>JAFMOC010000035.1:60000-330000 GCA_019802505.1 Corydoras sp. C115 | reverse complement strand
TTATCAGTGGCATCGTTGTTTGTTAAGCAAACCTAATTACCAGTGACTAAACCCCCAAAGCCAGTAGGATGACTTAATGAGAGGGTTAATGCTCCATTGGTGGGCTAATGACACATAACCGAAACTTATCTTGAGCTATGGTGGATGTAACAAATTGTATATAAAAACTGCAGGAAGCCATTCTTTATAAAGCTATAGTTTTGCTTTATGTCACTTAGAAACAAGTCAGTTCCTCATGGTGTGTTGGTTGGAATTGTCTGAGAACTGATCAATACACAGTATAAACATCAGCCCTACAGGACTTTTGATGTACTGTGTTGTCCTCATGTATCTAATGACACATAACCAAGACTTATCATGAACTGTGGTGGATGAAACAAATCGTATGTAAAATCTGCAGGATGCATTTCTCTATCAAACTAGAGTTTGCTTTGATATGTCACTAAACAACAAGTCGGTTCCTCATGGTGTGTTGGTAGGAATTGTCTGAGAACTGATCAATACACAAAATAAACTTCAGCCCTACAGGACTTTTGATGTACTGTGTTGTCCTCATGTATCTAATGACACATAACCAAGACTTATCATGAACTGTGGTGGATGAAATAAATCGTATGTAAAAACTGCAGGATGCATTTCTCTATGAAGTTAGAGTTTGCTTTGATATGTCACTAAACAACAAGTCGGTTCCTCATGGTGTGTTGGTTGGAATTGTCTGAGAACTGATCAATACACAGTATAAACATCAGCCCTACAGGACTTTTGATGTACTGTGTTGTCCTCATGTATCTAATGACATAACCAAGACTTATCGTGAACTATGGTGGATGAAACAAATCGTATGTAAAATCTGCAGGATGCATTTCTCTATCAAGCTAGAGTTTGCTTTGATATGTCACTAAACAACAAGTCGGTTCCTCATGGTGTGTTGGTAGGAATTGTCTGAGAACTGATCAATAGACAGTATAAACTTCAGCCCTACAGGACTTTTGATGTACTGTGTTGTCCTCATGTATCCCCCCCCCCCCCCCCCTCGTCGACATGTTAAATCATTCACTGTAAACAAAGATAAGGCCAAGATGATATACAGGAATAAAACAGAGCCAGACACACTCAGACTTTATAAAAGAATCGCCTCTCGAAATGGAGCATGGAAATTTCTAAGGAATCTTTTTAGCAGAAATGTAGTACATAACTTTGCAAATAACCTTAATTTTTACCATAATATAAAGTTAATGGGATGCAATACATTCTCGGTTTACATTTCAAACTGTTTAAAATTAAAAATAATTACTTTAAGTAATCCTACACACTGCCCAGCGATAGATTGGCGCCCTGTCCTGGGTGTATCTGCCCAGCGCTCGAAACGTTCTCCCCTGGATGGGCATGGGGAACCCCCCCGCGACCCTAATATAGGATATAGCAGAAGATTATGGATGGATGGAATCCTACACACTCCTTTAGATCTGTAAACGGAGCATGGAAGTACTACAGTCTGTCCATCTAGATGTTAAGTGGAAAACAGACAATAAAGCAAGAGCATTATTGTCTGTCACTTTATTGTCTGTTTTCCACTTAAGATATAGATGGAAAGACTTTAATACATCCATGCCCCATTTACAGATCTAAAGGTGTGTGTAGGATTACTGAAAGTAATTATTTTAAATTTTGTCCAACAGTATCTTATTGGCACGTCATTAAATCTGACCCCAAATAACCATATGCTGGCTTTAATTTGTCGCAAATTAAATGTAGTCATTTAGAATGAATCATTAATACTTGGTGTGTAAATGCTGCGCCAAATGAGTATCCTAATTAATGCAATCCATGCAGCTGACATTTACTCTCTTCCCTGGGTAAATGCTAATGTTTTAGTTTGTCATGCTCTCAACTATAAAATCTGTCGTCCAGAACTGGCAGGTATCTAAATATCTCTGCTTTGATGTTCGAATCGTTCATGTAAGGTTCCAATGAGATGATAAACATATATAAATTAAATGATGTGAGTTCATAAGAACGTGATGTCGTGTTTTTAGATAAAATTTCTGAAATGGTTATGAAGAAGTTAACAGAATTTACGTAACATCACTGATCATTGCATTTTGCAAACTCCTTCCAAATTGATATTTCACATATTAGATGCTTTTTCAGTTTTAAAATACCAGAACATTTAACCCTGTATGACCTAACTATTTTAACTACTACTTTAACTCTAACCACTTTGTCATAAGGTCTGTTTGAGAATGTCTGAAGAATAAATTGGAGAACCTCATGAAGCAGCACTTTGAGTCCAGGTACCTACCGCTGAAATAGCAATATGCCAAAGTAAGAGTGCTGATCGGATTATTGCCTGTGAAGCCCAAAACACATCCATGAATAATTGAGATCCCCTTCGTTACAATAGCAAAGACACACTGACACTCATATCAAGCTGCATGGTGCGTGGTGCTAAAGATTGATCAAATACCGCATATCGTTTTTTTTAAACTGTATTATTTGGACCATAATGATTTATATAAAGTCCTGCATAATTCTGTTAACAGAAAGAAGGGTAAGCTGTTGGTGAGCCATTTTTCTTTACTGGCTTTACACACATGGCGATGAAAACCGCGACCAGACGTGATGAGTCACAAGCGCAGTGACCTCACCGGCCTTTCAGTCATGCATCTTCTTTGCCCTCAGTCACACCTGACCTTTTTCACATATGCAAACACTGTCAATAACACACCTCCCTATTATAAACAAGAGCACTGCAGTTGAGATACGGTTCAACTGCAGCTCCCAGACCAAACAATTCATTCAGAATGATTTTTCAATCAGCTGATTGATATTGAAAGACAGATGTACACACAGCTTTGAAAAATTCTTGTAAAGCTTAGAAACCCTGTGATATTGTAGTAGCTACAAGAGCAGCAGATTTGTGGAGAATGCTCAATGAGGCTTGACCTACTCATAAATTATGCATGGTACGTACACGTTTGGCTCTATCAAAGGCCTGGAAAAGTGGAGACAGCAAACAGCAGAGCATTTGTATTATGGGTTTCCTGATGTTGTGCTCTGAGCCTTAATTGTAGCAGAATGTATTGTTATTAAACACCTCCAGGTATAAAAAGTTGAAGTAGATACACCAGAGCATTGTACTCGTCAGCAAAAAGAGAAAAATTAACTGCCAAATAATACCTCCTAAACATGTTTGATTACAAAACCAGACAAAAGTTTGGACACACCTCCTTTCTGCTCCACTTATTGTCCATGTTCTCAGTTCCACTCACCGTAAAGATGGACACTGTAGTTCTAGAATTGTAGACTGTTTGTGGACTACAGTACATACCGTGTTAGTCTGCTTTACTCTGTTCTCTAATGGTTAGGACCTCAATAGTACCACCACAGAACAATAATTATTTAGTTGGTGCATTAGTCCTATCCCAGCAGTGTCACTGAGGTGACGAAATGAAACTACAGAAGCACTGCTGAACTAAAACCTCCTCACCACATCAGTGTCACGGCAGAACTGACAATATACAACCCACCACCCAAATGATACCTCTTCTGTGATGCTGACCAATAGAGAACCAACAGATGGCCCTGACCAACAGAGAACCAGCACGACTAACACAAACAAGAAAACATGTATCATAGATTGCAAAGTCCATTGATATGGTTTCAGAAAATAGACAATGGAGTAGGAAAGTGATGCATCCCCAAACTTTTGACTGGTACTGTGTGATATTAAGGCAAAATAGCCTTTTTATGTTGTGCCTTGTTTATTTCCACTGTTCCTACATCAGTTATTTTATGTAATCCCTTCTGCCGATACAAAAAAGGAAACTGGTTTTAAGAAAATATGAAGGATTTGGGTCATCTTCCTAAAAAGGTCACTCTTTTATGACTGTATTCTAACAGAAGACACCTCCACACATGGAAGTGTACACGTTAAGTACTGAATGGAGCTGAAAAACTATCTGTCGTGCTCTATCCCGTTTTTCAGAGCTCTGTAGTATGAATTGACACAATGAGGCTACAGCAATGTTCTTCTCCTCACAGATCTTTAATTAATACAGAAAGTCTGACAGACTCTCTCACGTTCACTGTCTCGGCTCTCTCTTCCTGAGTCTTTTTGACTGTTTTATTTGAACAATAGAACACCTAATTGTACTCTAAGAATATCTGTCTTGTGTCTAATCTGAGGATCTTTATAATTGATGGGGGAAAAGCTTCATAAATCTTTGTCAATATAAAAAATACATTTGACAAAAAGATGTTCTGATGTTGTGATGTCAGGGGTCTGTTGAAAATTGTTCAGGTCAAGCCTCAGTTGTGTTGTGTGGCAATGAAAGTAATGATCAGATTATGACATCACTAGTTGTTCTAGCTTCTCTGATGGAACAGGAATATATCATTTATTTCATTATATTTATATACAGAGAGCTTTCTTAAAATAAAGCATAGGCTTAAAGCAGCTTTACAAAACTTTAAAGCCTTAATCCCCAAAGAGCACAGATAGTCTGAGGATGGATTTGAACAGAGCCTGAACTCAAACAATTCTATACATAAAAATGGGCAAATATTACTCAAACTAGTTTTGTAGAGCTGGTAGGATTTATGTTTATGTCTGTTTTGCACTTTTACATCTGGACCGCATCAATACTTATTTGCTAACAATAACTGTTATGAATGATATTGATAGGGGCAATTTAAGGCCCTATCTCACATCTTGTGCAAGACGCTTCATGATGCTCATTAGTATCTGCACCGATTTGAAATAGCAATCCGCCAGTCAGAGCACACCTGGCTCTTAAAGGGAACATGTAGTGACATGCTGACGTGCAAAACACACCTATGAATAATTAAGAGAATTAGTAAGTCAGTACTTTTCCCATCACTACGAAAGCAAGGACACACTGACACGCACCAAATCAAGCTCTGCAGTGGCTCCCTGAGGATTACAAATGTAGGGCTTTCAGTTTCACTTTACTTTTACTTTATTCCATATTTTTGTTACTTTGAGTTGAATTTTACTGCACTTATTGGTATTTTTTATTCTATTTCTGTAGAAATAAACACGACAAATGGAGCATCTGTAAAAACTGCAATTTTCACCCGGAGATCACTAAAGTATTCTGATTTTATTCGGATTCTGATTTCCAATTCACCTATTAGCGCATTTTTGGAATGTGTGAGGAACCTGGAGTACCTAGACTTAACACACACAGGTTTAGGCATGTTTTTAAGCATTGATTTTTATGTATCTATTTGACCTTTTTTTACATTTAATCAGCCACCTATGATAGTTATTCCAAGACAAATGTCTTTTGTTTTATGGTCATCTTAATTAATTTAATTGAATCAGAGTACTAATGTAACACACTAAAAATATTTAGAAGTATCCTAAATAATCGTAGCCAACAGGACTCATCCACATTTTATTTATTGTACAGAACTGGTGAGGAGATAGGTTTAAGCAAACCTTTGCCATGTGTTTTTTCTCTAATATTGAAAAAAAAGGAAGAAGGGAAAAAGTTGTGGTTGTTTGCTTTTGCCTCAAGCTAACAGAGACACTCTCATATGAGGTCCCATGAATCTCTCTTGAGACACGTCCTGTCCAGCTCAACAAACAGATCAGCAATATTTCTGCACCACAAAGCCTTTTAATACACACACACACACACACACACACAGACACACACACAGTTTAGTTCACAAGCTTTGTGCCTTTACATAAACACTGATTTTATGAACATTGACTTAAACTTTAAGCCTAACTGTTTTTGGCTGTAACCTAACTTAAACATGCTGTCATCTTAAAATATAGTGATTTACATTATATGTAAATGAAACACTCAGAAAATGTGTGTCCAAAAATTCTAGTTTCTACAAGATACACTCACACAAAGCCCATGTCTCAAGGGTCTTTCTGTTGAAATGTACCTCTAATACCTCTCCCTCCTGCATCAAGACCCTAAAGGAATGATTGGCATATATAACCCAATATGTTAAAAGTTAATTTTGTTCCTAGTCTGTATGCAGCTTAAACTTAAGACCATCATGAACTGATTTGATTCAACAAATATACAGTGGGACGGCACGGTGGCTTAGTGGTTACCACATTCGTCTCTTCATCTCTTGGGGTTCCTGGTTCGAATCCCAATCTGGATGGTTTCCATGTTCTCCCCGTGTCCACATGGGTTTCCGCCGGGTTCTCTGGTTTCCTCCCACAGTCCAAAAACATGGATTAAGGTCAATTGAATTCTCCAAATTGCCCAATATAGAATGTGTCTTTGTGTGAGTGTGTGCCCAGTGATAGATTGACGCCCTGTCCTGAAATATTCTCCCCTGAATGGGCAATGGGTTTGTACACACGCTCTTGTCTATTTCCTCCAATTACCACATAGATGGACTTTGTAGTTTTGCAATTACAGACTGTAGTCCATCTGTTTTTTGTTTTGTTTTTTTGTTTGTCCCCTCTCCATCCCATCTCATTGTCTTTCATTAATTCTCTACTTGGATTGTGGGGGGATCTCAACTAAACTTTGTTGAGCTTAAAGTAAAAAATTACCTTATTTACCACACGGAAATAAGAAATTGCTGTTCTTAGTGAAATGATACCACACATCGCATTTCCAAATGGCTTCTTTAATGTCATAAACACATCGTGCCTGTTCAAATTCCTGGTGCTTTATCATCATCATCTCACTTAATCAATAGTCAGCCGTGATTATACCATGCCATACCATCTTCACTGCCAGTTGTCCTTTCCACCTGGTGGTTACATGAGGCCATAATTACTTAACGCTTTTGAAATTGATTTGATGGCGTGCAGCTTGTTAATTCACACCTAATTAAAAATAAGTAAAATAAGATGAGGGACTGTGTGGCACACTGTGCTGGTCTTGCGTTCATCCCAGATAAACGTAATTGACATTACTGTCATCTCAAGCAGTAATTGGAGTATATTTCTTTGCACCATAGAAGATCTATAAAGACACCGTCTGCCAGAAAGGTGTTAGCTATTACACCAAAAAAAAGATTGCTATATTTTTTGTGTTTTTCCTGCCCGTGTGCTGCAGGTTCCATAACAATCCATCAAATTGATTTGCTTTCACATCGACAATAAATCTGTCTGTTGGAATCAATTAGATAAAGAGCACAAATTCAAACCCGTGAAACTTCAATCAATATTTTCTTCATATGGAGATATATATATAGCATAGATATAGGTGGCTTAGTGGTTAGCATGTTTGCCTCTCAGCCTTGGAGATCCAGATTCGAATCCCGATCTGAGTGGAGTTTCGATGTTCTTCCCATGTCTGCGTGGGCTCCAACGGTCAAACATGGATTCAAGGTGAATTGACTGTCCAAGTACCCCAGTATTTATATGTATGTGTGTGTGTGTGTATATGTGTGTATATATATATATATATATTCATTCATTCATTATCTCCCGCTTTATCCTCTATTAGGGTCGCGGTGGGGTTCCCCATGCCCATCCAGGGGAGAATGTTTCGGGCGCTGGGCAGATACACCCAGGACAGGGCGCCAATCCATCGCTGGGCACACACTCACTCACTCACACAAACACACTTTATATGGGGCAATTTGGAGAATTCAATTGACTTGATCCATGTTTTTGGACTGTGGGAGGAAACCGGAGAAAACAGAGGAAACCCATGCGGACACAGGGAGAACATGGAAACTCCACCCAGATGGGGATTCGAACCGGGAATCCCTAGCGCTGAGAGGCGAACGTGCTAACCACTAAGCCCGTGTGTGTGTGTGTGTGTGTGTGTGTTAGCTGTGCCCAAATTTGGCACTTGGGGTCTATAGGATTTACAAGAGCAAAAAAAAAAGTTTTGTTTTTAAATGCCTATATATATAAATATATATATATATATAGGCATTTAAAAACAAAACTTTTTTTTTGCTCTTGTAAATCCTATAGACCCCAAGTGCCAAATTTGGGCACAGCTAACATCAGGCCAACTTCAGAACAACAACACAACTATGGTGGTTTATTGGTGTTATATCTAGACTGATGCTTTAATATAATAGCAGCGCTGACAGTCCATTTCTCTGCCTTTTGTACCTTACAGACAGCCCTATGTCTCTTTATGTCCTTTGAAAAAATCGTTAGCAGGTGCATAAACAAAAGGGCCAAACATGGAACTACATTAAATTAAAAGAAAAGGTAGGAACAAAAGGAGAAAAACACATTTGCTGGTTTCGGTCTCACAAGAAGATCAGGGTCAGGTGGCAGAGACAAAGTGATAAAGAGAAAAGATTCACATTTTTCAGATTTCTCACCTAGACGAAAGATTAATCCTGATACATCATAGACCCACACCTTCCTGTGAAGCCTGTGGTTTGGCCATGCCGTCTCATTATCGGGCCTCACACTTTGAAAATGGCAAGCTCCCAACCCGCACCTGTTTCCACTCTAGTATAATTTTAGGCTTCGTGGTCAAGTGATTGCTTCATCCAAATAAATAAAGAAATAAATATTTTCTCCGAGATGACATTAAAAGATTTCTCCTTTTCGGAGCGAGTTGAACATCCGTGCTCAGACTCGGTTTCTAATCACTTTGTAAACTGACAGAAACATTACACACCTTTAGAACCCTTGAAATGTTAAATGTGCATGAACGCCTGTGAAATGAGAGAACCGAATTGCCGTAGCAGCAATTAGCACTGGCTAGACTCCTGTCAGATGTCACCCAGCCGACTCGGGGACATGTTGCAATATGACCTCTGCCACTCGCATTTACTTTGCATTCCCCCATTTGAATGTTTGTCACACAGCACACTCCTGTGAAGCATATGTGTTTATTGTGCATCATTATTTGGCTGGCATTTAAATGTGACTCACTAAGACATGTGGGCCTGACATTTTTGCAAACAGTACTGCTGGCTATTCTTAAACCCAGATATATTATGTGTTTATATAAAACTCTGGATATTCATTAAAAACATAAAATGAGTTCAATATATGGTGCAAAAGTTTGTACACCCCAGGTCAAACTCCATGCCATATCGATTTTGTAGGTATAAATGTGTTGGCGTCTACAAAAAACAAATAATTGCATATTTTACAGCACAAACATTCGACACAGACACAAGTGACCTGCAGAACAGTAGTGGCACATTTACCATAGAATGTTTTATTTTATTTTTTGCAATTAAAAATTCCATGTTTAAATGATAAGTTAACCTATTGACATTTAGAAAATTAACTTTTAAGCAAGTCTTAAAATAAGATCAACGAGTTGATGTCATGTAAATGCTTTTAACAAAGAGTCCTTTAAATTGGACCCAATGATGAAAAGAATAATAAATTCATTAAAACCGTGTTAAATCTAGACTGTTCAGTCACTCCTACATCAGCTATAAATACATTCATTTTCTTAATTGATTCTGAACTCTCAAACATTTACATTAACAACATTACAAGGATTGTTTTTCTCCATCTGTAACATCGTCAAGCTGTGAAACATACTTGCTTTTATTGACGCAATGCATTGGATTCATGTATATGTGTCAGGGTTCGATTACTGTGATGCAGTTTGGACTAATGTTCTAAAGAAATCATTGTGTGTACTGATCAATGGTTTCAAATATAGCGTCTGGGGAAGTAAACATAAGAATAAAACTTAATTCTATGTTTATCATGTTAATACTGGTTTCTGGTTTGAAATGGCGTTTTTATTACAATGTTATCTTGTATACAGAAACAGTCAAAAGTTTGGACACGTATCCTTCTTGGTCCATTGCTCGGTGGCGTAGTGGTTGGCACATCCACCTCGCAGCATTGGGGATCTTCTCCAGGTTATTCAATTTCCTCCAACAGTCCAAAAACATGTATTCAAGTTGGATTGGCTACTCCTAATTTGCTCATTGTGTGTGTGTGTTTGTGTGATGGTGAGTGTGTGGATTCAAGTTGAATTGGCTGCTCCTAATTGCCCCTATATAGTGTGTGTGTGTGTCTGTGTGAATGAGTGTGCCCAGCAATGGATTGGCACCCTGTCATTGGCGCCCTTCCTTAGATGGCATGAGGAACCCTCCTGCAACCCTAGTAGAAGAAAGTAGAAAATAATGAGATGAACATGTGCTAGATATCTGATAGCTAAATATTATTTGCTGAAATAAATAAACTTAAAAATTATATAGACTATATGATTCTATAGTCTATATAAACTGTTCATTAAAGGTACACTACAAAGTGCACTTTGTGACTGTGGCTAATGAACTGCATAGTAAGCCACAAAAACCACTACAAAATGTCTGGCACATTGCATAATGCACTATATCTGTAATGGGTAGCGATTCAGAAGCAGCTGTTGTGTTTGTATTCTCTTACTTCCAAGCCAGCCACCATAACACTTAAAAGGTTTTTCACTGGATTGTGTCACAGCGCTACAAGAATTTGCTATCATTTAGCCCAGCAGTGTTATCAAGGTCAGGTGGTGGGTGATGAGGCCTGTTCGCACTTGGCATTACAATTGATCCCAGAGGTGTTGCATTGTTTTCCATGTCAGCCTCAGCAAACCAATTTCTTAATGAATCTTTCTTAGTGCACAGGATTTTCTTATGATGAAATAGTTCATCTTACTGAGATTCTCTACAACCATAACATTTAAATGTGTAAGAGTATTGACACATGGATGACCCTAATTTACACCCTACACAAAGCACGTCATGATGCATTACGCTATCTAACCAACCACCCCACCTCTGCCTACAGGCTATTTTAATGCCTTCCGCCTGCATCGTTTAAATAGCAACCGTGCCTGTGACTATATCTCTTCAGATAGATGTGTACGTCCAGAAATGGGGTGTACATTTCTATATTTAGCATTTCTAAAGTTGCAATTTGCTAAAAATTTGATTAAAATTCATTATCTTCCACTTTATCGTGTACTAGGCTCGTGGGGGGGGGGGGTTCCCCATGCCCATCCAGGGGAGAACGTTTTGAGCGCTGGGCAGATACACCCAGGACAGGGTGCCAATCTATCGCTGGGCACACACTCACTCACACAGACACACAAAAATCTCTATGGGGCAATTTGGAGCATTTAATTGAATTGACCCTAACTGTGGGAGGAAGCCGGAGAACCCGGAGGAAACCCAAGCGGGCACGGGGAGAACACAGAAACTCCAACCAGATTGGGATTCAAACCAGGAATCCTTAGCGCTGAGAGGCGAACATGCTAACCATTAATCCACCCTGCCGCCCCATTATAGAATCATAGAAATAAAGTAATGGGACACCTACACATTATTTGTTTTCATGACATCACCTCCCAATCCCTGCTGTTAAAACAGCTTATACGCTTCAGGGAAAACTTTATAGAAGTCATCAAAGAAACATCAATTGGCATCACACTTTAAAGCTGGCATTATGCATTTGGTTAGGTGAGGCCATCATGGCACATATCCTATCTAGGTGTCAATGTTTAGTCACTGATCCAGTACTGAGCGTGTTTACTGAGTGCTTAGTTCTGGGTTATTACACACAATCATGGAGATGTACTTGCAGAACTTGTATGTAATATCTGATGGCTACAGCTCTGACTAAAGTGATCCAGTGTAAAGTGAGGCATTGAAAAGATACAGAGACTTGCTAGCTCACAGGGATGGTCTAAGCGCCTGCTGATAGGCTCTTTTCTTAAAGAAGGTTCTTGCTGCCAGAGTGACTAGGGTGGGAAGGGTTCCCCCTGGTGTCTCAGCATGTACACACTTGAGTCAGCTCCGGAAAGTATTACTTTTTCTATTTGTGTTGCTTCAAAAAAGTTTGCCCACTCTGCTCTCTGAGGTACAAAAGCATAATAGAATGAAGGGCATGCATTCTAAGGTATGACTGTAATTGTAGGGGCATCTGCTCTACAAGGTATCATTTACACTTCATGCTTTTTAATAGAAGTAGAACATGTCCTGAGATTTCCATGCATGGATTTTATGATTTCTTTATTAAACATCCGCCTTCTGTTGTGTTCTGTCTCCTGTGGATGGGTCTGTTCATCCCCGGCCTATATGACTATGCCATTGCAACACAATAATGCCATTGACAGCTGAATACGAATGTTCTAGCAGGGCTGAAATTTATTGGTGGATAAATTGAATAGGTGCCATAAAGACATGTGCCATGATCAAGTTTGTTTGTGTGGACCTGACAGGGATGGGTAGTTTGGCCAGACCCTTAGGCTTCCATGTTGGTTGTGTTAATGACCCAATCTTTGACACACCATGTCAAATCAAGTCATATCTAATGAGCGAATCTCGCACCTGAGCAGTCTTAGAATTGGACAGTGGGTCTAGAGTTGGAATTTCTATGCTCAACAGATCTGCGGAGGCATGATGCAGAATGTCTTACAGCTACATAATAATTGCCTATAATCTCTGTATGTCGGAAGATTTTGCTTTGTATTAAAATATAGAAATGAGTAAGATTACAGTATGGGATTATCACGATTAATTTGGAATCCAATTTGCCTGTGCATGCAGTCCCTCCATCATTCTCCAGTGCGGATTCACAGTCACACATGCCTGCTATTTTTACTCCCTAAAGAAGGTCCGAGGGAAATGAAGGCTGAGGTAGCGGCGAGGAAATGGAGAAAAAGACACCGCGAGCAGGAGAGAGACCGAGCCATTTGAAAAATTCTGTCTATTGCCAATCCATATTCATGTATATCTGTAAGCTCTAAATTACAGACACTGTAATCAGTTTATCTAGGGCTTTCTATTGAATGGGTAACATATTTAAGTGGAAACTGAATGAGATATCTGTGCATTACTGTAATAGCTTCCAGTCCTGGCCTCTGCTTGCATGCTTCTCTGACTAAGCTTCACTCTTGAGTACATGCTCATGCCCCCCATTCCCAACCCCCACGCACAGAGTGGGCGCTGAGCTTAGAAAAAGAGACATCTCCTGCATGCAAAGTGCATCACCTCTCCAAATCCTTTTGTCAAGCAGGATTTTCACACTCTGGCTCCAGAAATATTGGTTTGACCCTGGCCCACTTTGTAATATACAAAGTTCATCAGTAACATTCACACTTCTAACTACGAATATGCTTTTTATTCATAAGGCATGGCTGTGCTATCTTTCTCCCTGCAGACTTCACTCCTAAACCATCTAAATGCCACCAATTAAAAAGAATTAACTAGAGCAGGTCAGTGCACTGCTGAGATGAATGTTCTGTTGGGCATCACTAGACTATTAATGAATTTTCGACAAAATTAAGACAAAGCAGTTGAAAGCCATGATGAAATGGTCGTAATAAATTGGTACTTTAAACAGGTCATTAAAAACTAAGCACTACAGATTTGATATATACAGCCTGGCAATAAAAGAAAGTGGCACACTCCAATATTTCACTGGCCCACCTTTATAGCTTCGATAATGGCAAACATTCACCCTTTTCAACGTCATGAAACTTATTTCTGTCCAGACTTCCATTAATTTCACTGGCCAGCAGAGGTTTGCTCTCTGAACACTTTATGTGCCTTATGTGTTGAGCTGCTGATAAAGGAAATGACATCAATGGTTTCCTATCATGCACTGATTTCTTTAAAACTGTTATTTAATCCATAAGGCACAAATTACAGGGGGAGCGGAGGACCCACCCCCCCCCCAAGGAAATGGAGTAATATATATATATATATATATATATATATATATATATATATATATATATATATATATATATATGTATATGTGTGTGTGTGTGTGTGTGTGAGTTTTCATGTTCTCCCCGTGTCCGCATGGGCTTCCTCCGGGTTCTCCGGTTTCCTCCCACTGTCCAAAAACATGGATCAAGTCAATTGAGTTCTTCAAATTGCCCCATATAGAGTGTGTATTTGTGCGTGTCTGTGTGAGTGTGTGCCCAGCGATAGATTGGCGCCCTGTCCTGGGTGTATCTGCCCAGCACCCGAGACGGTTTCCCCTGGATGGGCATGGGGAACCCCCCCTGCGACCCTAATATAGGATAAAGCGGAAGATAATGGATGGGGATATATATATATTAGGGGGGAAATATGGGTGTGGTTGCTCAGTGTTTAAGGTGCTGGGCTAATAATTCAAGAGCTGTGTGTTCAAATCCCAGGTCCACTGATGGCCCTTGAGCAAGGCCCTTAAATCCTCATTGCTCCAGAGATTCCACGTTACCTTGTGTTTAGATACTTGTAAGTCGCTTTGGATAAAAGCATCTGCTAAACGACCTACTGTACAAACAAATAAGTGGGGAAAATTGTATTTTAGTAATTGTAAGGTTTGTAATATTTATTTTTTACAGTAAAAATATATTGGGGGGGGGGGTGACCAGTGCAACTATGCGTATCCTTTTACACCCTGAAAAAAATGTAACCCCTTCTCTAATGATGTATAATCGTCATCACACCCTGATTACCACTAAATTTCGGTTCAGCTCCAGTGGATTTTTTGGGAAGCAAAAATTGACACCACACAGTTTGGTCTGATGGACAGAACCTGACTTCTATTGGACCAGCGGGCCTGCATGCCTGCCATGATGATACTACTCTTAAGAAGAACCGGAGGGATTTCCATTTAAATTGATCTGTTGTTGAGTTAAAAGACGTATTTCTTTAAGTGGACCATTGATTATATACCCAACATGCAACTTGCAAAAGTTGTCCTGCACTGTTAGAGCTGTCCGCCCACTCAAGGAGGATGAGTCCCCAGTGAACCCTGGTCCTCACAAATAAAAAAGTAACACCAAGAAGTTTTGCCAGTTGCTTTGGTTTTGTCTTTGAAGGTTCATGCATAAAAACTCTAAAAGCACTATATAAAAAGTACTATTGTAAAAAAGCTCTATATAAAAAATAAACTGTAAAACTACAGTTAAGTGAAACTAATAAACTAGACAATGGCATTAGAAAGAAGGCCGTGTACCTAATAAAGTGGTCGGTAAGAGTATATAGCCATGGGCACTACACATATCATGCTGTGAATGCTCATAGTACTGTTTATGAACTATTTGAGCTAGTGGTGCCTTAAGCTTTTATCAGTGCAAAACACTTGTTCTGACATTCTTTCATTGAAGTGCATGTTTATGACCGGAAGCCGCCAGCTGGTATTTAATTGCCTTCATATGTATACACTGAGCCGAGCTATTGGGTCTAATTTGTTAGTGTGATAATTCTGAATATGCTAAACCGTTGGGGGTAATGTTGTAAAATGTCGTTCCAGGTTCATCACAGAACTGGGTAGTGATGCCAGCTCAGCAGGGCTCATTTAAGTTGTAGTTGTATTGCATGGTGAATAAAAATCTGCTCCTGCCTTCCTAGCAGCCAGAGATCTATAATGTTTGGCCAAAACGACCGACTGTATTTTGCGAAATGCTGCGTTGGGTCTCGTGCTTTGCATTACAGTATGCAACCTTCCGTTTTAGTGTTTAGCCTTCTGACAAACTGCCCTGTCTTACAGCCAAAATGTTATAACTCACCCGTCTTAAGCCCCTGCTGTCATTGTTTCTACTATGGTTCATCAGGGCTATAAAACAGCGCCCTGGCAGCAGCAAACCAGACGGGAGTGTGGTTCCACCACGATCACGGTATGAATGACGGATTTTCCTGTGATGTGCGGCCGACGTTTGTTATTTCTTCTTTATGTTGTTCTCATTGACACTGCAAAGGTCTCTGCATTCTGAAAAGGTCAGAAGCTTTTGCTAATCAGTTCTCAGGAGCTACAAGAACACTTAGAACTGTTTTTTTTTTTTTTTTTTTTTTTTTTTTTTTTTTTTTTAATTCCAGAAGTTGATCCTCTCGTTCCAGTGCACAACACAATACCAGTACTAAGCAAATGTCAATGTGGTGCTTAGAATCATCATCAACCAATTAGTACCTACTCAGTGGTGGTCCTGTGGGGTTCTAATCATTGGGGAACAAACCAAATAGAGTTGAATGAAGTATACAGATAAAGAGATGGACAGTAGTCTTTAATTGCAGCACTATAAAGTGCATCCATAATCTGAGATAATGTGCCGTGAGCACGAAATACTGTTCTATGGGAATGAGATGCATTGTCTTGGGCATGAGATAATGTGCATTACATCAATTGGAAACAAGCATGGTGGAACATTTTGCTGTTTTTCCTTATCGTTTAATACAAACAAGATACAAACCCATCTTGGATTGTAATGTTGGAAAGGTTAAAGTGGCTTTTTCAAAGCGTGATTTGGGCAAAGATTTCAGCCTTAATAAGGTTTGCATGTTCTCCCCGTGTCTGTGGGAGTTTATTTTTATCCCAAAACAGGTAATCTGCTTTACATATAATGTATGAACAAAATCATAGAATCAAAAAGGAATTGATTCAGCATAGAATCGAACCTAAATGTAAAGTTTCGGAAGAAAACACTAAAGCTTTTGACAGGTTCATGTAACCTCATCAGAAGAAACGTGATGTTTCACGAGATAACACTATTCTATTTCTGTTCTGTATTGTCAGGTACATAAGGCCTTTGTAAAGAAATGTTTTTTAAATGTGTAAGTCCCTTCAGGGTTTTTGTATCTTAAAGCCTTTTGGCAAATTACTCATATATCTTTTTTTCAGAATTTTTTTATGTTTAGATTTGGGTGGGGTTGCTTTTTTTTATAGTAGAATATTCAACATTATAAAGATATTTTCAGGGTCAAACTCTGCCAATAAATCCAATTTTCTCCTGAAACCACCATTGTTTTTGCCAGTGATTTAAGTTGTCAACAAACCCCTGAGAGCCAGGTTCCTTTCTGCGCGGTACTGAATGATGATAATCAGGCTGGTGAGCAGCTCTTGCTGTTGCTGTTTTTCACAGTTTGAACAGGAGATTTTTGTCTTCCGTTGTTTTTTTGTTTTGTTTTGTTTTTTCCACATGACAGCTCTTTTACACGATGTGTATTGTTAGCGAAACTAATATGGACCTAATTAGTTCTTATTAGCTATTTAATTTGTGGCAGTAGCAAAACACTGTCGGTTTTCTTTGAACATAGAATTGTATCATAGAATTGTTGAAGTGTATTAACGTACACAGGACGTCATGGTGGCTTAGTGGTCGGCACGATTGCCTCGGCACTGAGGATCCAGGTTCAAATCCCAATCTGGGTGGAGTTTTCACGTTGTTCCTGTGTTGTGAAGCCTCCAGGTTCTCCGGTTTCCTCCCACAGCCCAAAACCATGCATTCAAGGTGGTTGCTTTAAATAGAACGTATCTAAATTGCCCCTATATAGTTTGTGTGTGAGTGAGAATGAGTGTGTGCCCAGCGATGGATTGACACCCCGTCCATGTGTGTATATATATATATATGTATATATATATATATGTATGTGTGTATGTGTAAATTCACAATCAGCATGGCTGAACATTGTGACCAAAAGGTCTGAACTTAATTTTGTAGAAAGTCCAAAAGAACAAACAGCCAAAGGTCAAAACTGCAAAGATAAATATAAGATAAGATTAAGCAGACTACAAAAATGAACAACTAAACAGAAGAAATGCATGGTAATGAGTGTGGGCTGAGACATTCGGCACAGCACAATGGTAAATCAGAAGTAATTATACACATTGAAATCATCAGGGATGCACAGGAAGATACAGAGCATAGACTTCAAAGGCAATAGAAAATGGAACGTGTCGGCTCGTGGTTAAGATAATGGACTATACACCTGAAGGTTATGGGTTGGTGGGCCACTGAACATGTCCCTTTAAATTTTCAGTGCCTGGATTTCTTTAAATGAGTCGGTTTAGTGGTGTCCTTTTGCCCACTTGTTTTTAAAACACAAAGTTTTAACAAGAAACCTGAAAAAACTGAAGTACACATATTATGGACTAAGTCCTCGTTTATTATTATTTATATATTATAGCCTGTAAAACCCCTTGTTCCCGAAATTTTAATACTTATTAGGTCTTATATATTTTATTGAGTTCATCCATGTTATATGAATGAGGCTCTCAGACTGTTGTCATAACTTTCAATCTAATAAAACTGCTAATAAAAGCAATCAAACCATGTTAGATCCTGTGATCTCGTGTGTTACATAAGAGTTGAAGAAAAGCCAGGTCTTGCTTGCACTGCTATTTCAATATCCTTTCATTTCATCCACTGATGGCGGCTTTCTGCAGGAGTGTATCATGTCCTGAGTGAATATTGTGTACTTTTCTGCTTCTATTTATTCATTTAAAGATGGTAAATTATATAATATACACTCACCAGGGCTTAGTGGTTAGCATGTTCTCCTCTCAGCGCTAGGGATTCCCAGTTGAAATCCTAATCTGGGTGGAGTTTCCATGTTCTCCTGTGTCCACGTGGGTTTCCTCTGGGTTCTCCGGTTTTCTCCCACAGTCCAAAAACATGGATCAAGGTGAATTGTATTCTCCAAATTGCCCCATATAGAGTGTGTCTTTGTGATTGATTGTGTGCCCAGTGATGGATTGGCACCCTGTCCTATATCTGCCCAGCGCCCGAAACGTTCTGCCCTGAAAGGGCATGGGGAACCCCCCCTCCCCCTTGTAGAGAATAAAGTGGAAGATAATTGATGGATATATTCATTCATTCATTCATTATCTTCCACTTTATCCTATATTAGGGTTGCAGGGGGGTTCCCCATGCCCATCCAGGGGAGAATGTTTCGGGCGCTGGGCAGATACACCCAGGACAGGGCGCCAATCTATCGCTGGGCACGCTCACACAGACACGCACACAAACACACTCTACATGGGGCAATTTGAAGAATTCAATTGACTTGATCCATGTTTTTGGACTGTGGGAGGATACCAGAGAACCCGGAGGAAACCCACGCAGACACGGGGAAAACATGAAAACTCCACCCAGATGGGGATTCGAACCGGGAATCCCTAGTGCTGAGAGGCGAACGTGCTAACCACTGAGCCACAGTGCCGCCCGGATGGAGATATTTACATTCGAAGCCAGAATTCATTGTAGGCATTTTTTTAACCAGAGAACAATTAATTCATGATTCATTCCGACGTGACTCATACATTATCATAGTGCTCAACGATGCAGGTGGTCTAAAAATGAACTTTCTGCTCCAGTTATTAAGGCCTTCCTCTGCTACCGCCATCCTTTTCCTCCTTTCCCGAAAAGAGTTATGAGAAATTGAATCTACGGTGATGAAAATAATGTGTTAAGTAATTAATTTTCCCTCATCTGTTTTGTTTGCATTTGGATTTCCACATCCTCGCAGAGGACGCTGGACCGTGATCACGTCTCACTAATTTAAAGCCTTGCTGTTGACACGGACTAGATTACACTGATCCCTGTGCAACCTTCTTCAAACACTCCTCGCTGGGTTCCAACTGACAGGCATGTTGATGTGTTATTGCCACTGCTAAATAATATTTATGTTTATTGATTTTTATTATCGTAGCCCGTGCAACATCTCTTCCGACATGTGTGTAATAATACCCCGCTCTTCTCAGTGCTAGTTAAACACTGCACATTATGTATTCTCATCAGCTTTTTCAGAATAATATTATGAGTGCACTTGAATGGTTATAAACCCGCAGGCTTAATCAACGTTATATTATCTTTCATCAACCAGATTATCTGGAGGCATTGCCTTTCAAAACCATACCTAACTAACATATTATATGTAGAATTATGAGAGCATTAAGAGAAACAATTTATTAGCGAGGTCTGCACATTACAATCATAATTAGAGAAGAACAGAATGAGCGTCGGTGAGTGTGGAGGGGGGGGACTCGACATGCAGGAAGCTGTCTTTGGGAATGATGTTCTATCTACAGCATCTAAGTGCTGTCTCTGGGGTTCTGCCAGCAGCTTGACAGGAGCGAATAAATATGAATTGATTGGTGCCGAGCTCCCGCTGGTGTCGGGAACTGAGTTATGTTTATAGAGAAGAGAAGACGAGGGCGGAGGGTCACGTAGGTCCTCCAGCAACTCCCAACTCTCTCCACAGTCACAGGCAGCTTGGTTCTAATCATTTTACATAGCATCGTTTTTGTTACCGTTTGTTGCCAAACCATCTACCCATTTCAGATTCCTCGCGGACTGAATCGGGGCATTTAGTTGAAGATGATCAACTTTAAGAATTGTTAGGAAGTTGAACTTCACCGGATAACATTTGTAATAAGAGATGAATTAAAAGTTCGAGCCGGTCACCAATGAGACGGAGATTAATCCAGCATGAAACTGATCCTGATAGATGTTAACAACAGACAATTATTGTTCATCTAATGCAAGTGCCGCCCATGAGACATACTGACAGGGTGCATTAATCCCCTTGATGTATGACAATCCCCCCTTGTTTGCCCTGCCATCTGCCATCGCTGCGTTTAATGAGTCCTGAACTGCATCTATGGGTCGTGAATAATTTGCGAAGGTGCGAAATGTTGCCTGCCGTTTAGCCCATTGCTGAATTCACATTTGCCCCACATATGCACTATAGAAATGTTCCCAATTAGGTCCCAAATGCCAATGAAACACAGAATCCCTTGATGATTTATGAATAGGACCACTCCCAGGGCAATAGCTATTATATCTCATTAGCAGCAGGGTGGTCCACCTGGGAATTGAATTCAAGTGAGCCAGGCAGTTGGCTCCTCTCACGCTGTCTCTTCTCTTTCTCTTTCCATTGTAGGACTGATTGACTTTGCTCTCCCACAACGCTCATTTAGTGTCAAACTCAAAAATGGTCTGACCTCAATTTCCATGAAAAATGCTTATTTAAAATGTACATGTGAGCAATTTAGCTTCAGTACAACTAAACAGGAGTTTAAAGCTTAGGATTGAAAGCTTATTAATGTACAGTGATGTATAGCTCATTTGTTTGGGGCACATTTCTTTTTGTCATGTGCTGTAATTAAAAATGTTACAGTTTTGCATACTTGTGCTGAACATACTTGTGCTGAAGGCAGTATTGATCAGCACCAAATACAAATTTTTATTAACAATAAAGGTCAACATGATTGTTATTTGGCTTGTGTGTGGACAATAGAGACACATGGCAACATTTTTTTTTCCCCCAGGTCTGTGGGTCAGTCGTTGGATCTTTGGGTTGGTTTGTGGGTTGAAAGGTTGAACGTTAGGTGGTTCTGTGGCTCACATGGTCTATGGGTTTGGGGGTCTGTTGGTTGGGCAGTGGGTTCATGGGTCTTTAGGTCTGTAAGTTGATCTGTGGATTGATTGTTCGATCTGTGTGTTGATGACTGTGTGTTCATGTTTCTGTGTGCCGATTGGTGGGGCTGTGGGTTGCTTGGTTAGTTGGTACGTCTAGGGGTCTGTGGATCAATCATCGATCTGTGGGTTTATGGGTTGGTAGGTCTGTTGTTCGATCGGTCAGTCTGTGGGTTGGTCAGTTGATTAGTGGGTTCTTTAGGTCTGTAAGTCAATTGGTTGATCTGTGTGTTGATGAGGCTGTCGGTCGATTGTTAGAAACATGAACACACAGACCTGTGTGTCGATTAGGTGGTCTCTGGGTTGCTTGATTTGTTTGTTGGTTGGTGGGTCTAAGGGTCTGTGAGGGTCTGTCAAAAATGATTTAACACCTTCCAGTCAAACAAAACGGATGATTTGGCTTCCTATTACACAGCACAGATTATTTACCAAACCTCTGGACATCCACTCATTTGCCATTGTCAGGTACATCCACCATGTACGTATGAGAGGGTGTTACTGTTATACGCACAGAGCGACCACCCAAAGTAACAATGTTGGAGTGCAAATAATTGTGACCGACTTTATTTGCTATATTTCTTCTATATTTTTAATTCAAAATTAATCTAATATTCACACTACACTCTTCCCCCATTTTTACAAGTGTGCCTTAATCCTAAAGCCGACTGTATATAGTTCCACGATAAAGCTCATCTGTTATAGGCACAGTTTTATAGGGTCACTCTGCTCATCCATATGTGATAGTGATAGCAATTTCAGAGTATCTCTGATAGCAGTAGCACATGTGAGTGGCACTGCTGTGCTGAGAATGATTCACCTCCCAACGGTGGTCTTATCCTCAGAAATTAACTTATGATAAACGGGGCAGAGGCAGCGACATGATCCGTGTACCTGTGAAAAGTCTTCAGTGAGTTTAAGATACAGAATATAGGTGTTTCTAATAAACTCGCAAATCCGTTTGCACAGCACTGTGCTTTCCCACTGGACCTGTCATGCCATAACACTTCACCTGAAATATCACTGACTTGCAAATTTGAGTGTTTTATCTGCTTTCCAAGCGAGTTAAAGTGGAGGAGGGTTAAACGCTGAAATGCAAAGGGCAGAGCTACTCCGGAGGCAAGTTGTGAACATGTGCTGCTCATTTTATGTCACTGACCTTTCCGACTTTATTACCATGTAAAATGTATTCATTTGTTTTCAAAACTCATCTCATTGTCTTCCACTTAATCCTCTACTAGGGTCACAAGGGGGAGGGGTGTATATTTAATTCACCTTGAATCCATATTTTTGGACTGTAAGCACAAAAACTGTAGAACTTGAACTTACACGGACACGGGGAGCATGTGGATACTCCACCCAGATCAGGATTCACACCTGGATTCTCAGGGCTGAGAGGTTAACTAAACCTAAGATAAAAGCATCTGCAGAATGACCTAATGTAACACTCGCTGTATAACTAGAGATCTTTTTTTTTTTCTTATGGTATCTTGAAATTTTGAAACAATATCTCCAAATAATGACCTGAATAATTTGACCCTAGTAGAGGATAAAGCGGAAGATAATTGATGGATGGATATATAATATATATATATTCTGTGTCTGTCTGTCTGTAGCTTTGTTGATGTATCATCTTCATACGTAATTAAGTGAAACATCCCAATATGTCTGTCTGCTCTTATGACCCAACCTTCCAGACAGCAGTGAACATCCTTAATTTGCCCCGGAAATTAAGAAATGGAGAGCAGCATCTGCAGTTGCAGACTGAGTCAAGATCAGGAAATTAAGTTTATTAAATGAGTTAATTTGGTTCGTTTCAACATGCAAGAACATCAGCAGTGTGCAACAGCAGCCGACAAATTGATTCTGTGGACAGAAAGCATAGAATGTTGCATATTAACATTAATGGGTCTGGTGGGTTACACTAAATCCCCAATATGGAATTTCAAAGACAGACTGATAAATACAGAAAAGTGTTTCAGTAGGACAGGCTTGTTGTGTTGCTGTATTTTTACTCCAAAAGCCCTTACTGTCAATTTGCTTTGCAGAAGATCATTTTACTCTTAGTTTTATATTGTAAAAATATTTAAAGTTACATGGAAACCTGTTCTGAATGCCTTTTAAGTGGAGATCAAATAAATCAAATATATTCCTCATTGTTTGAGGAACACAAAGCTCACCGTGCTGCCTCTTGGTTATTTCAGTCGGCTCACTGATTGCCACCTGTTGGGACACTTTGGGGCACAGCATTTGGCAAACCGGGGTAATTAAAACAAAGTTCCCTGTTGACACTGCGCAACAGAGGCACACAAAAAAGACATTTCCTAGAGTTTCATGGTCGACTGACTTCATATCAGTAACCTCATTACATTGATGTTCTACTTATCGATGTCCTGTCTGTATGGATTTAACAAGATATCTATGTCTACAGCACTATGTAAAATATCCACAGGTCATACAGACTAAGCCTGACAGACTATAGGAAAGCAATTGTGATACGACACAAGCATGATTTCCCAAAAGTCTGAAAATAATTCTGGTTTCTGAAGAGAGCCAACAAAATGAAATTTTGAGTGTCGGAGGCATGAGTGTATTCTTTTGCTTTAAACGCATCATAAGTAATGGATGAGTGTTATTTCTTGATGAGACCAGGCATATGTTGGGTGCTACAGAGAACAAGGACAGGGAGGAGCTCTTAAGCATTTACAACATCAAGCTCCTGCCAGCTTGATCTATTAATATTCCATTGCAATACAGCAACCTTATTCATAAGGGGAAACAAGATTGCCTCTCCAGCAAGCTTATAAGTAAACAGATTTCTGTCCATAGCAACTTATGTCATTTGTGTGACTCTTTGAATTAGCGTATAAGAATGTATAAGAAATCCACATTATACATGCAGCCATGTACTTTGTGTGTGTGTGTGTGTATGTATATATATATATATATATATATATATATATATATATATATATGGATGGATCTCCATCCATCATCCATCCATTATCTTCCACTTTATCCTCTACTAGGGTCGTGCGGGGTTCCCCATGCCCATCCAGGGGAGAACGTTTCAGGCGCTGGGCAGATGTACCCAGGACAGGACACCAATCTATCACTGGGCACACACTCACTCACACAGACACACACAAACACACTCTATATGGGGCAATTTGGAGAATTCAATTCACCTTGATGTACCAATATATTACTGAACACACCTCACTCACATACACACACATGCACACTATGTCGGGGCAATTTAGAGCTGCCAATTTACCTTGAATCCATGTTTTTGGACTGTGGGTTGAAACTGTGGAAACTCCATCCAGTTTGGGATTTAACAAACATGCTAACCACTGTGCTTCCAATGCTCTAACCCATCATTAGTATTTACCCAATGTTGCTGAAAGGCTGCTGCTAATTAGACACTTTGGCTTCATGGACACTCGTTGATTAAATACAAAATAATGTGGACGAAATGTGTTTTAGGATATGACTGCAGTTCTAATGACTGATTAAAAT
Organism: Corydoras sp. C115; assembly: GCA_019802505.1. Taxonomy (NCBI): domain Eukaryota; kingdom Metazoa; phylum Chordata; class Actinopteri; order Siluriformes; family Callichthyidae; genus Corydoras; species Corydoras sp. C115. The sequence continues at coordinate 305,341 of JAFMOC010000035.1, read as the reverse complement.
GAACTACTAAGAATAACAGGGGCAACATGAAAGGGGGTGTGAAGAACATTTTTACATGTGTTACATCAAGATTCACGGCGTGGTTTTGAACATGAAGTGATTGCTTGTCGGATCTGTCATACCGTACTAATACGAAGCATCATGTCTAAAAGAGATTTGATTCTTCGACTTCATATTCTGCCTTAAATTCTTTCCCCTGATCTGTTCCAACTTTCACTAATCAGACCTTGTCATTGATGATTTACTGACAATCAGTAAATGCAATTACTTAGTACCCATGCATTTAATTTTCTTATTACATTCTCTCTTTCGCCCACTATCTTTCTCTCCCTCCCTTTGACACTTTTTAAATTAAAGCAAGCATCAAATGCACTAAGGCTAGCGCTTTAATCAAGTGGAAACCACCAAAGCCCTCCTGACTTAGTGGGAGAGAATCAACATGGCACTTTCAGCTATCACCACAAGCCCTGGCCTTCATCAAAATCAGCATTGCACACATTGCTCTCTGCATGACAGTGGCTGTAAAAAGCTCTTTGATAAAATAAGAGTCTTACTGTGACTAATGCGCCAGATAATGTACAGCACATTTTGGTCATCAAGTGGAAGGGCAAAGTGAAAGAACTACAGGGCGACAAACACCGCTTGCATTTTTCACACATGGTGCGAATACGTTGACGGAAAAACTTCCGTGCCTCCCAATGTTTGCCGTGGTTTTAGAACGTCCATATGTTGGAGACAAGCAACGAGGTGAAAATAGAAAATATTGTGGTTGCTGTTGACTACCAAATGATTCGATGACCTGAGATCTCAAAGACGAATGTCACAAGCTATTGCCTTTCATTTAGGTGACTGCTTCAGTAAGTGCTGAGATAGTCAGATTGGACAAAGTGTTCCAGACCCAAATGCATTTTTAAGCATGTCTGGGATATTCTATACTCTCAGAGGAAAGGACCGTTGACCACAAAGCCATTTACAGCAACTGTACAATTTAAGTCTCATAACACAGTGCCTACAGCAACCAATTAAAACCACTGATATCATGTTCACTGCTCACCCTTTGATTATACAAGAGCGTAATATACAGTAATTGAACTGTAATTACTGTAAAGAGCTTGACCGCAAACCAAAGTCACAATCCTAGCGATACAGCAACTAAGGTCTACGGTCAATCAAGTAGACAACGTTGAGGATGTAACTTTTTGTTGAGTTAACAACATCAGAGAGCTTGTCATTAATGAATCATTTTAATGCAGAATTTATGAATTAATTAATTATTTTCCACTTAATCCTCTACTGGGTTCCCATGACCATCCAGGGGAGAACATTTCAGGCACTGGGCAGATACACCTCAACTTAAGTCTTGTGAGGTTCTAAAGCCATACTATTTGTGTGTGTGATTGTGTTACATTTTTGTCTGGCTGTGTGTCTAAATGTGTATGTATATAAATGTTTGTTGGGAGGGAGGATGTATAAATGTTTTCATGTCTGTGTGTGCACATGTAAATTTGCGTGCTTGCATATGTGTGTGTGTGTGTGTGTGCATGCTTGCATGTGTGTGTGTGTATCTATAAATGTGTGTGTTTTCTGTGTGTATATATAAATGTGTGTGTGTGCATGTGTAAACTGTATATATATAAATGTGTGTGTGCATGTGCACGCTTTCATTTGTATGTGTGTGTTTGTGTGCACGCGTGCTTACATATTTGTTTGTGTGTTTGTGTATATATAAGTGTCTGTGCGCATGCTTGCATATTTGCTTGTGTGTATATGTGTGTATATATATATATATATATATATATATATATGTGTGTGTGTGTGTGTGTGTGTGTGTGTGTGTGTGTGTGTATTAAGTAAACACACTTTAAGTAAACACACAACAGTATAAATAGACATGAATATAAAACCTAACTGTGAATAGAAATGACATTAGCGCTGACAAAGACCAGAACGCAACTAACAGCTGCCATTAAGAATATGAAATAAATGTTCCAACAGCTTTCCATAGTTACTTTTACTGTAACATCAAGGTCAGGACCAGAGTCTTAGAATCGCACAATGCTGCTGTTGGGTGCACTAAAGCTAAAATATTTGAAAGATGGAAACCTGGAATTGTAGTTACTTTCTCTGGCACTGCATTGGAACCCCCTACAGAGAGCACTCGGGAGTGTAGAATGGTCTTATACTTGTGTAATGCTTTTTGTAAAAGAAAAAAAAGATGAAGAGAGAGAAAAATTCTGCTGCTGGACAGTAAAAAGAAAGTAGTCAGCTTTGCTTGTATCAGAGGAGGTACAATCCTCAAAAGGTGTGCAGGTGGAGGATGCATGTCACAGAGAACAAGTTAAATATGAAGAATGCTAGAATATTTATGATGGTTACTTGCAAAAGTTAAAAAAACGTTTGTTTTATGTAGTTTTCTGCTTAAATCCCAGCTCGTGTCATTGCAGAAGGTACACTCTGAGCACTGCTATCTGAATAAATAAAACAAGCCTTTTTTCATAGGTTTTTTGTAATTTTGGTATGTTTTTCTTGTTTTTTTTGTCCATTTTTCATGCGTTTTTTTGTGTTTTTTATGTTTTTTTCAAAAACACCCACCTAGGGAAAAACTTTTCAGGGCTGAGCAGATACAGCCGTGATGGGGCGCCAATCCATCACTGGCAGACATACTCACATAGACATATACACAAACAGATTTTTTTAAAAGCAGCAGCTTTTTAAACTTACCAACCAATTTACCTTTAATCCATGTTTTTGGACTGTGGGTGCAATCTGGAGAACCCGTAAAAAATCCATGGGGAGAACATGGAAACTCCACCCAGATATGTATATAAACCTCCCCAGCGCTGAGATGCAAATGTGCTAACCACAACGCCACCATGCCAAAATATATGGGCTATTATTTCTTATTTAGTTATAGGTTGTGGTTGCTTGGTGAGTTCGGTGTTGGGCTATCAATCATAAGGTTGTGGCTTCAAATCCCAGGTCCACTGAAGTTATCAATGTGGGTTCTTGAACAAGACCCTTAACCCTCATTGCTCCAGGGATGCTGTACTAATCCTGTGGGACATCCAGGGATGTTGAGATGTGTTCTAATCTCAACCAAGTTGGGATATTCGTAAGTCGCTTTGGAGCTAAGTGTCTGCTAAATGACTAAATGTAAATGTAATTTTAAAGTAAGGACTTTGTGGCGGAATGGTCTTCCCATTCAGCAGCTTCAAAAACAACTTAAAGCACATCTCTTCCAAAAGCAATGGTATACAAAAAAAAATTGCTCCGGTAAATCTAGGCATTGAAGCCGGAAGGAACAATAATCAGGTTGATGATACTACAATGTAACCACTTCCTCCTGAACTACTGACTTTTGGTGTTCTCTCATGTCTAAGTTGTTTTTAAATAACACCTGTGCTAAATGTAATAAATAACAGCCGAAGTGTGTAGTGCCTTCAGAATATTTTGTGGCAAGAAATTCTTGTAAAGTTACTCATCTGTCTGTAACCAGTGGTTTTATGCCATTTAAAGGTAATATTTATAATGTGTAATCTAAAGCTCATCCAAATAATGCTACCTCCATATAAAGTCGTTTAGAATTTTAGCTTCGGAATAAATCTTTCAAGTTGCTGGAGAGAACGTTGTCATTGATTCATGTGATTGCCAACAGATGCAACACAAAACCAATATGTATGGGGCACTTGGTATGTGAGAATTGCCCTCAGTAACCAACACACAATTCTCTCCCTCGCTCTCTCGCTTCCTTTCTCTCCACAAACCACAGGTAAAAAGTGAACACACTGCATATGACCTTGGCTACAATGTTTGTATTTTATGGTAATATCTATTTCCATTCAGGAAAAAACACAATAACCCACAGTATACTGTAAAGCAAGACTGATTGAAGACATTTGCTTCTCTTCATTCTGCTTATGTAAGAATCTATGGCTTTTTAACTTTTCTCATAGTAACTGACCCCGAGGAAAGAGAAATCAAAACGCAGATCTCATTCATTTCTCGGTAGTTTCTCCTTGACAACAATGAGATCAAATGAAAAGACAAAGGCGATTTTTAGTATGAGTCTCCTGCTGCACAAATGTCTCCTGAAATAAAGACCTCAATCTCACATATGTCCCATATTGAGTTTCAGTAGTGATCTCAATGAAGTCTCACATTGAGCTCAGATTTGCCAAAGTAATTAATTTGTTTACCTAAGACAGCAGTCTCAAAATGAACACAAGCCATTGTCCATCCAGGGGAAAGTTTCAGGCACTGGACAGATACACCCAGGAAATATTAATTAATAAAGTATATCAATCACTGGACACATATTTTTCTCACACAGACACTACATAAGGGCAATTTAGTGTAGCCAATTTACATTGAATTAATTATTTAAACTGTGGGCATAAACCGGAGAACTTGGAAAAAAACCACTCGGACACCAGGGAGAACAGTGAAACTTGAAATCGGGATTTGAACCTGGATCCCCAGTGCTGAGAGGCAGACGTGGTAACCACTGTGCCACAGTGCTGCCTATTGTTTCAGTCCTGTTAATTACTTCTCTACTTTCACATTGATAGCTGCAAATCTAAAATATGATTTTTATGTTTTATTTGTTTTATGAACCAGCGGTTCTGCAGCATCATGTCTCATTTTTGTCTCATAATATCTCTCCTAAGCAATTTTAAGAGAAACATCAGTGATGATCTTCAAATAAGACATCAGTGAGATCATAAGTCTTCTAAAATGTCAAAGAGCAACATTTAAGCAACACAATTCTCCTCAGTGTGAGTTTGCATCAATCTAACAATATTTTAATTATTTATGTAGCAAAAATAACGGCATTGTGTTTGTTCCAGCATATAACAGACAGACCTTTAGATTTTTGGAGAACAAATAACACTGCTTCAAGGTTCTGTATGCCTCGCGTGGCGGGGTCGTACTTCAGCATTACCAGTGTCTTCAAATCTTCTTTGAAAGGTTTGACTTGGGTTTGTTCATGCAGTGTAACGGGTGGGTAAGGTCGCTGTGGTTCACTGAGTGCCATTGAGCTTAGTTGAACCCTGTGATTCAGAAACACTCGGTGGTCAGCGGTGGGCATTTTGAATCCGACAACTCCAACATGTCACAAATAGACAGCTTTTGGTTTTAGATTAGTCACAAAAGTGTCATTTTAACTCCCAGCTTCCAGGACCATGTGCAATCTCTACAGTTCGTTCATTTATTAGCCTGTTTATAATAATTAATTATGAAAATGTGTGTCATGTGTGTCATATACATTCTTTATTTTGTATATCCAGAACCTGTCAAAAGTTTGGACACACTTTCACTTTGCTCCATTGTCTTTTTTTTTCCACTTACCTCATAAATGGACTTTTTAGTTCTACAATTCCAGACTGTAGACCATCAGTTTGTGGACTACAGTACATGCTGTGTGAAGTCCCTTTATTCTGTTCTCTAATGGTCAAAACCCCAATAGTACCACCACAGAGCAGGGTTTATTTGGTTTGTGCATTATTCCTATCCCGGCAGTGTCATTGAGGTGTTTAAATGAAACTACAGCAGCACTGCTGCACTAAAACCCCCTCACCACATCAGTGTCACTGCAGAACTGACAATAAACAATCCACCACCCAAATGATACCTGTTCTGTGATGCTCCTGACCAATAGAGAACAGAGAACCAACAGAGGACTAACAACAACAAAGAACACAGATGGACTACAGTCTGTAATTATAAAACTACAAAGTCCATCTGTATGATAAATGGAGGAAATGGACAATGGATAAGGGGGCATGTCCAAACTTTAATGATATGTCCAGTAAAGTCAGAGCACATAACCTTCTGAAAGATCCTTTAAATCTTAGAGTTCTTTATTCTCTATTAGAATGACACATCACCCAACCATTCATCTTCAAAAAAAAAAGGAGAAGCAAGTAAGATTCCCATTTTCTCCTTTTAATTAGAAAAATTCTAAAAGGCATTTGGTAACATTGGTATTGCCTGTAAATAGAACCTGGACAACAAATAGGACCAAAATGTTCCAACAGCGCACTGTAGTTGGAAGGAATTAACATGCACATAACCGACAAAGAAGTCTGGAAGAAGAAGGTAGATGGCTGATTCCATTCTCAGCATAAAAAGCTGATTCCAAGTTGTTGAAAGGAAGATTAATGGAGCCTTGTTCAGCAAAATTGAAACATTAGTAGCTGGGTGTGTGTGTGTTGCTGGAAAGTGAATAGTTGTTAGAAACATTCAAATGTGTGACTTTAAGTGCGAAAACAAGAAATTCAGAACAGACTGTTTTGCACTTCATTTGTTATACTTACTGACAGCAGCGTGACTGTAACCGTCTTGAACTTCGTAAGAAAACTGTTTTAGGGAGTGAGTTTTGTAATAGAGCCCCTATAATATTAAACATTCTGCTAACTCTGGGTTTGGCCACCGATTATGTGGATGAAAAGAGACTCGTATGAAAATGTTCAAATTGCCACCCCGTGATAAATGCCAACGATAGTGTTTCGTAGCTAGGAGGAACGACGTGTCAGCAATTTGTTGTTTTTAATACAGATGAAGCTGTAGAGAGTTCTCAGGCATTGCTTTGTCTACTTTTTAGAATCTGCAGAGATAACACACATGTTGCTACAGAAAAGGGAGCAGGAAACATCGGGTAAAATACTATGGGGTTATTAGATTTGTCACTTAATATAAATTAGAGACTGTTTTATGCACAAGCAGATGTTAGCTATAAAGCTTTGAAGGCAGGGGACAGATTTGGTATTCAGCATCCTCGCTAGAGAGAGGAGAACGCAACATAAAAGTGCAAGTCAGAAAATAAAGATTATTTTGCGTAGGCTTTTAGAATTTACCGCAGTAAAATCTCCCATCGGAGCTACACCCTGTGCTGAGTGCGATGCTGTTCCTTTTCATGAATTGATGCTATTTGCTAACTTTAAAGCTTCTGTGACATAATATTTGCAGATATACACAGCACCAGTCAAAAGTTTGAACACACCAACGTCTTTCTACTTTATCCATTTCCTCCACTTATCATATAGATGGACTTTGTAGTTTTATAATAACAGACTGTAGTCCATCTGTGTTCTATGTTGTTGTTAGTCCTCTGTTGGTTTTCTGTTCTCTATTGGTCAGGATCATCACAGAACCGGTATCATTTGGGTGGTGGATTGTTTATTGTCAGTTCTGCAGTGACACTGATGTGCTGAGGGGGTTTTAGTGCAGTAGTTTCATTTCTCCACCTTAGTGACACTGCTGGGGTAGGACTAATCCATTCATCCATCTACTATCTTCTGCTTTATCCTCTACTAGGGTCGTGGGGGGGGGTTCCCATGCCCATCCAGGGGAGAACGTTTCGGGCGCTTGGCAAATACACCCAGGACAGGGCAGTAATCTGTCTTTGTGCACAGACACACTCTATATGGGGCAATTTGAAGAATTCAATTGACCTTGATTCAAGTTTTTGGACTGTGGGAGGAAACCGGAGACACAGGGAGAACATGAAAACTCCACCCAGAATGGGATTTGAACCACTAATCCCTAGAGCTGAGAGGAGAACGTGCTAACTACTAAGCCACTGTGCTGCCTATAGGAATAATGCACTAATTAAATATCTGCTATGTGGTGGTACTATTGGGGCTCTGACCATTAGAACCGACTAAAGGGGACGTACACAGTATGTACTGCAGAACACAAACAGATGGACTACAGGCTGGAATTGTAGAACTACAAAGTCCATCTCTGCAAGAAGTGGAACTGAGAACATGGACAATAAGTGGAGCAAAAAGGGGGCGTGTCCAACTGTATATTATATTGGTAGTTGGTAACAGTAGTTAACTGCACTTAAAGTTTGCTCCATTGCATAAGTGTTGTGTGTCAATCATGTTACTTTTCTGTAAACAGCTTTTATAAAAAATATATTTAGTTTAAAAAGACTTCATATTAAATAATTATTGTTTTCTTCGCCTATAAGGTCCTGGATTGCAGCGTCAAGTGACCTTTTGTTAATATCAGAATTAATGAGAGGTTATTGAGAACTTGTCAACTTGCCCTGGCAACACAATCGATCAATTTGTTTTTTTGTTAAATTAACTCAAGTTCTTGTGTTTTGATGTGAGGAATAAACTTTACCGGCTACCGGGGTGGGGCGGCAGGGTGGCGTAGCGGTTAGCACATTCGTCTCTCAGCGCTAGGGATTCCCGGTTCGAATCCTAATCTGGGTGGAGTTTCCATGTTCTCCCAGTGTCTGCGTGGGTTTCCTCCAGGTTCTCCGGTTTCCTCCCACAGTCCAAAAACATGGATCAAGGTAAATTGAATTCTCCAAATTGCCCCATATAGTGTGTCTGTGTGAATGAGTGTGTGCCCAGCGATAGATTGGTGCCCTGTCCTGGGTGTATCTGCCCATTGCCCAAAACGTTCTCCCCTGGATGGGCATGGGAAACACCCCTGCAACCCTAGTAGAGGATAAAGAGGAAGATAATGGATGGATGGGCTACAGGGGTGTAGTGGTTAGCACGTCTGCCTCTCAGCGCTGGGGATCGAGGTTTGAATCCTAATCAGGTTAGAGTTTCCATGTTCTCCTCATGTCCATGTTGGTATTCTCTGGGTTCTCCGGTTTCCTCCCACAATTCAAAAGCATACGTTCAAGGTGACGTGGCTGCTCTAAATTGCTCCCATCTCAATTGCCCGCACATGGTGTGTGTACTATGTGTGAGTGAGGGTGTGCCCAGCAATGGATTGCTGCCTTGTCCTGGGTGTATCAGCCCAGCGCCTAATACCTTCTTCCCTGCATGGGCATGGGGAACTCCCCCCCCCCCCCCCCACGACTCTAGAAGTGGATTAAGCAGAAGATAATGAGATTACAATTTCCACCAGATAATTAGGAACGTCTCAACAGCAGACATGATGCTTCTGATCTAAAGGCTAACATTACCTGGAACACCACGTTACAACTGACACTGAAAAGACTACAGAGATTTGTCCTGTCCATCGTTAGAGATTAAGCAGAGGGTTTCCTCCATGATGGGAAGAAGCATCACTCAAAACTGACACCTTACGTTTATAATAAGATGCAGATTTTTCCTGAATATGGAGTATCTGATTATGTAAACGTATAAATATGGATTTTTATAATGTGTAGGCCTGCATTCAGAGTCCTGGTTTCAAAATCTGTCTTGCTATTGTATATATGTGTAGTTTTGAGGTTTCTTAAAGCCTTCCTGTCAGCTTGTATTTGACACTTGGGGATTTGCAATGTCTTTGTTGTAGCACTTATAGGACCAACGCAGATAGTAGGTGAGTGATGGCCAAGTGGCGGCATACACAAAGCACTTTCATCTGGTCCATGCTTCACCCTGGAATTATAGGAATGAACTTATCTGAACTTGTCTGACAGCCACACTGGCTCAACTAAACCTCAGCAACGCCATGAAGTACAATCTGAACCAGACCTTAAAGCCGTTTCTTTGACACGAGGATTAGATAACTACGATTACAGCATATTTTATGCTGATGTTCTAAATTTAAAAGTTTTGAAATTGAAACCCTGATGGTGTTAACCCATCATTTGTTATCTGGTGAACTTCAGTATGTCCTCAACTTATTATTTATCATCATTCATTATCTTCTGATTTATCCTCTACTTGGGTCGCAGGGGATTACATATGCTCATCCAGAGGAGAACGTTTCGAGCGCCGGGCAGATACACCCAGGATAGGGTGCCAATCTATTGCTGGGCACACATTCACTTACACATCAACACATATTATATGGGCAATTTGGAGCATTCACTTTACCTTGATTCATGTTTTTGGACTGTGGGCGCTGGGCAGATACACGCAGGACAGGGTGCCAATCGGTTACTGGGCACACTAGCTCACTCACACAAATACACACAGACTATATAGGGGCAATTTAGAGAAGTCAATTTAGTTTGACTGCAGGTTTTTGGACTGTGGGAGTGTGAAGAACCAAGAAGAAACCCATGCAGACATTAAAATATAATGAATGAATGAATGAATGAATTCACATTCATTCCTCCGGAATTCTCCAAATTGCCCCATATGGATTGTGTTTGTGTGAGTGTGTACCCAGTGATAGATTGGCACCCTCTGGGTTCTCCGATTTCCTCCCACAGTCCAAAAACATGGATCACGGTCAATTGAATTCTCCAAATTGCCCCATACAGAGTGTGTCTGTGTGAGTGAGTGTGTGCCCAGCGATAGATTGGAGCCCTGTCCTGGGTGTATCTGCCCAGTGCCTGAAACGTTCTCCCCTGGATGGGTATGGGAACCCCACCGAGACCCTAGTAGAGGATAAAGTAGAAAATAATAGATAGATGGATGGATGGAACTTGTCATTATGTTTTAATCATTTCTCTGTGTCCTCTGGTTGACCTTGGCTTCTAGCGGATAGATATTTTGCATAGTAACCCAAAAAAATAACATTAAAAAAAAAAAAAAGGTTCGGGTACTGGTTCTTAAAAATCATACGGGATGTCTGGTTTCACTTCCCTGACTGACTTTTGTGACCCCGTTAAATTAAGTTTTTCTACTATATACCCATGTAAACCAAGCTGTCACCTATATAAATTAACCATTGAGAATCAACATTTATGGCAGTCTCTTGGTTCTTCCCAAATGCTTGACCCATTGGCACTAAGAGGGCTCCAGCATCGGAACAGGAAGGCTCTGCTCGGCCGAACCTGACTGAGAGATCGTGAAATCCAACACTTTCCTAACAAAAGCTAGAACCTAATCAATAACAGCAGCGTTATTATTAGATGTTTCATCTTGTCTCATCTCATTATTGACCGCTTTATCCAATATCAGGGTCGCGGGGGGTTTCCCATGCCCATCCAGGGGAGAACGTTTTACGCACTGGGTAGATACCAGGACAGGGTGCCAATCCATCGCTGGGCACACACCCACTCACACACACAAACACACTGTTACCTCTACACCTGCAAGCCACCCATACCATGGGAACTGACGCACACTGTATCATGACAGATGATGGCTTTCATAACAATCTGTGCAGGGAAAAATAATATCCATCTTGGCTGATGGCGACTCTTGCTTCCACTGTCTTGCAGATCATTTATGATGAGCTCTTGCCCAGGATTTCAATGCTTTCTCGTCTTTTCTACATACATTACAAAGCTCTACCCACACAAGACTGTATGTGGACCTCAGGCTGGACGGCTGCCTACAACCATGTAGGGGTACGTCTACTTTAATATTTATTTTTAATTTCACATTACATTCTTTTACATCAGAGTTCTGGATTGGAAGAATAAAACATTTCAGCATCAGTCACATAGTGTGCAATATGCCGTTTACTTCTGACCTCTACAGCAATATGCATGACCTTAATATGAGTACTGTTAACTAAAGAAAGGAAGACGTGGTAGGTGGATTTATAGACGTGGTAGGTGGATTCATGGGGTGTATGGGTTGTTTAAAGCTACAAGATGAGAAACTAAATAGGACAGGAAAAGACTTTTTTTGATCTCCAGAGGGGACATTTGGTGTAAATGAAAGGCCAGCGAGGAGCAAAAGTGTGAAAAAAAAAAGAACCTATCTGTGAAAATTAGGCTTTGCAGGAAGCTTGCAGTATGAGGTGTGCAGGAAACAAGGGTGGTCTACTTCATTTCATACCTACTCACAGTGATAAACTGCATTGGCCTCTATAGAGTCAGCTCTCTTATCTGTGGCTTTGGGTAAACCCTGAGAGAGAGATGCCTCGAAAGAACATTCTCATGCGCGTCCACTTTCCATTTCGCTCAGATGCACCGACACAGAGAGACACGACTATCGGTATCCTGGCTAAATATGGATAGAAATCATATCTAACTGAATTTAGTTTTCTCACCGCTTCAAACTATTCTGTCTCACCGAGGAGCTTCATGGGAAGTTGTTTACTTTTAGTCTGCAGACATCCAAGTACACAACAAGGGAGCAGCAGCTGCAAAAAGCTCCGAGCCATTTTCTGATAAGTATCCTGGGTAGGGGTGATAGTCAATGTCAGTTATTCAGAACGCACAAAAACGAGTCATTTCCATCAGCTTAATGTAGAATTAGAACAATTCCACATCGGACTGATTGTCAGACGAACCAGATGCCTCCGGGAGAAAGTGGGAGGAAGACAATTTTAAAAAGTAGTTGCTTTTTTTATTGTTGTGTACTTTTGCAAGTAAATGAAGAAATTAAATAGGGACTTTTTGTAAAACATGTTCTAAGAGGACCCTGAAAAGTATTGCAAAATAAATAATTTTTTAAAGTACTGAAATAGTTTCTCTACTGACAGTTAGCTTTCTAAAATGAACATATGTGATGCATCAGTAGATAAAAAGGATGTAAGTGAGGAATCATGGTGTACGTCTAAGATGTGATGCAAATATCACTATTGTTCTGGTACTTTTAAGGGTTTTATTTAAAATGTAGTGCTTGGCAAACTGTATTAATATTCATCTTATTTTGTCTCTTTAGCGTCCATTTAATCTTCTACTAGGGTCGTGGAGGGGGAGGGGGGGGTTCACTGTGCCCATTCAGGGGAGAACGTTTTGGTCACTGGTCAGATACACTTAGGACAGGGTGCCAATCCATCGCTGGGCACACATTCATTCACTCACACACTATATGGGGGCAATTTAGAGCAGTCAATTCACCTTGAATCCATTTTATTGGACTGTGGGAGGAAACCGGAGAACCCAGAGGAAACTCCACCCAGATTAAAATCTGTATCCTTAGCACCCCTCACAGTCCAAAAATATGGATTCATGGGAAACTGACTTCTCTAAATTACCCTTATCTAAAATTGCCCCTATATAGTGTGTGAGGTGAGGGTGTGCCCAGCAATGAATTGGCACACTATCCTTGGTCTATCTGCCATCTCCTGAAATGTTCTCCCCTGGATGGGCATAGTGAACCCCCCACCCCCACCCTTCCATGACCATTGTTATTGTTATATGTTATATGTTAAGCAGGGCCCCATGAGCATTCATGCACAATAAAGTGTGCTATTGTTGAATATTTTTCATTGTTTTTAATTTATATATGTAGGTGGCACAGTACAATATTTGTGTATTGCAAAAGGAACTTCTTTTCAGTTGGAGGGGTCGGAATTGCAGAGCAAAGTCTGTGACATAAGTTTTAATAACCATGAATATCATTCATTCATTATCTCCTTCATTCATTATCCTCTATTAGGGTCGCGGTGGGGTTCCCCATGCCCATCCAGCGGAGAACGTCTCGGGCGCTGGGCAGATAGACCCAGGACAGGGCGCCAATCCATCGCTGGGCACACACTCACTCACACAAACACACTCTATATGGGGCAATTTTGAGAATTCAAATAACTTGATCCATGTTTTTGGATTGTGGGAGGAAACCGGAGAACCCGGAGGAAACCCACGCAGACACGGGGAGAACATGGAAACTCCACCCAGATGGGGATTCGAACCGGGAATCCCTAGCGCTGAGAGGCGAACGTGCTAACCACTGAGCCACCGTGCCGCCCCATGAATATCAATGAATGTGAAATTCGGTGCATATGTAAAAAGCTCAAATCACCCGTCACCCCGCCCCCCTTTCTGCATTAGATGAAGACTTTGACCACTCAGCCTGTAGAGCTTCACTGTCTCTTTTTAACATGCATTAGAAACATACAGGAAGCATTTGAAGTGACGGGCAAAAAGTTAACCCCGTCCCCTCTGTCTTTCTCACACTCTGTCCGAATATCCCCAGGACGACCCTCTCACTTTAATGCTCCAACACCCAGAACCTAAATGCAATTTCATCTCTCTAGCTTTAAAAGTTTAATACCAAAGGACCTTTTGTCCTCCTCTTAAGTGCATAGTAATGGACTGGATGGGATGTAGTCTGTTTCTGACAAAATAAAAAGCTTTCCCCTTTTTAAAATGTTACTACATGAGAAGTCAAGCTGACATATTATCTCCTATTAGCTCTCTATTATCACATTTTATCTCTTTTATTCTACTTACATATATATATACACGTCCCTTCTCTGGGTCACCGTCCTTTACAAGTTACATTTTGTAATAATAAAAATGATTCAGGGGATTATAAGTCAGGGGATTTTAATCAGAGAGTGGCACGGTGGCTTAGTGTTTAGCATGTTCTCCTCTCGGCTCTAGGGATTCCTGGTTTGAATCCCAATCTGGGTGGAGTTTCCATGTTCTCCCCGTGTCCATGTGGGTTTCCTCCGGTTTCCTCCCACAGTCCAAAAACATGGATCAAGGTCAATTGAATTCTCCAGATTGCCCCATATAGAGTGTGTATGTGTGTCTATATGAATAAGTGTTTGCCCAGCGATGGGTTGGCGCCCTGTCCTGGGCGTATCTGCCCAGCGCCCGAAACGTTCTCCCCTGGTGGGGCATGGGGAACCCCACCCCCTCCGTGACCCTAATAGAGGATAAAGTGGAAGAAAATGGATGGATGGATTTTAATCAATGGAATCACAGCCATGTGCATGGAAACCCTGGTTTATTTAAAGAGCAGAAATGTATATCAAAGTCTGATCATCACAACAATGCTTGTATGAAGAAGTGTATTATAAATGAACAAAAGATATTTCTGTGGATGACTGTTAGATTTGCTTAAAATATCCAAACCTTTTTTGGAATAATTTTTTACATTGGAAGGAATAAAATCAGAAATTCTTTTGATATTTTCTCATGACTGAGCCTTTGTGCGTAAAGCAGTCAATTAAAGAAAAAAACTTCAGTGGCAGAGTCCCGACTTCAACCCCAATGAATACTTTGAAGATGAATTTTAAATCTGGAATTTTCACCTGACATCAGTGCCTTACTTCACAGACGCACTCTGATTAACTGGACATACACTTGCACAGACACATTCTCATTATTTTATTTTAAGGAATGATATTTAAAAGAGAGGGGCTTGTTCATTTTCTTTTTTTTTTCTTTTTTTTTTTTTTTTATAAATATGAGGCATTACGGCTTAGTAGTTCGCATGTTCTCCTCTCAGCACTAGGGATTCCCAGTTCAAATTCCAATGTTGTTTCCATGTTCTCCCCGTGTCCACGTGGATTTCCTCTGGGTTCTCCGGTTTCTTCCCACAGTCCAAAAACCTGGATCAAGGTCAATTAAATTCTCCAAATTGCCCTATATAGAGTGTGTGTATGTCTGTGTGAGTGAGTGTGTACCCAGTGATAGATTGGCGTCCTGTCCTGGGTGTGTCTGCCCAGCGCCCGAAATGTTCTCCCCTGGATGGGCATGGGGAACCCCCCCCCCCTCCCGCAACCCTAGTAGAGGACAAAGTGGAAGATAATGGATGGATGGATGAGACACCTTATCAAGCCAGATTCATGTATACAAGTGTGTTCAGGACTTTTCAACGTGTCCTTTGTTCTGCGGTTGTTCTGTGTTAATGGTACACTTTCCATAATAGAAGATAATGACAGGTTTGAGATGACCTAGCAGGTTTCAGATTTAATGGGTCTTGTGAGCTTAGTCTTGAGTTCATATTATCTGTAATCACCACCTTTTCGCTTCAAGCCTCGGTCAAGCACGCTTACAATCAATAGACAAGAGGTAGTATGTCAGAGAATTCTGATTACAACTTTATATAGAACAGTGTCATGGTAAAAGAGTAAAAGAAACCTTTTGGACAATGTGCCTACGATCGTTTTACGACTTATAAAACACATCCCTCTGTTATTAAGCAGTCGAGGGTCAGTCTGCACTGCACCAATAGCCAATAAAGTCTTATATTAAAACCGAACACTGTCACTGAGAAGATCTGGAGACGTGTTAAAGGTGTTTTTTTGTTGTTGTTGTCTGGCAAAGCAGCACCAGCATGTGGGCAGGGACCTGAGCAGCCATATCACATTCCCTTGCTCCCACCTAGTGGCCACAATGGGATGTTAGGCTGAACC
Source organism: Corydoras sp. C115 (assembly GCA_019802505.1). Classification (NCBI taxonomy): domain Eukaryota; kingdom Metazoa; phylum Chordata; class Actinopteri; order Siluriformes; family Callichthyidae; genus Corydoras; species Corydoras sp. C115. The sequence goes on along the minus strand of JAFMOC010000035.1, from coordinate 289,417 downwards.
ATGCTATCGTGACTGCAATGAAATAGAGGGTGATTTAGTCTTTCTTTGTGGGAAAAGGTGAAAACTGATGATGGAATAAATTCCATACCACTGATACTCTGTGGTCTTGGATACTGTTTAAAGAAAATCCCCAGTTTGGCAAATATGTGGCTGGATAAACAAGCCAAACACGGGTTTGTTGACTGAATTTAGGTCGTATTGCAACCCACTCACGAGACGTAGACGTATATACAGATATCTGCTCGCCAGAGCTTAGTGTGGGCTAAAATGAGATCTGTTGATCTAATTCAATCAGTAAAGCCTTTTTTGCTATATTTTGCGAAACCACATTGCAATCAGACTTGCCAACTGCAAGGCCTCAGAAACAGGGAAAGTTTCCAAGCTCTAGTGAGACTCTGTCAACAGAAAACTTGAGTTATCAAGGCTTTAGATTATTGCTGAACACTTGTGTCTTATGTAGACACAAAATCATAAAACGTTAACCTACGAGAGAATCCAGCTGGAGCCATTGATTTAGTGCTACAGTCTGTTATTCATCTTATCAGTGTGATGTTTGTCATATATATAGCAAGGTGGCTTAGTGTTTAGCATGTTCTCCCCTTGTCGGCGTGGGTTTCCTCCGGGTTCACCGGTTTCCTCCCACAGTCCAAAAACATGGATCAAGGTCAATTGAATTCTCCAAATTGCCCCATATAGAGTGTGTTTGTGTGCGTGTCTGTGTGAGTGTGTGCCCAGCAATGGATTGGCGCCCTGTCCTGGGTGTATCTGCCCAGCGCCCCAGGCGTTCTCCCCTTGATCGGCATGGGGAACCCCCCCGCGACCCTAATAGAGGATAAAGTGGCATATATTGGATGGATGGGTGTGTGTGTGTGTGTGTATAGTATGTATATTGGATATAGATTTATCACAAAGCTGAAATTTTAAAGACCACCTTCAAAGGCCATGTGCAATCTCTACAGTTCATAATTTATTAGCCCGTTTAGAATAATAAATAGACACTTTTTAGAATAAAAAAAGACACTTTTTTCTGTAATTTATTCAATCATTATCTTAATAGTGCACCAATCCATCGCTGGGAACTCTTACTTACACGAACACAAACACACTATATATATGGAATATTTAATTTACCTTGAATCCATGTTTTTGGACTGTGGGAGGAAACCAAGAACCTGGAGGAAACCCACGTGGATACAGGAGAACATGGAAACTCCACCGAGATCGGAATTCAAACCTAGATCTCCAGCGCAAATAGGCGAACATGCTAACTACTAATGCATCGTGCTGTCCATGACACTTTTATGTGTGTTAAACTTATTTATTTTTTTTATATACACTACCAATCAAAAGTTTGTACACACCAGCTTCGCGCTCCGTTGTCTAGTTTCTCCTCTTACTGGACACTACTGCACTAAAATCCACTCACCGCATCAGCATTTTCAAGGATCAACACAAAGACACATCTTTTAAGAAAGCACTGCTTCAATGGTCTTTATTTAAAACAAGAAAACAGGATGGACCGCTCACTTTGGATAAAAGCATCTGCTAAATGACTAAATGTAATTTAAATGTTAAGCACCTTGACATTCTTCAGCTATCTTGCATGAAACAAGTGTCTTGAAAAAGAAATTCAGAAGACATACTGTAAGAATAACGTAAAACTAAGGCCTTGAAACACTTGATGTAGCAGTAAAAAAAATAGGGGGTTTAATAGATATTGATTCTCTTTTCTAAACCAATCAATACTAATCAAGTTCTTAGGTTGGGGTGCGGTGTAGGAGCCTATCCTAGCACTTATTGGGTAAAAGGCAGAAAAACAGCCTGATTAGAAACAGAAACCCAGTCTCTTGCGGGGTAGACACACAAACCCGCATATACTTAAAGCAAAGACATATTCGGTGTTTTGTGAAATTTACCTTCTAGCTTCTGGAATGTGGCAGAAAAGCAGAGCTACAGGAAGAAACCCACATAATCCCTAGAACCTCTAGCTGTATTCCGTTGCACTGTCCCCAAGCACTGCCTTTGTAATCCATACCAACCAATCACATGATATCAGCTTGAGAAACGTAAGTGAGTTAAATTCCATCATTCAGAATGCCCTGCGAAAGTCATCACGACCAGGAGCCCAGCAGCGCACCAAATATGCAGAGGAGGTAACCATAGCTTCCCAGTAGTGTACACCCTCTCTGTCATGTTAGTAAAATGCAGATTAATCTCACTTTAGGCACAGTGGCTTAGTGGTTAGCATGTTCTCCTCTCAGCACTAGGGATTCCCGGTTCGAATCCCCATCTGGGTGGAGTTTACATGTTCTCCCCGTGTCCGCGTGGGTTTCCTCCGGGTTCTCCGGTTTCCTCCCACAGTCCAAAAACATGGATCAAGTCAATTGAGTTCTCCAAATTTCCCCATGTGTTTGTGTGCGTGTCTGTGTGTGTGTGAGTGTGTGCCCAGTGATAGATTGGCACCCTGTCCTGGGTGTATCTGCCCAGCGCCCGAAACGTTCTCCCCTGGTTGGGCATGGGGAACCTCCACCCAGATGGGAATTCAAACCGGGAATCCCTAGCGCTGAGAGGCGAACGTGCTAACCACTAAGCCACCGTGCCGCCTGAAATACATTCACTTGCTACTACTACTACCCACTTGCTTAAAAATATATATTAAAGGAATATTTGCTGCTAACAGAATCCACACAGGCTGCTTTAACTGTGTTGTGATATGGTTAGCATGGACAGAGTAGCTGAGGTTAGGGTGTTGGATTATTAATCTGAAAGTAAGGGGTTCCACTAAAGTTCCCTATGTGGACCCTTGAGCAGGGCTATTAACTCTTATTGCTTCAGGGGTTTTGTTACTTCACACATACACAGACACACTCTATATGGGGCAATTTGGAGAATTCAATTCACCTTGATCCATATTTTTGGACTGTGGTAGGAAACCGGAGAACCCAGAGGAAAGCCACAAGGACATGGGGAGAACATGGAAACTCCACCCAGATTGGGATTCGAACCGGGAATGCCCAGCGCTGAGAGGAGAACATGCTAACCACTAAGCCACCGTGCCACCCTCTGGTGTGCCCATTGGCATGCCTCTCAGCACTAGAGATCTAGGTTTGAATCCTGATCTGGGTGGCGTTCCCATGTTCTCCACATGTCCAGGGAGAACCGTGTCTCCTGACCTGCGAACCAATTAGAGGATTAAATGGAAGATAATGAGAAGATTAGATTTAAAACTGGATTAATATGGAATTAATTGGAGATCTCTTGATCACCATGTGTACATCGTACCCCTACACCAATTCTGCCAAAAATTGGGAGAACAGGCTCATCATTGTTCCCAAATTTGCAAGATATAGAACATTTACTGACTGAACCACCAGTACTTTACTCAGAACCCTACCCCATACACAAACACTAAACACTACCATGTACTGTGTGTGTGTATTTTACCATATTCTTAGGACTCTACCTGCTTTAATTAACAACTGCTTACTCTGATTTTGTTGTTGGGTGACACATTTACAAAAATAAAATCTCTGATTGTTGATTTAATTTATATTCACTATTATTTGGTATACCCCCCCCCCAATGAGCCTCACACCTAAAGGTCAAAAAGTGCTTTTGATGCTACCCTCAGCAGCTGCCAGGGAAGCACCAGGGCTCTGTTCTCTACTGTAATTAAGTCTCTGCAACCTGCTGATACTGTTCCCTTGCACCATTATTAGAACAAGAGTTTTCCATGCTCTTTAATAAAAAGATAAAGATCGTCTGTTTACAGTTTCCCCTGTCCCTCAGCTTCACTGATGAAAGTGTCTCATATCCCTTTCCTGTCAATAGTTGTGTTATCTTTGCTACTGTCGATGAAAAAGCTTGTTGCTAGACTTATTAATGTCTCCAGATCCTCTTTGTTATCTTGATCTTATGCCTGTTACCCCTGTCTTTCTTCTTCTCGTCCTCTGATCTCTATGGTCACCACTGTGCTCTCCCATTATTGCCGGGTCAGTTCGGTAGTGTTTGAACACAAGTCCTTTAAAAGCCTGGTCTTGACTCTTTACTCTTGGGCACTTAAAAACTAACAGATTCATCTTAAACATCCTCTTTCACAGAAACAGTACTTGAATGTGCAGTGACCATTCAGCTAAAGGGTGACCTAGATACGAACAGCTTATCTGAGCAATTGCAGTGTCAGTTTGAAACATACCTCAGTACCGAAATCGTCCTAGTTGGGGTCACAAATGATTTATTGGTTGTGACTCACATTTTCTGAACGCTTCTGCTGCCATTAACTCGGCTGCTGATGTTACTCTGCTTTGTAGAATTTTTTTCATTCATTTATTATCTTTTGCTTAATCCTCTACAAGAGTTGCAGGAGAGTGGGAGGGGGGGTTCCCCATGCCCATCCAGGGGAGAACATTTTGGGCGCTGGGCAGATACACCCAGGACAGAGCGCCAATCTATTGCTGAGCACACGCTCACGCAGACACACACGCAATCGCACACAATATGGGGCAATTTGGAGCATTCGATTGAACTTAAAGCCATGTTTTTGGACTGTGGGAGGAAACCAAAGAACCCGGCGGAAACCCATGGGGACACGGGGAGAACATGGAAACTCCACCCAGATTGGGATTCAACCTGAATCCCCAGCGCTGAGAGGAGAACATGCTAAACACTACACCACTGTGCAGAATTCAGGCTTAAAACTCTTTAAAGCTGCTTTGAGACACTTGTCCTTTTGTAAAATAAAAACCACAGTATAAATAAATTGACTAAAACTAATTTAAAAGTAACGTAGTATCTCGGGGCGGCACGGTGGCTTAGTGGTTAGCATGTTCTCCTTTCAGCTCTAGGGATTCCCGGTTCGAATCCCAATCTGGGTGGAGTTTCCATGTTCTCCCCATTTCCGCGTGGGTTTCCTCCACGTCCTCTGGTTTCCTCCCACAGTCCAAAAACATGGATCAAGGTCAATTGAATTCTCCAAAAATTGCCCCATAGAGTGTGTGTGTGTGCCCAGTGATATATTGGCACCCTGTTCTGCGAGTATCTTCCCAGTGCCCGAGACGTTCTCCCCTGGATGGGCATGGGGAACCCCCCCCCCCCCCCCACCCGCGCGACCCTAGTAAAGGATAAAGCAGAAGATAATGGATGGATGGATGGATGGATGGATAGTAGTATCTTGGTTTCACACGTTCATTACATCAAAGCTTTAAGCTGCAGCTCTGTTCTCGATGGGCTTCCTGTCTGTAGAATTTAGAGGATTTTGTACGTTTTAAATATCAGCCATAAGCATTCATCATCATTCCATGGGAGAGTACAACACCCACACTGCAACATCCACGCTGGCTCCAGTTTCACTTTTGCATAAAATATAAAAGCCCTCCACCAGTTTTTGAAAACCCTTGCATGGCCTTGCACCTTCTCAGCTTTCTACTTATCTGAGCATGGGTTTATCTCAGTGCTCTTTTGGTTCCTCTGGCTTCCACTAGCTTTTCATCCCTCAGCTCCCATCGTAATAACTATTGAACACACAACTTTTAGTGTTACAGTTCCCTAATGAAATGCTTTGCCTTTGCACCTCTGAATGTGCACCCATCTCTCAGCTTTCTTTCCTGCATCACTGCGTTGCCCACAGCCTGACATTAACCATACATTATTAAACAGCCTGGCATGTGTTTTAGGAATTGGTAGTTATGAGTTATAAATATGAGTGGCATAGTGCTAAGCACATCCGCATCACAGCGCTGGGGATCTGGGTCCATGTGGGTTGTCTACAGGTTCTCTGGTTTCCTCTCACAGTCTAACCTGGGGAAATATGGCCCGGTATTGCTGTGCACATCACGCCCTTATACGATCAATAGAAATTTAGAAGTCTTATTTCATCTCATTATATTTTGTTTAATCCCATACTAGGGTCACATGGGGGTTCTTCATGCCCATCCAGGGGAAAACGTTTCGGGCGCTGGGCAGGTACACCCAGGATAGGGTGCCAATGCATTAGTGGGCACACACTTACCCACGCAGACGCACTATGTAGAGGTAATTTTGCACAGCCAATTTACCTTGAATCCATGTTCTTGGACTTTGGAAGGAAACCGGAGAACCCAGAGAAAACCCATACAGACACAGGGAGAACATGGAAACTGCAATCAGATTAGGATTCTAACCTGGATTCTAAGTGTTGAAAGGTGAACATGCCAACCACTACACCATTAATTCCTTAAACATACCCACACATTCGTACAACAATAAAATAACATGCTATGCAGTTGTGGTGCATGCACTAGACATTTTCCCAGTCTAATAAAAACATTTACATTATTTTTACTAGCATATTTTTAAATTGTGAGTAAACTGAAGCTAGGGATTCCCGGTTCAAATCCCAATCTGGGTGGAGTTTCCATGTTCTCCCCGTGTCCGCGTGGGTTTCCTCCGGATTCTCCAGTTTCCTCCCACAGTCCAAAAACATGGATCAAGTCAATTGAGTTCTCCAAATTCCCCCATATAGAGTGTGTGTGTGTCTGTGTGAGTCAGTGTGTGCCCAGCAATGGATTGGCACCCTGTCCTGGGTGTATCTGCCCAGCACCCGAAACGTTCTCCCCTGGATGGGCCCCCCCCGCGACCCAAATATAGGATAAAGCGGAAGATAATGAATGAATGAGTAAACTGAAGCTCTGAAAAAAATCTACACAGGTGTGCGGAGAACATGCAAACATCCACACAGAAAAAACCTCGACTGTCATTGCTGGGAATCAAACCCAGGACCATCCTGCTGTGAGGCAAGAGTTTTAATGACTGTAACACACTGCCACTCTCTTTGCATTATTCTTATTGAAATAAAATTTACTGCCAAGAAAGTGGGCAGTTAACACCCCATACATTATATAATTAGGAATCTGCAAAACAAATCAAGGCCTCTGCATTTATTTTAAAGACCTATTTAAAAGAATCATGTGTAAGGGAAACATGGGAGGAGAATATTCCAGAAATGAGTTCCAGCTGTGCTCCTGTGGCCTGGTCCAACCTAAGCGTAGCAGGAATGGTCTACAGTGGTTCTCTGTGGGCTCAAAGCTTCAGCGAGGTGGGAATCTGGACACAGATCAGAGGATTGTGTGGAAGTGCGAGACAATTAGTCAAAGTTACCACCAGGTTAAACAAACCTACACTGACTTCATTCATTTTTTCAGGATTTAGAAAGGATTCAGGAACTCGACCCACCGCAACATGCTTGCATGCAGTTGTTAATTTGATGCTGTGACCTCATAAGTTATTAACAATTAGAAAATTAGTAATTCCAGGCCTTAAACCGTTTGTCCTGCATTACTGATAATAATGCATACCACATTCATATCAATGTGTGAAATGTGAGAACGTCGTAGAACATTATTTTAAATCATGTATCACTAATTGAAATACAGATTAACATCACCTGCTAGCTATTTCCTTATAAGCACTAAACCTGTATCCTGTTACTCAGCAATGTTCACTTTTTAAAAAACGGAATTTGGGGAAAAGCAGTTTATATACAGGTACATTTCTATATATGGGCGCCACTGTGACTAAGTGTGTAGCATGTTCGCCTTTTAGTGGGGATACAGGTTCGAATCCTGATCTGGATTTCCTGTGTTCACATGGGTTTTCTTGGGGTTCTCCGGTTTCCAAAAACATGGATTCAAGGTCGAAAGGAGCCAGTTGAGGTGGTTCGGGCATCTGGTAAGGATGCATCCCGGGCGCCTCCCTAGGGAGGTGTTTCAGGCAAGTCCAGCTGGGAGGAGACCCCGGGGAAGACCCAGGACACACTGGAGGGATTATATCTCTCAGCGGGTCTGGGAACGCCTCGGGGTTCCCTCAGTCGAGCTGGTGGAGGTGGCTGGAGCGAGGGAGGTCTGGGTCTCCCTACTTCAGTTGTTGCCCCTGCGACCCGAAGCCCGGACAAGCGGAAGATAATGGATGGATGGATGGATTCAAGGTGTATTGGCTGCTGACACTGCCAATTTGTAAACTGCCCCCATATAGTGTGTCCAGCATTGGATTGGCACCATGTCCTGGGTGTATCTGTCCAGCACCCAAAACGTTCTCCCCTGGATGGACATGGGGAACCTCCCCGTGACCCTAGTACCTAGTATAGGATTAAACAGAAGATGAGGCTATAAATATACTTGTGTGTGTATATATGATTGGTCACAACTGGGGGGAGCAGCACTGATCCACTCATTCTTGTTCACAATAACAAACCACAAGCAACACAGTGATGATAATCATCCATCATCCAATTATTACCTTCTCTGTCATGGTCCTCTGGGGTTCCTGACCATTAAAGAAGAGTAAAGGGAAATATTAAAGTACGCTGCGTATATATGTCAGTGCATAAAGTGCTTATATATGTCAGATGGCTGCATCTCGCGGGACATTTATTTGCTCTGTTACATGACTGGTAGGTTATCAAACCTTCTCCGCTCGTATAATGTTCTAACTTATTGCCCTAGTAGTCAAAGTGATCGAAAAGCCAAACAGCGAAGATGTAAGACTGCTTTTTTTATTCTGTGTGGTCTAATTTGGTTTCTAAATTACACAGGTCCAGAATCCAAATCATCCGCAATGTTTATGGCAAAAGAAGCAACAAATAAATTTGCCTGATGCTGGCCAGAGAATAGAGGGGCTTTATAGAGGTACAGTCAGCATAACCATATCCTTTACACTTCTTATTTTAAACTTTGATTACATATGCCATTTCATTTAATGGGTGTGGTTTACACACATGCACGAACGAGAAAGAGAGAGAGAGAATAGCAGTCATCTCATAAATCTGACTGAGGCTTAAAGAGACGGATTCTGCCAAGGAAAAAACAGTTCTGCTTAAACATTTAGTTAACCTAATAGTTAGGATGCTGCTTTTTCCCACCAGATTGAAAATGCTATGTGCTTTTAAATTAATTTTCTTGGTTTTATAAAAAATCCTTTCTATTGCCAATATATTTGAAGGAAATCGTTATTTATTTATTTTCTTTGAGCCACTTTGACTGTAAATTTGAAGTGATTCATCATTTTGTCAGGGGTGTCGCTGCGGTCACTGGGTTTTTTCCGTTGTTTGACACACACACACACACACACACATTTGTTTTTATTGTGGGGTCTTTACAGAACTGCTCAATCCCACATTTGCACAAATTCAATTCAACATAAAGTACTTCCTCGGGCGGCACGGTGGCTTAGTGGTTAGCACGTTCGCCTCTCAGCGCTAGGGATTCCCGGTTCGAATCCCAATCTGGGTGGCGTTTCCATGTTCTCCCCGTGTCTGCGTGGGTTTCCTCCGGGTTCTCCGGTTTTTCCCATGGTCCAAAAACATGGATCAAGGTCAATTGAATGCACCAAATTTCCCCATATAGAGTGTGTATGTGTATATGTGTGAGTGAGTGTGTGCCCAGTGATGGATTGGCGTCCTGTCCTGGGTATATCTGCCCAGCGCCTGAAAAGTTCTTTCCTGGATGGGCATGGAGAACCACACACCAGCAGATAATGAATGGATTTAAATATATTTGGGTTGGCATGGTGATGGAGATGTTCGCACAGTCCAGCAAAACAAGGTCTTGGGAGTCAGGGCCTCTTCTGTTTTTATATAATCTGTCAAATATGATGACTGAGCATTAATCTTCACTGAGATTTGAGTTAGTGCACGTCCTTAACATTAATCCACTGGTCCTGTAACTCATTTTTTCATTTTCATTAACTAAAAGCCCTTTAAATCCATGTTCCCCTTTTTCCAGTGTTGTTCCACCGTTAATGGCATATAGTCTAAGTAAATCAGAAGAACATCCAACTGAGCTAATAACCCAAGTGGAGCTAATTAGAACCTTGTTTTGAGGAAGCTGGTGGGGAATATGCTGCAATCCAAGGCGCCTACACTGAGATATAAGAGTTGAGCTGAATATGATTAGTGGAGCTGCTCCAATGTCATGAATTAAAAATAAAATAAGTCTTGACTCTGGTAATGCTTTATTTCAAACAAAGCCTTTGAGGGACTTTTTTTTTTTTTTCCGTCCAAGCTGAAAATTGGTGGAGGGTAAACATAAGCACCCAGATGAATTGACTCTTTAGATTTGGTCACTTAATGCCTTCTAGCCCTCAGAATCATAAATTAACTGATTTGCGGAGATACTTAATTGCATCCTCATTAATGCCATTCAGATTTTAATAGATATAAAGATGCAATGAAATGCCGTTGGCATCTGCCTTTAAACCTTTATAAAAGGGGTAGTTTCAGTCTTTAAATCTGATTGGTTGAGCCGTTTGTCCAGCCGTGACATTATTGACAATAATGCACATCTCTGAGCACTTCACATTCGTATCAATGCGTCATATACAATACATTATTTAAAATTATGTTCCTTAAATGGAAATAAAGATTAATGTAAACAGAGGTGGCATGGTAGCTTAGTGGTTAGAATGTTCTCCTCTCAGAACTTGGGATATCCGGTTTGAATTCCAATCTGGGTGGAGTTTCCATGTTCTCCCTGTGTCGGCATGGGTTTACTCCGAAAACATGGATTTAAGGTAAATTGAATACTCTGAATTTCCCCATAAAGTTTATGTGTGTGTCTGTGTGAGTAAGGTTGTGCCCAGCAATACATTGGCGCCTCTATCCTGAGGAGTTGGCAACAGTGGTATCCTGTTACTCAACAATCAATGTATTCTTTCAAAACTGGACTTATTACATCAGAATAATTGCATTTTATTAATAATTTTGTTTTCAATAAGCTTTATTATGAATCAAACCTTGTTTGTAACTGATTTATAAAAGCAATAAGGCACATGATTTTAGTAACACATTTTGATCTCTTTAAATCAGAACATTCCCAAGTGGGACTTTTCCCAGTTCTTGCTTAAAAAAAGCTGTTCAGCACTTGGACTCCTGTCTTTAACATAAGCCATACATTTTCAGTAGGAGACAGAGCTGGACTGCTAGCAGGTCACAGGTTCGATGCCTTCGAAGCCTTGATCACCTGGATGGCAGCAGGAGTCTCTTTAAAACCCTGCATGATTGATTTGTGACTCTCTGGGTGCCGTAGCGCTTTTCACACTACTGGATATAGAACCGCTGACAAGTCATATTAAGCCTGCTAGATACCGGCTGTCGCATCAGCAGCTTGCCGAATGGCAATCTGTCTCTGATTTAGAGACTCACTCGGCGATCTTCAAAAAATGTCAATGACTGAAAAATCAGAACTGTAATCACGAAGCGTGAGTTTAGAATAAACTGAGTTTAAACTCACAGAACAGAAGTTTAGCATATCTTTGCTCAGTAATAGGCTTGTGGCTAAGGAAAGCACCTTGCAACCTGAAGGTCCCCGGTTCACTTCCAGTGAGCAAAATTGAGTTCATGTTCAAGCAATTTATTTATCTAGTACGTTTTACGATAGTATACTGTCACAAAGCATCTTTACAGAGTTAAAAGCCTTTGAACCCCATAGAGCAAGAAGAAGTGACGGTGGAAAGAAAGAACTCCCTGTTATGTTGTTATTTTAAGGAAGAAACATTGGGAGGACCAAGGCTCAGTGGGGGGCAACATCAAGAGTGTAGGACAGCCATGAACAGATTGTGTGGTGATCATGAATGTGCTCACCTCATTGGGGACTCCAACCAGGACTGCTGTGGGGGGGGTTCCCCATGCCCATCTAGGGGAGAACGTTTCGGGCGCTGGGCAGATACACCCAGGACAGGGCACCAATCTATCACTGGGCACACACTCACTCACTCATTCACACAGACACACTCTATATGGGGCAATTTGGAGAATCCAATTGATCCATGTTTTTGGACTGTGGGAGGAAACCCACGAGGACACGGGGAGAACATGGAAACTTCACCCAGATTGGGATTCGAACCGGGAATCCCTAGTGCTGAGAGGAGAACGTGCTAACCACTAAGCCACCGTGCCACCCAACAATAATAATCATAACAATCATTTTGGAAAACGTGGTTTGATCCAAACAACGCTGGTCCAGTATCACTTTAAGATTTAAGATGCCCTTACAGTTGGTTATATTCGGATGCAGTTCACATGAAGTGGGGGTCTTTTAAAGCTTGATGCAGTGCATCTGGACCCCATCAAGCAAATCCAGCAACAACAAAAAAACGCTTCAAATTCTCTGAAAGAGTTGTTGTTGGTTTTAATATCTGACTTTGGTTCTTTAAGTCACTCAGAATGGCACATCTATTCGTTTACAAAGGTACCAGCAGAGGGGTGAATAGAATGAAAGGCATAGAGCACTTAAAACTGGATGTTTATTCATGGCAATCACAGCGTGATGTTTAGTGGGCGGGGGAATTTAGTTAAGGGCAACGACGAGATTTTCTCAGGTCCATTAGTAAGGCAGCTGATTGGAACAGTGCTTAAAACGCTATTGCTTCCCAGTTTCTCATTTGTGCAGCTGTGGAGATGAAAAAGTGGGCCACTGCACGTGTCAAATGTGGGTTTGATTGCAGGAGCATATACACTGGCAATTTCAGTCAAGCAGGAATAATTGCCCTTTCCCGCTTCCTCCGAATTCGTTCATAGAAAAAAAAAATTCAAATGTTCAAGAAAGCATGGAAAGTGTTCAGGAGCCTGTGTTAGGAACCTGGCATCTTTAAATCCACTTATCAGCAGTTAGTTACTTTACTAGTTAAGAGTTGAAGATTAAAAAATATATTATAAGTATACTCATCAGTAGTAACATCTATTCATCGCATTTTCATAACATCACATTTTCCACCTGTGTCATTTAAATATCAGTGCTACTTGTGAATATATCACCACCTGCATCATTTAAATAGCAGTGCTACTTGTGAAAATATCACCACCTGCATCATTTAAATAGCAGTGCTACGTGTGAATATATCACCACCTGCATCATTTAAATAGCAGTGCTACGTGTGAATATATCACCACCTGCATCATTTAAATAGCAGTGCTACGTGTGAATATATCACCACCTGCATCATTTAAATAGCAGTGCTACGTGTGAATATATCACCACCTGCATCATTTAAATAGCAGTGCTAAGTGTGACTATATCACCACCTGCATCATTTAAATAGCAGTGCTACGTGTGAATATATCACCACCTGCATCATTTAAATAGCAGTGCTACGTGTGAATATATCACCACCTGCATCATTTAAATAGCAGTGCTACGTGTGAATATATCACCACCTGCATCATTTAAATAGCAGTGCTAAGTGTGACTATATCACCACCTGCATCATTTAAATAGCAGTGCTACGTGTGAATATATCACCACCTGCATCATTTAAATAGCAGTGCTACGTGTGAATATATCACCACCTGCATCATTTAAATAGCAGTGCTACGTGTGAATATATCACCACCTGCATCATTTAAATAGCAGTGCTACGTGTGAATATATCACCCCTGGTGGGCGTGGCGTTATAATGAGGTGTGTTATACATTTCTGGCATATTACTATCTTGGCAAAGGAAAACTTGACTGACGTTAACAGTCGGACGTTCATCGGTAAATCATCAACTCCGACGTGTATCCAACACCAATGAACACTGAATAGAATTAAACTCTATTACATCGGACTGCATTTGTACAGCGAATGCAGATACACCGTCTACACTATACTGTGGATTCTCCATTCACACTCAAATGGAGCAGCGCTATGAGTTCAGGTAGCTGCACCGCTCAAATAGCAATCCGCCAAAGTCAGACTGCACCTGGCTTTAAAATGAACGGCAAGTGATACAATAAAACAATCATCGCATGTTACACTCAAAACACTTATCTCACTATCTTTCGCCTAATCTTATACTAAGGCCTAGGGTTGAAGGGTGTTCCCCACTGACACTCCCTAAATTAAGCTGTGCAAAGACCCTTAGTCTGCATGTCCTCCCTGTGCCTGCATGGGATTTATTTAATTACTCCAGTGTCCTCCCACATTCAAAATACATGCCATTATGGAAATCAGAGAGACTTCATTTGCATTTATGAGTGTATAATATTTAACCGTTTCCGTACTGAAGCTGTCTGACATCAGACTGTACAGATCCTGCTGGTTTGAATAAATCAATCAACCGTGTACGGTAAGAAAGATAAGTACATTAAAACTTGATAAGTACATTAAAACTCTTTTTAATCATTCAAATCAGGTGTTTTATGTACTTCCAGTTCCAAACGTATACAAAATATAGTTATATAGACTTTATATAGACTTTTGCACAACTATATGATTCTAACCATGTGTAAACAGTTTGGGAAAGGCCTTTGGCTTGTGTTTTGTGTGGCAATGCTCTAAACATTGTCCCTAGTGTTCTAATTTACAGAACAGGGACCTTGAAAGCATAGTTGGTGAGGTTTTTTTTGTTTTGTTTTTTTTTTGTGCAGGAACTTGAGGTGGAGCTGTATAGTAGTCCCAGTACTTTGATGCACAAAGCAGGTAGACCAAATAAACTTGAATAGGAATGCAGGTCATCAAAGTAAACTGCATATTAAGAAGCAAATAGGCAACATGGATTTTTACCTCACTGACCCTTCAGCTTTCAGAGAGTGCTCATGAATTCCAGCAGAGAGTGCTGAAGGCCTGTGTGTATGCGTGCATGTAAGTGTGCGCATGTAGGGGTGTGTGTGTGTGTGTGTATGTGTACAGGTATTTCTAACATAGTCAAAATTGGGGGGGGGGGGCTACAAGCTGGTCCTCACAATGTAAATCGTTCTGTTTTAAATTGACGACATGTTGTATGATATCACACTCTATATGTACACAATTCTAATTATGCACAATTTTTATTACTGATTTTTATTTTGGACCTTACGTTAAATTCTTAGACCTCTGTGTAGTGTTTACAAAGTTCTATTTCAATTCTAAGTACTATTTAGTTCCTTTTTTACATTCATTTTTCTAAAACTGTCTTGGGATGTTGAATCATCTTCCGCTTTATCCCCCATATTACGGTTGCAGAGGGGTTTCCCATGCCCATCCAGTAGAGAACATTTTGGGCGCTTGGGAGGACAGGGCGTAAATGTAATGCTGGGCACACACTTACACAAACACTCACACAAACACTATGCGGAAATTTTGATCATTTAATTGACCTTGAATCCATGTTTTTGGACTGTGGGAGGAAACCCACGCGGAAACGGGGAGAACATGGAAACTCCACCCATATTAGGATTTGAATCTGGATCACCAGCGTTGAGAGGAGAATATGCTAACTATGTATTTATGGTTATACTCATGATTAGGTTATGGTTAGGGTGGTAGTGTTCCTGATTAAGGTTTGGGTATACCTCTACAAAATGAATGGAAGTCCCCACAATGAAAAAAATGTTTGTGTGTGTGTGTGTGTGTGTGTGTGTGTGTGTGTGTGTGTGTGTGTGTGTGGTCGTACATGAGGTATGTTTTCTTTTGACCACCGGTTGCTATGTGAGGTGCAGCCAAAGTCATATTGTGCTCAGCAAAACGTTAAAGTCTCCTACCAGCCAAACCGAATCATGTCATTTTAAAATACACGGCAGGATGAAAACTGAAGTTTAAAATGGACGCGACTCAAGAATCATAGATTATAATGAAATTCAATAAACCTCAGTTAAAAAAGCCGTTTACTGTTCCTCCATAACCGAGTGGCTGATGTATGAATCTGTTGCTTTTTTATTTAACCGATGTTTAGAGGTGTATGTTCTCTGTAAACATGGTGTAATGCCTCCTATCTGCCTGAAGATAATGATGTGTCATGGCTTTTGATTCTTATCTTTTTCCCTTGTTTTACTGTAATATACAGCATCATAAATTATATCATTATAGACAGTGCCTGCTGCCTTTAGCGAGGGAGTGACGTGCAAAGCGTATACTTATGCACTGCAGGCATCCTTACACTTTTGCTCAGACTTGTAAATTTCCCGGCCAGATCCAAATCTGGGCTTTTAAGCACATTCTTTACCTTCCAAAATGTTGAAGGAATCCAGCATTCCATACAATCCTCTCTCTCTCTTTCTCCCTCGCTCACATCGACTGTCTTCCATTCACTCTCTGTTCTTTGTCTTCCTCACTGTGGCAATGTGGGAGTCCAGATGTAAACATATCAGGTTAAGGCTACATAGTACATACAACCAATAAAATAAATGTAATAATTAGGAAATCGGGTATAAAATTGTATCATTATGGTGCTTGTCACTGGGGCAAAGGTGCCAATGTGGGTCTTTGACAAACCATACAGACTTTTTTCTTTGACCCCCAAACATCAAGTTAGGATACGTAAGGTATAGGCTGTAGATCCAAGTTCTTGGAGTTTCCATGTCCTCCATGTATTCATGTGGGTTTCTCCAGTCTCCCTGGTTTCATCCCACAGTCCAAAAACCTGCATTCAAGGTAAATTGGCTGTTCTAAATTTCCCCTATCTAAATTGCCCCTATATAGAATGTGTGTCTGTGAATGTGTGATGGATTGGCACCCTGTCCAGGGTGTATTTGCCCAGTATTTAAAACGTTCTCCCCTGGATGGGCATGGAGAACCCATTGCAACCCCTGCTTAGAGTGTTAAGCCGAAGATAATGAAATAAAATGATATTTCCCCATTGGATAATTACTGTGAGTGTGGTTCAGGGAGCATGAGACATCACTCTCACACATGGATCGTCCACCACAGAGTCCAGACCTGAACCCCATTGAGAATCTTGTGAGTTGTCCTGGAGGAGTCTTTCTGCAGTGGTCCAAATCTTCATCATCAGTACTTGAGATGTACTTGAGAAAAATATATAAATATAATATATAAATTAATACGTCACAGGGCGGCACGGTGGCTTAGTGGTTAGCACGTTCTCCTCTCAGCTCTAGGGATTCCTGGTTTGAATCCCCATCTGGGTGGAGTTTCCATGTTCTCTCCGTGTCCGTGTGGGTTTCCTCCGGGTTCTCCGGTTTCCTCCCACAGTCCAAAACATGGATCAAGTCAATTGAATTCTCCAAATTGCCCCATATAGAGTGTGTCTGTGTGAGTGAGTGTGTGCCCAGCAATGGATTGGCACCCTGTCCTGGGTCTATCTGCCCAGCGCCCGAAACGTTCTCCCCTGGATGGGCATGGGGAACCCCACCGCGACCCTAATAGAGGATAAAGCGGGAGATAATGACTGACTGACTAATACGTCACAACTGAATAATGCTGTATTTGAAGCTAAATGCAACTGATGAAATATTAGAGCTTGATATTTTGCAGTTAGAGTTTCTGCTTGAAGGTGAATTAGTGTAGCCTTGACGCACAGAATAGGACCCTCGCTGTACCCCTAATTCTGACAGTCAGTACATAACATGCAATTTCCTCCGTTATAGATCCGCACGATTGTTTCTTGGCATTTTTCAACTAGTATTGCAATGTACCCCCCCCCCCCCCCAGTCTTCTATCACTCACCCACATTGCTCTTCTGTATTTGCAGACGATATATAGCAGCTTTCTTGATATACACCTATCTAGGATAAGCTTAGATAAGATAACCTTTATTATCCCACAAGGGATAATTTGCATTATTACAGCAGCATCAATGATAGTAAAAAATATATAAACAGACATATTTACAGAATAAACATTTTTAAAAGATTATAAAAAATTATTAATAAAGTATAATGTAGAGTAAAAGAGTTCTAAAATGTACAAATTTCACATTTTTAACTAAAAGAAAATATATATATATATATATTGTGCTTTAAATTGTATTTTATAAGTTGTATTTGAATTTAATTATTGCACATGTATTTAAAATTATAAAATTAGAACATCTAGAAAATCAAGAACAGTGCTGACTCAGCAATTTCTTTACAGATTTTTGCATTCCAAATCTTTTTTATGCTGTAGGAATAAATTAAAAGCACTTTTTTACTGTCTATGGACATAAAGGCCTTTAAATCTCATGTAGTTTCTCAAAATGATGACGATGATGATGAGGATGAACCCTAACCCTAGAAAAAAATCTAATCAAACTTGTTTTGTCATCACATACTGTTCTTAAGTTTAACATAACAAGCAGACCTCTCATGTATGATTTAAAAACACTAACAAGGGCGGGCCTCCTTCATCTCTTTCTTCACCTCGTCCTCCAGGGGTGCAGAGTTACATCTCCTCTCATGCGTGGTGGGTTTCAGGCTTGGAGCCAGACCCGCCTGGACAGACAGCTAAAGGAAAAGCTTTTGTAAGAGGAGCCCGGGTGTGTATCGCTTACTGGGCATGGAGCTAGTCTACTTTTTGCCCAATTACTTATACTTAGTGGTTATACTTGGTTTTTAAAGTAAGTGGTAAGTCTTTCCTAAGTAAAATAACATGGAAGGCAAATTATAAGTTCATCTCATTATCTTCCTCTTAATCCTATACTAAGCAGTAGGGTTGTGGGGGCGGGAGAGGTTCCCCATGCCCATTCAGGGAGAATGTTTGGGGCGTTGGACAGGACGTCAATGCATTGCTGAAATTATGACGTTTCTTGTTCTATATTTACATTTACATTTGGTAATCCCAGGTATCCCAACTTAATGGTTTCGGTCAGAACACAGGGTTGGCCACAGCATCCTTGAAGAAATGGATGTTAAGGTTTGTGCTCAAGGACCCACATTGGTAATGTCAGTGGACCTGGGATTTAAACCCCCAACCTTCAGATTGATAGCCCAACACCCTAAACACTGAGCTACCTCACCCACTAAACCTACACTAACCCCACATACAGCAACTTATAATTGAGGGGGGGGGGGTGTAGGAGGTTGTTGGCCTAAAAAAGATTTAATTTGCTTATTAATGTCAGCGAGTGTAGATCAAAAACATCCCTTCAAACGTGCAACCCTCAGAAGTCAATCTTCCAGACCAAGCAGCCCTTCAGTGTCCACTAATAACATCTTGGCAGTGTCGGGATGTGAACCTTTAACCTTGCAGTCCCATTTTTGAACAGCTCAACCGCCACCACTCTGACAGACTGCCTCCCGAAAGCTAATGAGGATAAATATAGTGAATATTAGAACCTTCTTGTGAATTACAATCTGTAGAAGCGCATGTGAAAAATAGGTCAGGCTGGAAAAAGTTGCAATTTCTGTAAATAAGAGGTCATCTCTTTACCAGATGTAATTTCTCTGAGCGTTTGGACTCACTTCCTCCTGAACCGTCCTCACAGGTCTCGCATGTTCAATTGTCTCTTAACATTCAATTATTTGGTGCCTGAATGTCTAGTGTCTGCCTTTTTTTTTCATCTTCGTTTAAGTTTTTTTTGTTGCTGATATTCGCATTAATTCCTGCTGGATGGCCTCATGGACTGGATATTCGCTGTAATTTCGTGGTCTGTGGCATGATGGATTATGCGACGGGATATCTCCAGAAGAAGGTGAATGCGTCGTGTCACTCGCTGTTTATTTTGAGACGGGTCCAGGCAAAAGTGAGAGTGGGCTGATGGATTCTGCACAGCCTGTGAGAAAGATGACAAAATGCTGTTCTTTAGCGCGAGAGAGAGAGAGCTCTGCATTTCATTATCTCTTCCTGTGATTCTTCACTCTCTCGCCCACTTTCTCCTTCCAACAAATCTATTTTTTATCAGATGTATTGTAAGTCAGTTTGAAGTCTTGTAAACAGTGCAGAGCTGCTGTCAGCCCCTCAGTCTGGATTCTAGCCTCGGAGACCTTAATGTCAGTGCACTCTTTGAACTTGGCCTGCATGTTCACATCGGTGGTGTAAGTGCTGACTTTACGAGGTAGGAATATTTGTAGCAAGAGACAGAGCGGCTCCTGAAGCATATGATTTTGGTCACTCTGTCAATACCTAGGTTGTAGCATGAAGTCAGAAACCGGCAGCACTGGACCTGATGCCTCCAGTGAAACTGTTAGATCCATTAGCCATCACCAACTACATTCCTTTCTCACCACTCTGGCCTCCTTACCTCTAATTTGGTCCGCCTGAACCCCTGTCTGCACTAAGAAGGTATTTTCTTTCTTTTAGCATCCGCTTAGTGCAGTTTATACGCGATTGGAAAGCTTTCATTAGGCGTCATTACCCCAGACGGCTGTGTGTTTGCACGCCAAAGAAAAGCCGGCCGACAAACGCAGTGGGTTCAAGAACAGCCTTTCTGTGCTAGAACACCAAAGCTTCTTTAAATAAGCTTCTCATCACATTAAAACCACTAGAAAGGGTTTCTGAGACCTACATCGTCCAAAGGGCAAAGAGCTTGGCCGCTGGTACCAAACTTTCCACCACTCTGTTTAGTGGGGAGGACGTATAATCTGACGTGCATTAATGGAGGCTATGTTTATGAGCTGTGGGCGCAGTGCAGATAGGCTGAGCAGCTAGGACTGATGGACTTTCCACCGACACGAGCCAATGGGCACCGGCGATTTGCAGTTACTACAGAGAAAGAACCTCAAAGAGTCACTTAGCCGAGCTTTACCTCAATCCTGTAATCCTGCGGTCACTTAGCGAAGATGTAGGTCACTGAGAAAACAGAATTAATAAGTTATTGAAGAGTGTCTGGTAAGTTCAAGTCACTGTGACATAGTTTAGTCATGATGTAAAGGTTATTTAACTGTTATAGTTTAATTTTATTATATACACACATACAGTAATCCTGTGTGTCTAACCCGTACCATCACCCGTACCAGCACGTTTTCTATTTCAAAACAAAGGATAATTATAGCTGCATCTTGTTGTCATTTTTTCCCACAGTCCAAAAACATGGATCAAGGTCAATTGAATTCTCCAAATTGCCCCATATAGAGTGTGTCTGTGTGAGTGAGTGTGTGTGTCCAGTTATAGATTGGCGCCCTGGCCTTGGTGTATCTGCCCAGTGCCCGAAATGTTCTCCCCTGGATGGGCATGGGGAACCCTCCCACGACCCTAGTAGATGATAAAGTGGAAGATAATGGATGAATGGAAGAAGAAACAGCTTTCATATGTCACATGACATGTATCCCCATCCTTATAAACATCATGGTGGTATTATGATTAACCGACTTTATATACTGCTTGGAAACTTTTGGGTTCTATCAACAAAAGGGTTCTATTGGCATGGGCAGGGCTCACGCAGGGCTCAAGTCACACGTTTTTAACACTGAATATGTCTAAGGTGATTTTTAAAAAACCATACTCATTTTTGCTGCTGAAATCATGCTTCGACCCAAAATAGTAACTATGGGCATAACTACAAAATGCTAACACACTTCCGTCAGCTATGACTATTACCATTTTACGTTATTTATTATTTTATTTTTTTTACTTCTCTATTTATTCTTGCAAAAACTTGTGCACATATTCAAGTGCACTTTCAACAGCCTTAAATAAACAAGCTCTGCTTTAAGATATTTGCTTTGGCAATAACTTCTGGTGGCAGGACAGGACTGTTCCTGTGTTCGTTCTGAACTGATCAGAAGCTCCATAAAAAAGGACCATTCACTTTTTTAACATTTTGACAAACTATTAAACGCCATCTGGTTGGAATTACCACCCACAGGTTGTTGATTATAAATGGCACATCGTCGTAATGGGGTAGGGTGTTAAAGGGGGGGCAATCAAAAGCAATGGAGGGGCACATGTGTTTACATTTAAAATTTTTCGCCCACCGAGCTGCAAATCTGTCGATCTCCTCGACTGTCTCCAAAGTGCCAGACAGCTGTTTCCAATCGCTCAGCATCGTTCATGTCCATCCTGATGAAGCAAGGAGTCCTTTCATGGTGAGAAGCCATTTCGCTTTTTTCAGTCCTCATACATTTGGTGTGGTTGAATATACAAGCAATCTGAAATAAGAACTCTGTAACACGGTCCCCAATGCTTATCTGATGCAGCTGTCACACATGACATTAAAGACAGTGTAAGTGATGATGGCTCTCTGATACAGTGAGGTAATTTAAAAAAAGCTGTACCACATTTATACCAGTAAGGATTTATCAATAACAGATTTTAATGTTACAATTATTATGCAATAATTAACCAAAAAAAGGGATTGTATGGCTTTTTGCTGAATATTAATACAAAATATTATTTATAACACCAAATATTCAATTCTTTTGTGAAAACTAAAGTAACAAGTTTATCAAAGTACATTTGTGTCTCTTACAGTACATCTATTTCAACGAAAAGTTCAAGCTGCCAACATAAAAAGCATTTTACTTATAAATGTTGTCATGACGATGTTGAGGCACTGTTATTATTATCCATAACCTTCTGCTTAATCCCATGCTAGGGTCATATCCCCTGGGGGCATCCTGGGAGAATTTTTCGGGTGCTGGGCAGACCCCAGGACAGGGCGTTAGTCTGTTGTTGGGTATACACTTACTCACACACACACTATATAGGGGTCATTTGCAGCAGCCATTTAACATTTAATCCATGTGTTTGGACTGTGGGAGGAAACCGGAGAACCTGGAGGAAACCCATGCTGACACGGGGAGAAACTCCACCCAGGAAACTCCACCCAGATCGGGATTCAAACCTGGATCCCCAGTTCTGAGAGGCCGACCACTCTTACAATCAAATAATAGTAACGTATTAAATTCATGATTAATTGCAAAAACAATTCATCGTTTCATCCCTATATACCATCATATAATTCCATCCATCCAATACCTTCTGCTTTATCCTCAATTAGGTTCACGGGGGGTGGGGGTGGCCATCCATGGGAGAACGTTTTGGGTGCTGAGCAGATACACCCAGGACAGGACGTCAATCTATCACTGGGCACACACTCACTCACTCACTCACTCACACACACACATTCTATATGGGGCAATTTGGAGAATTCAATTGACCTTGATCCATGTTTTTGGACTATGGGTGGAAACCGGAGAACCCGGAGGAAACCCACACGGACACGGGGAGGACATGGAAACTCCACCCAGATTGGGATTTGAATCTGGATCCTGAGTTCTGAGAGGCAAACGCGTGCTAACCACTAAGCCACCGTGCCGCCCCAACATATAATAATATTTTTATATCCTTTAGGCAGAAATTGGAGAGAAAAAACGTAACATTTTCTACTTAATTTTCTTAATTTCTACTAAAACAGTATAAAACAGTATAACAGTATAATATTTCTACTTTAAGGATTATTATTATACACCATGTCTATGAGACTATACGTTGAATAAACATTGCATTTTGAAGTAGAACCAGCTTTATAATTATCCACTTACTACTATAAGCATCTAACATGGCATGCATTTTGTTTTTAATACAGCAAAGTGTGTCCCGTTCCTGAGTATGCATTTCGATTCCAGCTCAGTAACGTCTCAGTGAAAGCGTCTTCTCAAGTTTTTGGATACGTTCCTAAAACCTTCTGTTGAATTCCTTCACGTTTTGCTTTTAAGAGGTTTTTTTTTTTGGTTTGAACTGATAAAATCTGGTTGGTAAACAGGTGCAGGCACTTTCAGCCATTTATCTTCTGTTTTCCACCCATGTGCTGTTTTCATAGAAAAAAACTCCATGTGCAGTGCTGACAGAGTGAAACGCACAACAGAGGGGATTTTACAGGTTTACAATGAAATCATTTAAAGTATTTAATCTATCTGCCTCTTGAAACTACGCTTGCTTTTGTTATGCAAATGAAGTTAAATGATTTAATTTTACTTAAACCAGTTTAATAGATATAAATCTCATCTCATCTCATTATCTTCCGCTTAATTCTATATTAAAGTCACGGGGGGGGGGGTAGTTTTAGGCACCGGGCAAATACAACCATGACAGTGAACCAATCATTCGCTGGGCACACACTAACAGACTATATGGGGCAATTTAAAGCAGCCAATTCACCTCGAATCCCTGTTTTTGAAGTGTGGGAATACATACTGCTGTATACTTACATGGTATATATTTCTTTAAATTATTAATTATTTGTTTGTGTTTAATACAATAGATACATAGATATTGGCCAACATGGTGGCTTAGTGATTAGCACGCTTGCCTCTCAGCACTAAGGATCCAGGTTCGAATGATGATCTGGGTGAAGTTTCCATGTTCTCCCTGTGTCCACGTGGGTTTCCTCAGTGTTCTCTGGTTTCCTCCCACAGTCCAAAAACATGGATTCAAGGTAAATTGGCTGCCCTAACTTGCCCCTATATACTGTAGTGTGCTTGTCTGTGTGAGTGAGTGTTCTTCCTCAATGACAACACATCAATCAATTAAAAATGTCCAATTAATTAACTAATTAGTGGTATTTAATTTAATTTTTACTGTGGATATATGGATATACTTTACAAGCAGAATTATTTTCTTTTGATGACACAAATGAATTAAAAGATACACTAACAAAAATAAATAAAACATTTTAAATGACAAAAAATAGTTTGTTCTTTATCATTGTTGAATAAAATGGGAAATAGGATAAAGTAATTTAACATGAGATAGGGGAGGTTTTTAAAAAGTATTTTTTATATTTTGCTTTGTTTTCAGTTATACTCACAATATAGCTGCATATCGTAGTTGCTCATTTACAGACTGTAGTCTCCTGTTTTACTAAATACCATATTAAACCTCTTATTACTGGTATATAGTGCTCAGTACTACAACTTCACAACCACAGATCAGTTACTATGTGTCTGGTTATTCTTCTCAGTAATGCATTGGCACTAAGGTCATAGTGGTGTCTGTCACTATGCATTGCATTTGTATAAGGGAATAAGAGTTGCTGAAATTTTTAATACCTCAATAACTGCTGACTAAGAATTATTTTATCATCATCTGAAGTATTTTATAAGACCACCCAGCCTTTTACTGAAATATGTAAGATGTTCGGTTTGAGTGTTTTTTTTTTTTTTTTGAAGCCAAGATTAAGTCAAGTGTCATCATAAAACAAAAAAAACACAGATAACATAAATATTTAATAAGCCTGTAATATCTGTAATATGTTTGAATGGTATATCTTTGTGTAGGTTCACAGTTAGCAGTTATTCGCCTGTGCTCTAATGGGTTACTGTATTTTAAAACTCAATAAAGAGTTTTAGATCGGGGTAATTTGATACCGTTCACAATCTCTCTCCTCCTGACCAGGCACTTCAGAATTCTCTTATCCGTTATGAAAATTCACTTTTGTGGTAAATGGCGGTGGCTCCCTTTTTCCTGTCTCTGACAGCTAAGATGGCCAATTATATTTAATAAACAGCTATGGCGCAGAAATAAATCAATTTTGTGACAGTCTAATCCTCAACTCCAACAGACTGTGCAGCCACAATTTCGGCGGAAAAAAAGTTGAAACGGTCCATAATGGAAGACATATGTCACACATTGTCTGCTGTTGGGAATCTTATATCTAGTCCTGCTCAGTTTCAGATGCTGACATGTTATCAAAGAAAAATATAAAAACATATATTATGCATTTTGCCCAAAGGGGGGGGGGGCTTTTTGTTTTTATCCATGCATGTAATATTCTACTCTTAGAAATGAAATTGGCCTAAAAATCACCAGCATTTATGGCTCTGTTGTGGGCTTTCGAGTATTATACTGCATATTTTATCTTTTTCCCCATCAACACTCTGCATGGGCAACTTCGTGCTGTGTGAATATAGTTTACAAGTGTTGGGTCAAAGGTTTATCTTCTTTCATCGCCTGGTTTTTACTGGAAAGCCCAATGTCTGGACCCGGAATGGTTAAGATACTTTGTTACTCTGTTTTGTCCCAGGAGGACAATTTGTCTTGTGCATCGGGTGCAGATTTGTGGATTTAAAGATTGGTGCGTTGGCTGAAATACACACAAGTCACCTGTAATAGGTGATTTTATGCCCTTTTAACATTGAAGTCTTTTTACTTTAGTGATGTGTATGTAAAAAATAACACACATAATGCATCCTCCAGTCCCATTGCCAGCGCTGAGAGGCAACCGTTCGAACCCCTAAGCAACCGTGCCGCCCATAATTTTAATTAAACTTTAATAAAATAATGTCTGCTGAGAACATGAATGTACTAAATCACCATCTTATCCTCTGCAATCTTCCTCAAGATACAATGATGAATCAATGCAGCAGGAAGGGTGTGTTCTAAACAAACTTCAAGAAACGTAGATGTAAATTGGAAGATATCATCTATAATATTCTTTCAAGGAACTTACAGATTTTCCTTTACTAATTAAAACCTTCAGTTTCTGCCAACTGCAAAAGCGATGGTCGAGTGACCTCATGTTTCATATCTGTTTTCTTTAGTTATATACTGTGCATTGCTGAGCAACAGTGGATGGGTACCCTAAACCACTGGCCAGATTTCAAGAGGTTAATATGAAAATACTGACCACTGGGATTTTTCCTCATGCAATTACTTCACAAATGCCTGAGAGGTTTTAGAAATCAAAAGCAGATTACAGAACAAAGAAGCATTTTCTGAAATGTGTTATTCTGGTTTCATGACTCAGTGCTTTATAGGTGATATTTTCTCTTTACATTTTCCATGTTTGCTATAAAATGGGATGTATATAACACTTATTTTTAATAGAAAATTGCGTAAACCATTTATTTAAGTGTTTGTTCGTAATTTTTTTGCCTTATTTTAGACAAGTGACAATACAACGTTGTGTTCCCCAGACAGTACGTTTAAAAATTGGAGGACATTTCAGGAGTGAAGTACTTGGTACACTAGAATTAAAAGTTCCAAGAGTGTGTGCATTTAATCCGGTTCTGAGCTGCTGTGCCGAACTTGTTGACCTTGAGGAGCCATTGTGTTCCCCAGATGCTCCTTGAGAGCGGTGCTGGTGGACCAGGAGTTGCATCATTTATGGTAATAGGCAGTGAGCACGATGGGCCCTCGGCGTCCCTCACCGCCCACAGTGGTGCAGAGGCCTACTGCTCGCAGCTTGCTTATCTCTAAAGGTACCAAGGTGACTTACGGTGCTCTGCCAGGACAGACATGGGAATGAAGTGGTGGTGGACATTCCCATTGCCGTGTCCTGCTCTGTAGCAGTGGACACTAAAAAAAACATGACAACTTACCCAGATACAGTAGACATGCGTGGGTTGCATACATGCGGGGGGTTGCGGTGGTTGAATAAATGTATACTGTTGTAATGTTGAAAAAGAGTTCTGCTTGACGTTGAGAACATATTTGTCTTTAGATAAAAAATGCAGCTGCAGCAAATTGTTTGTTATAAAGAAATATTCATTTATTACCTTCGCATGGGGTGGGGGGTTCCGTATGTCCATCCAGTGGAGAACGTCTTGAGTGCTGGGCAGGACAATTCAAGGCCAATTTATCGCGGAGTACACTCACTCACACAGACGCACACTCTATATGGGACTCTATATTAATCGCATTCAATTTATCTTGAATCAATGTTTTTGGACTGTGGGAGGACACAGAAGAACCCGTGTGGACACAGGGAGAACATGGAAACTCCACTCAGATTGGGATTCAAACCTGGATCCCCAATGTGCTAAACACTAAGCCACCGTGCCACCCTTAAGAAATATAGAGAAGTTGAAATTCACCACTGTACATGGACTTGAACCCATTCTAAAACATAGTGTTCCTTGAGAAATTTGGTCCAATATGCTTCAAAAAAAATTTGAAGGTCATGCATTGTTGGATGACGAGGCCTGGCTTACATTTAACATTCCAATTCATCCCATAAGTTTTCAGTGAGGTTGAGGTCAGGATTCTATACCGACCACTGGAATTCTTTCACACTGAACTTGTCAAATCATAAGTTCAGTTTGTGTACAACAGCACAATCCTGCTGGAGCATGACAGGGGTTTTCCAAAAATGTAACCAGAAATCTGGAAGCCCCGATTGCCAAAATACATAATTAAATGAAATAGTGTTAACATCCTGACTTGAACTTTTTGAGTTGTTATAATATACATAATATACGGCATTTGGGTCATAACACTGAGAGCGTGTTGAATATTCACATCGTATGAATTGGATACGACTAATGAGTGTTGTGTAAAGATGTGGCATCCATCCATCCATTATCTTCCACTTAATCCTCTACTAGGGACGCGGGGGGTTCCCCATGCCCATCCAGGTGAGAACGTTTCGAGCACTGGGCAGTTACACCCAGGACAGGGTGCCAATCCATCGCTGGGCACACACTCATTCACACAGACACACTCAATATGGGGCAATTTGGAGAATTCAATTGACCGTGATCCATGTTTTTGGACTGTGGGAGGAAACCGGAGAACCCAGAGGAAACCCATGCGGACACGGGGAGAACATGGAAACTCCACCCAGATAGGGATTGAACTGGGAACATGATAACCACTAAGCCACCATGCCACACTCGATGTGGCATAGGGTTTGAATGAAAAAACGCTCACTAAGCAACATTTGTACACCTCCTTATTTAAGAAAGTTTAAGAAAACAGTCATGTGGTAAAGTTGCCGTGCATACAGTTGTATTCCATCCAGCAGTTTTAGGTATTGCGCAAAATGACACTGGGGATCCAGGTTTGAATCCCGATTTGGGAGTTCTCTGGTTTCTTGCCACAGTCCAAAAACATTTTCAAGGTGAATTGACTGCTCTAGTTTGTACCCAGGGATGGATTGGATCTCTGTACTGGATGTATCTACCCAGCGCCCAAACCTTCTCCCTGGATGGGCATGGGGAACACCCCCTCTCCTTCCATGACCCAAGTGTGGGATTAAACGGAAGACAATGATATTAAAATTTGAAGTAATGTTCTCTGCAAGCATCAGAACAGAAGAAAATGTAATCATAGTGATTTTGACAGCGGCATGTTTGTTAGTGTTGGATGAATTTGGTGGAGGATTTATGTAACTGCTGATCTCTGGGATTTTTAACCACAACAGTCTCAATAGTTTACACAGGATGCTGCAATAAAATAAAATAACATCCAGTGAGCTACAGGGCTGAGGTCTTAATCAGAAAGGTTTTCAGAGAATGGTCACCTTAATCACTCTAAACTGTTGTAGTAAGCAGAATGTTGGATTGCTCTTGTGGTTACAACTATAGAGTGACATTAAAGACCTGTTAGTTAAGTTCAGTTAAGGCATATGGAGCATGGGATTTTCAATAGCAGATATTTTAAGGTGTTTCATTTAAGTCGTATTGCCACAGTTGTATTAAATTGCACCGCAGTGGTAGCTCAGTGGTCAGAGTGTTGGCCTAGCAACCTGAAGATGTGGACAAATCGTGACTCCATCAAAGATGCCAATGTGGGTCCTTAACCCTTATTACTTCAGTGGTGTCCTCCAAATTGGAATACTTGTAAGTCCTTTTCTGCTTTATTAAATGAAACATACATAGTCATGCATTTTGGAATACTCATGCTAACAACTGTGTGAGAACCGTTTGGAGAAGACCCTTTTGTACGATTAGCACACCAAGTCATGAAGGGGTGAGCTTGGTGTGGAAGAACTTGACTGACCTGCACAGAACCCTGATCTCCACCTCATCAATCACCTTTGGTGTGAAATACAACAGATATTAAAACCAGGTCCTCTTATGCTGACCTTACAAATTACATTACATTACATACGTTTAGTCAGTTAGAAGACGCTTTTTTCCAAAGCGACCTACAAGCAAGCAAAGGACTCACATTGGGAACTTCAGTGGACTTGGGATTTGAACCCACAACCTTCAGATTGATAACGCCCTCACCTTTCCTGGATCATACTGTGTGTGTGCCAAGTAATCCCTATTGGACCCAAGGCAATAAAGACTCATTGTGTTGGTTACTTTGGTTAAGGGTTACAGTATCTGCAAAATAATGTTAATGTAAAGGACACTTGTAGACCACAGATGATTGACTACGTCCAAGGAAAAAGAATATTTTTCTTTGGGGTTTCCTCTGCACCATTTATTTCATTTGAGTGCACTGAATTGGTAGAATTCCACTTTCAACCGAGTAACTGTTCCACCACAGTTCTACAACCATAATTGGATAATAATAATCAAAGGTTACTGGCAAATGTAGCGAGGCGGCCTTAGCATAGCTACTGCACACAAATGTTTACTCACTACTTTAAATGAGTAATCCATCAACACGCAGCTGGTGCCATGAAGGCAAGTTTCTATAAGGGTGGTTTGAGGATACTTCTGTTTGCTCTTCTGGTGAGCAAATCTGTCAAACGGGCTTAAAAACTGCAAGATTTTCATCATAGGGTTTGAGCTATTGCAACCAGTTCGGGGCAGCTTGAAAGAAACTGGATTGGTATGAAAGAAACAGTGTGGTGCAGGTGCTGTGTTTTAAAATCCGTACACCATGGGCTAACAAAGGCTTTTATCATACAGGATAATTTAAACAGCCAGAAAGTCCTTTAGTTCCTAAATTTAGGCTTTTTAACCACTTATTTCCGCTCAACAGCTCAACATCTCATGCTTTGAACCAACCACAGATGTTCTGGTTCGGTGACAGTGCCATGCTTTGCATCTGAGAGCACATGGGAGAGATTTAGAATAGATTTGTATAAGGAAGGATTAAAGACTTCCCGTGCTGGAGGAGTTGATCATGTATTTTCACTGATGCATGGATCCCTCGTGTAAAGTCTTTGCTTTCTGGGAAAAGCATATTACATCACAGCTGCAAAACTCTGCCAGAACCATGCTTTACATTTTATTTATCCAGCGCCTTCTTTAAATCCAAGTTGAAGTTAAAGTTCATTTATTTATATGTGCTTTTTACAATGGTACCTTTTTCTCAAAGCAGCTTTACAGCGTTCCAAACCTGAAACCCTAAAGAGCAAGCCAAAGTTGTTTTTTCCATCCATCCATCATCTTCCACTTTATCCTCTACTAGGGGGGGGGTTCCCCATGCCCATCCAGGGGAGAACGTTTCGGGCGCTGGGCAGATACACCCAGGACAGGGCGCACATCTATCATTGGGCACGCACACAAACGTGTGGGGTATATGGGGTAGTTGGAGAATTCAATTGACCTTGAGCCATGTTTTTGGACTGTGGGAGGAAAGTGGGAACCGAGAGGAAACCCACATGGACACGGGGAGAACATGGAAACTCCAACCAGATTGGGATTCGAACTAGGAATCCCTTGCGCTGAGAGGTGAACGTGCTAACCACTAAGCCACCATGCCACCTTAGTTGGTTTTTAAGAAAGAAATTTTGTTATGACCAAGGCTCATTGAGGTCATCCTCCTTGAGAGACATGGCAGCATCAACCGAGCAGGACCTCAATATACAGACTGAGTAAAGATCATGTGTCCATTTTCAAAAATTTGGGGCCATTCTTTCCATGCTAGTCCAACAGAAATCTAGGTTCTGTCCAGTAACTGTTGTTGCTGCGGTGCTCTGACAGGGTTCTGCATAAGGAGCTGGTGATGCCTCAAATAAAATAGATAAGAAACCTTGTTAGAGCTAATAAAGCTCAGTAATTAAGTAGTAGACAGTAGCCGAGGTTATTTTTAACACGGTGCAGCATGTGACTCACTACAGCAGCATAACTAAAATAGTCAGTTGTGTGTTGCATTTAATTTGTTAAATCAATCTGAGGCAGCTGATGGTAACTGACCTCGACATGAGGCCATTTAGGAAGTTTAATCCACCAAATACATGTGACATGGGGTGGCATGGTGGCTTAGTGGTTAGCATGTTCTCCTCTTGGTAGAGTTTCCATGTTCTCCCCATGTACGCGTGGGTTTCCTCCGGGTTCTCCGGTTTCCTCCCAAAGTCCTAAAAAAAACTTGGCTCAAGGTCAGTTGAATTCTCCAAATTGCCCCATATAGAGTGTGTTTGAGTGAGTGTGTGCCCAGTGATGGATTGGCGTCCTGTCCTGGGTGTATCTGCCCAGCGTCCGAAATGTTCTCCTCTGGATGGGCATGGGGAACCCCCCTGACCCTAGTACAGGATAAAGCAGAAGATAATGGATGAATGGATGGATGGATGGATGGATGGATCTTGCTGCATTGATATGAATGTGAAGTGTGTGCATTATTGTCAATAATGCCAGGGCTGGACAAACAGCTCAGCCAATCAGATTTAAGAACCAGAACTACCCGTTTTATAATGAATAAGATTAAGGTTTTACATTTAAATGTACCACATTTTTTGTTTTACATCAGAGATTATAGGTGTGAAGCATAACAGGATGTGGCTAAAGTCTCTGGAAAATACTAGTAGTCCAGCAGCCACTTGTAACATCTCCAATACGAGCTCTTTATTATGTGCTTCACGAGCTGCGGGCAATTTTACCAGCACCTCAAAAAATAAACACAGAACAGAATACAATGTCTTCACTCCAGGAACTTTGGCAATGGTTGCACAGAAACAGCATACACTAAAGAATACTGTTTAAAATGTGGAGAGAAAACTACCTTAAAGGAGCAGAATGATTCATAAGTCAGTTAAATCTTTATTTTGTTATAAAACAAAATACAAGTACTGAGGGTCGGGTGAGCTGTTGGGCCTTTAAAAAACAAAAAACTGCCGTTAATTAAAATAAACTATAAAACATTTCTTTCTTGCAGCTCCATTCCAGATTTGCTGAACTTTACGTTTAGGGCTTCAGGTCATTTGGAACAGCTAGTTGTTTTAAAACTGCGTTAGTTATTAGCAGAGCGAACAAAAGCTACACCCACAGTCTAAAGAGTGAGATGTTCCAGAAGCAGAAGGAAAGGAAAGATCTTCTCATGCAGTCGGTATGTTGTTTGTTTTTGCGCTTGAGCCGTGCATTCAGGAGAGAGTCACTATCTTTATTCCCATCTGGAGGAACAAAGCAGAGGCCTTGCCTTGGCAGAAGGAGAATAACCGCTAATAGGAGATGCAGTGCAGGTATGTGCCCCAAAGGTATCTTGCATTTTTAGCAACATCTCACAATATTAGGACCAGAGAACATTCAGGGCAGATATTCTCAACATCCCTGGTCATGACCTCTTTTATATATATATATATATATATATATATATATATATATATATATATATATATATATATATATATATATATATATAAAATAACAATTTAGGTATTCATAATGCAATACAAGGTATTCATAATGCATCATTATGAAGCATTATAAAGTATTCATAATGCTTATTAAGATTTTATGAGCCTTTGTAAATGTCCATAGATGTCTATAACCACACTAATAAACTGTTATAAGAACATGCCATAAGGCTTTATACAAAGGGGCATAATGCATTATAAATTCAATAACATTAACAGTTCATCAACGTATTATTGAGACTGGTAACATAAAGCTGTATACCATTTGTGTTTAATTTTCCTGAAATTCACTGTGCTCATAACTGTTTATAAAAGCTCATACACCCTCTTTACAGGCATAAAGCGGATTGTTGTTAATTAATTAACTTTTTAACTGAGACTGCATACATAATAATACATAATGACTTATAAAAGGTTATAAGTGCTCTTTACAGACTTTAAATAATGTTTAATCAACTTGTTAAGAATCAAAAGTTGAAATAAGTTCAAATTATAATGCATTATGTCACTTTGTGTTATAAAGCCTTCTAATACCAATATATTATAACAATTTATGATTGTGATTATAAACATGTATATGTACATTGACAAAGCCTTATGACAAATGTTATAAAGTATTATGAATACTTAATGAATGCGCCTATAATGCATTATGAATACCAGATTCATAGAAAATGTTACCATATATATATACATACAGAGAAGACTTTGTTAGTTCTGCTCTTTGTTTTTCTGACTCCTTGTCTATTTTATCAGTTCCACCATATGGATTCACTTTGTACTTCTACAATTTTACAATTATAGTCTGCAGTCCATCTGTTTCTTTGTACACTTTGTTATTCCCCTTTCCTCTCTTCTTCGATGTTCTGGTTTCCCACAGGACCACCACAGATCAGGTTTTAAAAATATTTTGGGTGGTGAATGGATCACAGCACTGCAGTGACACTGATACAAGTGGGCAGCACTACCACAACAGAGCAGTGTTGCTGGACCGAGAACATATTTATTAAAATGCAATATAATAATATTGTGATTTTATGAGGTTATTGTTGGTGATTTGCTTGTGTGACTACACGAGTTTTCTATCTGCGATGCAACGGCATGCTGTACCAAATTTCTGCATAATAAGATGCTTTTTTTAGTCATAAAATAGTTATTGACAGGTGGATTGATTCGGACAGAGCACTACTGAAGGCCTAGGTGTGAAATGCATGGGCCGCCACTGATACAAAAGTAATGACACATAGATGATATTTAAATAATGAATTATGTTCTTGCTATTTTTTACAGTTCAAAGACAAAAATCTTGAATATTTTTTATATTCTTTTAAACGCTGACAAAGATGATGTTCCCCAGTTTGTTATTTGACATGATGTTTCACACTTGACAGAGACACTGTTATTGAGGGGTTTTTTGTTCTTCTGTCACCCAATGCTGCCATGTTTTTCAAAAAGGTTTTTTATAATCAATCATATTTTAGCATTGATGATAATAATATATTTTCTGTGTCACATTCGGCAGAAAAAAACGAAGGCAAAATCAGAAGTACCGTTTCATTGCAGAGGAGTTGACATCTCATTCAAGTCGAAACTAACTCCGGCAGTTTGATGTTCCAGCACAGTTTACCTCCTACAGTTCCCCTCACCCTCTGGACCTGTCTGTTTGAACATCTTCCTGATGCACTCCTGTGGTTCTTCCTATTATTCACCAAGAACCATCTGTTCTAGCGTTTACAGTAAACCCAGAGGCTTTCACTTTCCAACAACTGGTGCAATGACTGTAAACTCCAACTCTGACAGCAGAACACTTTAGCTCCATCAAACGTTTAGAGAACGAGGTGTCTATTTGAGCCCGGTAACCTCCCATTTGTTTTTCTTTAGGGGACATTTTTCTTGCCGATGAATTGTATATTCAGGGTCCTGATTCCTCTTTGTAAAGCTTTCTTCAAACCAGCGTTATTGTTAAAAGTTCTATTTAAATCAATCTGACTTGACCTGAGTGTGAGAAAATAAACCTGATTGTTGATCTCCACCTTGTCAGTTAGAATGAAAAAATATATCTAAGGAACTTCAAATAACGCATTTATTATTTTGTTAAGAACAAAGAAATTCCACCAGCAATCTAATGTAAATAATGAGAACATAACTAGATTCAGTTTCTATTTATTTATCGACTGGTTTATGATCGATTACCGGTCAGTCCATTTACAAGCATGGTCATTTTTTATTTATTTAGCTACTTAACTCATTTTTCCAATCAGAGTTCTGGAAACCATTGCAGCCTGAGATAATAAACACTCTGAACAGGTTTCCATATATTGCAGTATATTAACATACAGAATCTGGAGGAAGTGGCACAGTGGTGAAGTGGTCAGCACGTCTGTCTCTCAGCACCAGGGATCCAGGTTCAGATCTCCATCTGATTGGAGTTTCTATGTTCTCCCTGTGTCCACGTGGGTGTTCTCTGGGTTCTCCAGTTTCATCCCACACTCCAAAAAACATAGATTCAAGATAAATACACCTCCCCTTATATAGTGTGTGTGTGTGTGTGTGTGTGTGTGCCCAGCATTAGATTGGTGCCCTGTCCTGGGTGCATCTGACCAGTGCCTGAAACTTTCTGCCCTGGAAGGGCATTGGAAACCCCGTCGCAAACCTACTATAGGATTCAATTCCAGCCATCCATTATCTTTCGCTTAATCCTCTACTAGGGTCATGGGGGTGTTCCTCAAGCCCATCCTGGGGAGAACGTTTTCGGGCGCTGGCAGATCCACACCCAGAAAAGGACACCAATCCATCGCTGGGCACACTCACATACACATAAACACACTCTATATGGGGCAAGTTGGAGAATTCAATTGTCCTTGATCTATGTTTTTTGACTGTTGGAGGAAACCAGAGAACCTGGAGGAAACCCACGCAGACACAGGGAGGACATGGAAACTCCATGGGAATCGAACCTGGATCCCCAGCGCTGAGAGGAGAACATGCTAACCACAAAGCCACCAGGATCAAATTCACTTTAAGTAAAGGTAGGACTATATATTGCCTAAATGGCTTTGGGGGGTTTCCACATTGGATCATACAGTATATAAAGATATAGAATGATAATTCTATTCTAACCATGAATACATACATGAGGGTTCACATGTCACAGCTTAAAGCATTTCAAATTGGGCAAAACATTCAAGTTTCCAAAGGTCCGATGATTAAATGTTGATTCCATCTGCTTCTGTTTTCACTTTTGCAAAGACAGATTAGACTGTGGAAGATCAGAACGTGCAGGTGTTGAAGCTCCTGAAAACCAGAGCTGTTTACCGCTAAACTCGCTGAACCTGCGTACTCACTTCGACGGCAACAACGAATCTGTTTTAACCAGCGATGCAGATACTGCCATATGTCACTGCATCTGTTTCAGGGATTGTGTTGCATGTGGGTCTGAAATATAACCAAAATCCAATCTGTTTGATGTATACATTCAATGTTCCAATCTTTAAAACCTGCTTACCTCTAACTTAATTCAGTTCAAATGCAACTTCATCAAGAAGCATATTTAACCAGGTTCTGCTTTAGACCCCAAAAACACACTAAAGACAGGAGTATTAAATCAAATTGCACGTTTGTCTTTTTATTCCTATCCCAGCACTGCTGCACTAAAACCCTCTCACCACATCAGTGTCACTGCAGAACTGACAAAGAATCCACCACCCAAATGATACCTGTTCTGTGATGCTGATCAATAGAGAACAGAGAACCAACAGGGGACTAACAAAAAGGAGAAAACAGATGGACTACAGTCTGTAATTGTAAAACTACAAAGTCCATTTATATGGTAAAAGGAGGACCTAGATGATGAAGGAAAATGGGGGTGTGCCCTAATTTTTGACTGTACTGTGTACGATAAGATAAGATAGACCTTTATTTGTCTTACAATGGGGAAATTCACATTCTCGGCAGCAAGTAACATTACAAAACTTTATTGTTCTCCACCAAATACCTCATCATCTACCTTAATTATAATCTATATATTTCTAATGGATACATTTTATATATTTTATATATGTATATATTTTGTCATTTTATATATATCGTATATTTATAGTTGAATATTCTATATTATATATATATATATATTTGTATATGTTATATTATATATATTCATAGTTGTACATCCTATTATATTTTACATATCTATATACTAAATTTAAATCTCATTTTCTTCTTTAAAATTTAAATTTAAGTCTAAATTTAAAAGAACAGGGTAATCGGGGTCCATGACCCATAATTTTGTTTTTGTCTCATGTACCACATGTGATATAAATGATAATAATTTTCTTGAATATTAAATCTTGAATATTTAATTAAAAAGGTTTAAAAATGTATTTAGCAATTAGAAAGAAATTTTATGTTGGAAAATTTAAATAGAAATAGAAATCTATATATACATGATAAATTCTATTTTTCAGTGTATTGTGTAGCCTCAGTGCAGAATAAAGGAAATTTGCGTTTTGGTGCCAGAAAGACGAGCAGTGTATGTACTGTGCTGTTCAACATAATCTTCATGATTATACAGGGACTCGTTTTCTATAAAATCAACCTTTCTAAGTTTTTAGGTTCCATGTTCTGTTCTGAGATTTTCCAGGTGTGCGCTTAATAACGTGTCATCTGCTTTTAATATTCCACCCTCGTCCTTTAAATACTGCTCTTACTAATCCATTCTACTTTTGCCAAATTCAGCAAAACTCAAAGAGCTTAATTCCAACTTCACTGCAAATCCTTTCCTGTGGATTTTGGATGGAGGAGGAACGGGGTCAGGCCTTTACACCGTCCCGATATATTCCAACCATATGGCTGTAAATAGAAACGCATTCATAAACACCTTTCCTCGTTTGCCTTCCTTGCGTCATCAAACCCAGGCGTCTGATAACCGGAACAATCTGCTCTGTTTTGAAGTGTACTCGAGTGAACGTGGTTTCCAAAATCCTTCTTCTTAAAAGATGTGATATGAAGGGAACGGGAGCCACTGTGCGTGAGTCCACAGAAATGGGTCAGATTGTTTTTTCTGATTCATTTCATGTAAACGTCAGATCGGACTCCTATCAGCAGATGTTCTCTGGAGCTGGGGCTGCTCTGCTACCTGCATTTGCTTATCAGCTGGCTTATCCAAAACAGCAGCATTCCTCCCAGTGGATTGGAAACTCTCATTATTCAGCTCTTCTGTTTAAGATTAAAGGAATCAGTGTGAAGCTTCTGTTTTACTACAAATAAAACCTTCTGCAGCTTGCGGAGTGTTAGAATCCAGTGCATGCTGATACAGAAAACTGACCTGCAGACAGCGTAGTAGTTATCACGTTCACCTATCAGCGCTAAAGATTCCAGGTTCCAATTCCGATCTGGATTTAAGGTGAATTGGGTGTTAAAACTGCCCATATATATTGCCCCCATCTTAGTGGTTTGCACATCTGCCACTCAGTGCTGGGGATCCAGGTTTGATTCCTGATCTGGGTGGAATTTCCATGTAGGAATTCTCTGGTTGTCTCCCACAGTTCAAAAACATCGATTTAAGGTGTAATGGCTGCTGTAAATTGCCTTCGCGTTTCTGTGATTCAAGGTAAATATATTGTCCCTATAGAGTGTGTGTGTGTGTGTGTGTGTGTGTGTGTGAGTGAGTGAGTGAGTGTGTGCCCAGTGACTTGCGCCCAGTGACTTGCGCCTGATTGGCGCCTGTCTTGCCGGTATCTACCCTAAAACATTCTACCCCCTGGATGGGGATAGGATGGATGGGAAACCCCCTGCGACCCAAGGAAATAAGCTGAGATATCATTGTTTGAATGTCATATTGCTGTGTAAGTACGGCTGTCAATATAAAGTTGGTGTATGTGTGAGTGTGTGCCCAGTGATGGATTGGCACCCTGGGCTGGGTGTATTTGCCCAGCACCCAAAATATTTTCCCCTGGATGGGCAAATGATTCTACCCCCAGTGACCCTAGTAGCTAGTATAGGATTAAGCAAAAGATAGTGTGATGATACACATGAAGCAATGATGTTGATTATAACAGAAATATTGATTGATTTGGTCTTTATAGGGGATTTTCATTTCCCAATATGATCATCATCTGTCTCATTATCGAAATGTTCAAATACAGGCACATCCCAGCAAACCACTGCCTCAACAGTGAAAGTGATGAGAGAGTTATTCCATGTCACAACAGTCTTTGTTCACACCATCTGTCATCAGCATCTTTTGGGAGACAAGTGTGGCCTTGCCTCCTCAGCGCCGTCAATCCCTCCCATCCCTTCGTCTGAGAAACGAAACTGCAAGGTCAAACAGAGATCCGTCTGGACATGTTTCATCGCCTTACCAAAACACACACACACCTCAGAAAGCCCAACGCACCGGTCCTTGTGCCTACACACAAAAACAATGACATCAGCTAATGTGCTAAGCCTTCCGAGATCAAGATGAAAAGCTGCAAAGCCTTCGGAAAAGTGTAAAGTGATTTGCGGCCTGCTGTCGAGCTCAGATTGCTACATCAGGTTACGGCATCAAGGAATCAAAGGAAGCTTAGGAGAAGCTACAACTTAAGCCCGATAAATAAAAAGAGATATTCTTTATTATTGTCCGTTTGTCAGTCAGTGTCTTGGTTAAGCAATCTATTGCAGGCTGGAAGCCAATTCCCAAAGAGCAATTAGTCATCTTCATGGCGTTCCACCTCACCCACATGGACTCGGCATATCAGAACTACAGAAGAGTGGTGATGATTGCTGCATGGCCAGACTCCAAAGCTCTGCCCTCATGGGAAATGTAGATCTATCTGTATCAACAAGGATCCACCCTTCAAAGTGTGTTGTCATGACTTAAGTTTGGGATGGATTTCGAAGGAATTGAACTGTTGCTTCTCTGTGGGTCGTGCAGCTGCAGAGGAAAGAATATCAAAGCTACTGTGCAGCTTTTACGAATAAGAAAAGCGTGCAATGCTTTCCTTTTATCTCCAACCAGAAAGCAATTGGGGTAAATCTGTAATACAGAAACAATCCTCAACCCAGTGAGACTTTCATACAATATAATTTGGGTAGGGGAGGTCGGCCAGTTCGCCTTTTAGCGCTCAAGATCCAGTTTTGAATCCCGATCTGGGTGGAGTTTTCATGATCTCACCGTGTCCACATGGGTTTCCTCCCAGAGTCCAAAAACATGGATTTAAGGTAAATTCCATCCATCCATTATCTTCCGCTTGGTCCTCTACTTGGGTCACGGTGGGGTTCCCCATGCCCATCCAAGGGAGAACGTTTCGGGCGCTGGGCAGATACACCCAGGACAGGGCGCCAATCTATCACTGGGAACACAATCACTCACACAGACACACACACACTCTATATGGGCCAATTTGGAGAACTCAATTGACCTTGATCCATGTTTTTGGACTGTGGGAGTAAACTGGAGAACCCGGAGGAAACCCACGTGGACACGGGGAGAACCTGGAAACTCCACCCAGATTAGGATTCGAACCGGGAATCCCTAGTGCTGAGAGGAGAACATGCTAACCACTAAGCCACCATGCTGC
The DNA here is from genome assembly GCA_019802505.1 of Corydoras sp. C115. NCBI lineage: Eukaryota > Metazoa > Chordata > Actinopteri > Siluriformes > Callichthyidae > Corydoras > Corydoras sp. C115. The sequence continues at coordinate 249,023 of JAFMOC010000035.1, read as the reverse complement.
CTTTAAGGTAAATTGAATGCTCTAAATGATATCCCATATAGAGTGTGTGTGTGTAAGAGAGTGAGTGTGTACTCAGCTATAGATTGGTGTCCTGTCCTGGGTGTATCTGCCAAGCACCCAAAATGTTATCCCCTGGATGGGTGGAGTCTCCATGTTCTCCCCGTGTCCGTGTGGATTTCCTCCGGGTTCTCCAGTTTCCTCCCACAGTCCAAACACATGGATCAAGGTCAATTGAATTCTCCAAATTGCCCAATATAGAGTGTGTTTGTGTGTCTGTGTGAGTGAGTGTGTGCCCAGCGCCCGAAACGTTCTCCCCTGGATGGGCATGGGGAACCCCTCCACCCCCCACGACCCTAGTAGAGGATAAAGCAAAAGATAATGGATGGATGGATTGGATAATGATCAGGGTTTATAAATTTACAGTGTAGCTGATTTTATCTACTGACTGTTGTTCTCATTTGTAAGTCACTGAATAAAAATATCTGCTAAATGACTAAATGTAATGTAAATGTAATGTGAATATAATTTAGACTGAGACACTGGGTTCTGTGTCTGTGGCTGTGTTGAATTATAAAAGCCTGATTGCATTACTCACAGCTTCTTTTTGAACAGTTGCTGGTTACAGTGTGAATTCTCTTTAACTGGAGGCCAAATGTCTTTTCATGCAGGAGAGAAAAGGCGCTGCCTTGTAAGTTATTGCACACTTTTGTCTTTGCTTTCTTTCCATTCAGAAACTGATGAGCCAGGCGTTTTATTTTAATACTGCACACGTGGCTCGATTGGCTAAAGCTGAGAATCAGAGGTGATTCCATTTGCCAGAACGGTGACAACTGACGTGTTTTCCAACTATTGCAGGAAAAAATGACAGAAGGCAGTGAATCGGGCTGTCTCGGTTCTAATGGTGAAATAAGGCACAACTGGCATTTGGGATTTAAGATTCAAAAAACTTATATGATGGCATTCTGAAAACGTAAAAGCATTTCCATTTTGAAAGCAATTAATTACCACTCTGTGATCAGCTCTGAATTGCCTTACAAAAATATTGTTATCGATCCTGAATTAATTAATAAAGTATAATTAATTAAGTTTAATTAATTTATTAATAAAGTATAATTCCACTGAATTATAATCTTGAAATATAAATTCGGGCCGGCACAGTGATTATCATGTTCGTCTCTCAGTGCTGAGCATCCAGGTTCGAATCCCGATTTGAGTTTCCATGTTATATTTATTTATTTATATTTGTCTATCTCATTTTCTCTGTCTATATCTGTCTCTCACTATATATTTGTCTATCTTTCTCTATGTCTCTCTCGCTCTGTCTGTCTATCTCACTTTCTATTTGTCTATCTATCTTACATGATATTGGTCTCTCATTTTATATCAATCTCTCACTATAGATTTATCTCTCTCTTTATATCTGTCTCTCTATATATATATATATATTTGTCTCTCTATTTATATCTGTCTCTCACTTTATAGCTGTCTCTCTATATATATTTGCCTCTCACTACATATTTGTCTCTCTATATATATTTGTCTCAAACTTTACATCTGTCTCTCTATATATATTTGTCTCTCACTTTCTATTTGTCTATTTTGTTCTTTGTCTATATCTGTCTTGCTTTATATTGGTCTATCTCGTTTTATATCTGTCTATATCTGTCTCTCACTATATATCTGTCTCTCTCTATATATTTGTCTCTCACTTTGTCTGTCTCTCTCTATATATTTGTCTCTCACTTTATATCTGTCTCTCACTATATATCTGTCTCTCACTACATATTTGTCTCTCACTATATATTTGTCTCTCACTTTATATCTGTCTCTCTATATATATTTGTCTCTCACTATATATCTGTCTCTAACTTTATATCTGTCTCTCTATATATATTTGTCTCTCACTATATATTTGTCTCTCACTTTATATCTGTCTCTCTATATGTATTTGTCTCTCACTTTCTATTTGTCTATCTGTCTATCTTGTTCTTTGTCTGTCTATATCTGTCTGTCTTGCTTTATATTGGTCTATCTCGTTTTATATCTGTCTCTCACTATATATCTATCCCTCTCTATATGTATTTGTCTCTCACTTTATATCTGTCTCTCACTATATATCTGTCTCTCACTTTATATCTGTCTCTCTCTATATATTTGTCTCTCACTTTCTATTTGTCTATCAGTCTATCTTGTTCTTTGTCTGTCTATATCTGTCTGTCTTGCTTTATATTGGTCTATCTCGTTTTATATCTGTCTCTCACTATATATCTATCTCTCTCTATATGTATTTGTCTCTCACTTTATATCTGTCTCTCACTATATATCTGTCTCTCACTTTATATCTGTCTCTCTCTATATATTTGTCTCTCACTTTCTATTTGTCTATCAGTCTATCTTGTTCTTTGTCTGTCTATATCTGTCTGTCTTGCTTTATATTGGTCTATCTCGTTTTATATCTGTCTATATTTGTCTCTTACTATATATCTATATCTCACTTTATATCTGCCTCTCTCTTTATATTTATCTCTCACTTTATATTTGTCTCTCACTTTATACCTGTCTCTAGTTTTATATCTGTCTCTCATTCTGTGGCTTTATGTGGAAATCAACTCTTGACCTCTTCGGCCAGCAGGGCGAAGCAGGTAGGCGCCCGTGCAGCGTGCTGAGCCGCTATTAGGAAGGTTACGGTAGCGCGTCCTCGCACACGCCCCCTCGTCTGGGAAGTTTTGCAGCAATTAGTTTGTTGTGCGCCAAAGCAGCTCGCAGTCCATCTGAACGCGTTCCTCCAAATGTCTGCCCCCGCCGCGCAGCGCTGACTGCCCCCAAACCGCCCTCTCTCTCCGGGAACCGTCCCTTCCCACCGCGCGCCATGGGCTTCGAGCTGGAGCGCTTCAGCGGCACGGTGGACCCGGACCTGAAGTGCAACCTGTGCCACAAAGTGCTGGAGGAGCCGCTGACCACGCCGTGCGGCCACGTCTTCTGCGCCGCCTGCGTGCTGCCCTGGGTGGCGCAGCAGCGCAGTTGCCCCGCGCAGTGCCGGCGGCGGGTGTCGGCTCAGGAGCTGCACCACGTGCCGCCGCTCAAGAGCCTCGTGCTGAAGCTGGACATCCGCTGCGAGCACCAGGCGCGGGGCTGCCGCCGGGTCGTCAAGCTGCAGCAGCTGGCCGAGCACTCGGACCAGTGCGACTTCGCCCCGGCGCGCTGCCGCAACCCGGGCTGCAGCCTGGTCCTCAACCAGCGGGACGTGCAGGCGCACATGCGCGACTCGTGCGAGCACCGGGCGGCGGGGGTGTGCGAGCAGGGCTGCGGGCTGACCCTCACCCACCGAGAGCGCCACGCCGACGGCCACTGCTGCGTGCGCGCCCTCAAAGCGCACAACGGCGCGCTGCACGGCAAGCTGCTCGGCCTGGAGAAGGAGTGCAAGAAGCACGCCATGCGCGCCAGCAAGCGGGAGAAATCGCTGCTGGCGCAACTGTGCGCCGCGCACAACGAGCTGCAGATCACTGCGCTCAGGTACCAGAAGAAGTTCACCGAGTACAGTGCGCGCATCGACGCGCTCAACAAGAGCCGCGCACCCGCCGCCAAGGTAAGCGCGCCAGCACGCGCAAACATGCACACACACCTACACACACACACACCATCCATCCATTATCTTCAGCTTTATCCTCTACTAGGGTCGCGGGAGGGGTGGGATGCCCATCCAGGGGAGAACTTTTCGAGCGCTGGGCAGATACACCCATCACAGGGTGCCCATCTATCACTGGGCACACAGTCAGTCACTCACACTCACACACTCTATATGGGGCAATTTGGAGAATTCCATTCACCTTGATCCATGTTTTTGGACTGTGGGAGGAAACTAGGGAACACAGAGGAAACCCATGAGGACACCCATGAGGACATGGCGGGATTGGGATTCATTTTTAGACTGTTCCCCACGCCCATCCACGGCAGGGGAGAACGTTTCAGGTGCTGGGCAGATACACCCATCACAGAGTGCCCATCTATCACTGGGCACACAGTCAGTCACTCACACTCACACACTCTATATGGGGCAATTTGGAGAATTCCATTAACCCTGATCCATGTTTTTGGACTGTGGGAGGAAACTAGGGAGCCCAGAGGAAACCCATGAGGACACCCATGAGGACATGGCGGGATTGGGATTCATTTTTAGACTGTTCCCCACGCCCATCCACGGCAGGGGAGAACGTTTCAGGTGCTGGGCAGATACACCCAGCACAGGGTGCCCATCTATCACTGGGCATACAGTCAGTCACTCACACAGACTGACTCTAAATGGGGCAATTTGGAGAATTCCATTCACCCTGATCCAAGTTTTTGGACTGTGGGAGGAAACCAGAGAACCCGGAGGACACCCATGTGGACATGGCGGGATTGGGATTCATTTTTAGACGGTTCTCCATGCCCATCCACGGCAGGGGAGAACTTTTCGAATGCTGGGCAGATACACCCATCACAGGGTGCCCATCTATCACTGGGCACATAGTCAGTCACTCACACAGAATGACTCTAAATGGGGCGATTTGTAGAATTCCATTCACCTTGATCCATGTTTTTGGATGGTGGGAGGAAACCGGAGAACCCGGAGGACGCCCATGTGGACATGGCGGGATTGGGATTCGTTTTTAGGCGGTTCCCCATGCCCATCCACGGCAGGGGAGAATGTTTCAGGCGCTGGGCAGATACACCCAGGACAGGGCGCCAATCTGCCACTGGGCACACTCACTCCCTCCCTCACACAGACACACACACACACGCTATATGGGGCAATTTGGAGAATTCACTTGACCTTGATCCATGTTTTTGGACTGAGGGAGGAAACTGGAGAACCCAGAGATCCATTGTCTTCCGCTTTATCCTCTACTAGGGTCGTGTGGGGAGGGGGGTTCCCCCATGATCATCCAGGGGAGAACGTTTTGGGCGCTGGGCAGATACACCCAGGACAGGGCGGCAATCTATCACTGAGCACACACTCACTGGAGAACCCGGAGGAAACCCACATGGACACGGGGAGAACGCGGAAATTCTACCCAGATTGGGATTCAATCCGACCTGCAACCAAATCAAAAGTTTTCAAACTTTTTTTTTTGGTCTCATGGAACTCACCCAAAGTCGCTGTGTGAACCACCTTAAAACCATTCATGATTACTCAGCCCCTTTAGAACCCTGTGCCTGAGAGGAGACAGGAGAAACTTTAAGTTCAGCTTATTTGACAGAATAAAGTTTAAAGGCTGTGCCTTCTATAATTTCCCTCTGGTATCAGTGAAGAAGTTATTTCGATCTATCTCGTTCTATATCTGTCTGTCTCACTTTATATCTGTCTGTCTCACTTTATATCTGTCTGTCTCACTTTTATATGTCTCTTACTTAATATGTCTATCTTACTTTATAACTGTCTATGTCTGTATCTCATTTTATGTCTGTCTATATATGTCTCTTACTGCCTTACTTCGTCTATTTCTCTTTATATCTGTCTATCTTGCATTATCTTTGTCTATCTCGCTCTATAGCTATCTGTCTCGCTCTGTGTCTGTCTATCTTACTTTTATATCCGTCTGTCTCACTTTATAACTGTCTGTCTATCTTTCCTTCTATTTGTGTATCTGATTTTATATCTGTCTCTCACTCTCTCTCTGTCTCGCTCTCTCTGTCTCACTCTCTCTGTCTGTCGCTCTATGTCTGTCTCTCACTTCATATCTGTCTATATCTATCTATCTTGCTTTATCTTTGTCTATTTCGATCTATATCTATCTGTCTCACTCTGTGTCTGTCTATCTCACTTTTATATCAGTCTGTCTCGATGTATAACTGTCTTACTATCTTGCCTTATATTTGTGTATCTCATTATATATGTCTCTCACTGTCTGTCTATCTCTCTTTATATCTGTCTATCTCGCTCTATGTCTGTCTCACTTTATAACTGTCTATCAGTCTACCTTGATTTATATTTGTCTCTTATTTTATATCTGTCTCTCGCTCTAAGTCTCTCTCGCTCTGTCTGTCTCTCTGACTTACTAAACGTTTAATTAGGTACTAAATCAATAGAGCAGCCTTCACTGCAAATGAAAGTCTTGGGAAATGTAACTTTTAGAAAGTTTTACATGCTGCTTGTCTTAAGTTTCTGAAAAAAACTTTCAAAAGTCCATGTTTTCCTCTTTTTACAAACCTTGCATTACAAGGTTCAATTTTTTTATTTAAGACTCATGTTGTTGCTCAGTTCCAAAGCTGCTTTGATTCATTCTTTCCCCTGCTGTTTCCAATGTCACCCAGTTCTTCCCCGTTCTGCGTGTTCGTTCTACTCCTCTGTATAATGAGTATATTTATAACAGTTCCTCTGCTGACTGCCGCTCCGTTCTCGCGCTGCATTCCCATTTGGTTTCAGTTTGAGCCCGTTCTTGCAAAACCTCACACACTGAGGACTTCACATCGACGCTCCCTGCTATCTGCTCGGGCCATATCTCTATTTACACGCAAACATCGGATAACCCTGAGAAACCGGTGTCCGTGGACACAGAGGGGATTTCTCCCCCTTGTCCAGCCTTGAGTCATGTCTGTCAGCTGCAGGTCTTAGCCAGCTGGCAGGCTCAGCGGGGGGAGGGAAGGCAAGGAGAGGGAATGTTTATGAAATCCGTAGCCTCTACAAACATGGTGGGGCAGCTCCTCGGCTAACCGGTGTATGGGGCATTAAAATGAGTACAAGTGCAGTTTTGACATGGGGGCAAATCAGTGACTGTGTGTTTTTGAGGAGAACGTTGAGTTCTGAGGCTGCATTCATGATCGCAGACTACAGTAAAGTGAAATGAGTCTAATTTGTGACAAATATCTGATTTTATTTATTCTATTGTGAACCCAGTAATCCGATTCTTCTCAAAAAGCCAATTTCATATATATGGTCAGTGGTTGAGAACTTTTAAACTCGGGTCTGTTGTTTATCTGATTGGTCAATTGAGATTATTGGCATTGTTTGGGATTATTTTGCTGAACTCGGCTGTTTTCAGTGAATCAGCTCCAGCAGACAGAATGTGCGTTTTCTCTCCAACATAAACAGATAAGATGAAAGATTGCAAACAGTTTTTCCTTCACCCCAGCTCTTTCGCACAAATGGGGGTTGTTTCTGGACTTTCAGTTTTTTTATTTGTTGACCAATCAGGGTTCCCACAACATGCAGTTTAATGTATTTAAAATGCAGTGATCACATGCATCTATTAGGTTAAAACATGTGTTCATCCGTCCATCTTCTGCTTGGTCCTCCACTACGGTCTCGGGGTGGAGTTTTCATATTCTCCACGTGTCCCCAACGGTGTACTCTGGTTTCCTCCCACAGTCCAAAACCATGGATTCAAGGTGAATTATCTGCTAAATCGCCCCTATATAGTGTGTGTGTGTGTGTGTGTGTGTGTGTGTGTGTGTGTGTGTGTGTGTGTGTGTGTGTGTGTGTGTGCACTTTTGCAAATAAGGCTGTGCCGGCCTGTGCCCTAAACGTCCTGCCCCCACAGACCTAGGCTAGGGTTAAGTAAAAAAATAATGGATGTGTAGAATCCCTGAGGCTGCCAATGTGGCCCTTATGCCAGGCTCTTAGCTCTTGTTGCTCTAAGGATGTTGTATCACCTGTTCTCTGACCCTTAGCTTCAAGTGAGAATACTTGGAGGTCGTTTTGGATGAAAGAATCTGTAAAAGACCCTAAGGGATGTAGTTGTCGGCGAGTACTTCATGTCATGCATGTGTTTGTTTTTATCAACCAGCATGGGCGACACGATAACAACCCGTACCTACCCACACATCTCGGTCTGTCGATAGCAGAGGAAAAAAAATCTAAATCTTGCCACCCTGCTTAAATCTTGCCACCCTGCTTTTGTTTTGGATTTTTGATCTAGTTTTACAATTACAGACTGTAGTCCATCTGTGTTCTATGTTGTTGTTAGTCCTCTGTTGGTTCTCTGTTATCTATTGGTCAGCACCATCACAGAACAGGTATCATTTGGGTGGTAGATTGTTTCAGTTCTGCAGTGACACTGATGTGGTGAGGGGGATTTAGTGCAGAAGTGCTGCTGGAGTTTCATTTAAACACCTCAGCCACACTGCTGGGATTAGGAGTAATGCACCCACCAAATAATCCCAGCTCTGTGGTGCTAATATTGGGGTTCTGAGCATTAGAGAACAGTAAACACAGTATGTGCTATAGTCTACAAACAGATGGTCTACAGTCTGGAATTGTAGAACTACAAAGTCCATCTTTACGGGAAGGGGAACTGAGAACATGGACAATGAGTGGAGCAAAAAGGAGGCGTGTTCTACTTTTGAATGGTACTGTGTGTATGTGTGTGTGTTTTTTAAACAGCTGTTCATAGATCAGGAAAAACCTAATGATGCAGCATTTCTGTTTTCCGTTTATGAAGTCATAAAGCATTCTTTAACAACTTTCAGCTACAAAATACAAAAAGCAGGCCTCTGTAATCTTGGCGTTTTGACAAATGAAATCCAGCCTTGAAGAGTCACATCATCGTCTGTGCACCCTATTTTCATTAAGGGACTTGTGCATCTGTTTTGGCATGTTACATTCCATACTGAGCGAGCTGTTCTGCTTACAGTCAGCTATAAATGGCTGGCACTGTACATACCTCTAAAATCTGTTCTATTTAAGCGCAGTGTCCTATGGTACATGTTACTGACAGCTGACCGGCCGCCTCTGCCTTCCCTCCTGATTGAGAGATTAAACCCGACTCTGCGTTCGAAACCCTTCTTGTCATCTCTTTGTTGAAAGATCAATTGGCTGTGTGCTTATTAATATACCATACATATTAACAACGGCCAAGGTTTTAACCCATCGAGACCCTGGCCTCCTGACAGCTATTTCAGCAGAGATTAATATGCTCTGGAGGGTTGGGATATTTATATTGCATTGTTTTAGATAGTTGTTATTGTATAAGATATTTATGACTTAGTCTGACTTTCATGTTTACTGTAAATGTTGTGATTAGTCGTGCTGCAGCATTGAAATAGCAATCCACCAAAGTCAAAGCGCATCAGGTTCTTAAAAGAAACAGCGAGTGACACACTGATTCGTTTATTACACACCCATAAATCACGGCATTATGAATGCAAAGACGCCCCAAGACGTCCTAAATCAAGCTGCGGGGTGCGTGCTGAGCTGCTTCTTGATTGATTGTTTTAAAGAGTATGTTAACCTCCATAAGCTTTTTGTCCTATTCTGTGGTAATCAAAGCAACAGTGTGCTTTACAGTTACAGACTCTAGTTCATCTGTGTTTTTGTTAGTCCCCTGTTGGTTCTCTATTGGTCAGCATCACAGAACAGGTATCATTTGGGTGGTGGATTGTTTATTGTCAGTTCTGCGGTTACACTGATGTGCTGAGGGGGTTTTTAGTGCAGCAGTGCTGCTGTAGTTTCATTTAAGCACCTCAGTGACACTGTCGTATTATTATTATTAATATTATTATTGATGTTATGAGTAATAAATATATAGTATATAAATAAGTCAATATATTTACACATTAAGAACTCATTGAACTGATTCGTAAACCTTTGTTGACGTGCATCATTTGTGTTTTATTTAGGGTGGTGAAAGCAAAAGCATCACAGTTGTGCTCTTTAGAGAGTCTGGATCTTTGGGCTTTAATATTGTTGGAGGACGACCAAGTGTGGTAAGTCTCACACTGATTAACACCGGCATGTCATTTTCCAAGCATGGCACACAGACTCTATTCATGTTGGTTCTGCGTTGGCCTGTAGTTCTATCAGTGGCAGGCCGTGCAATTTACACCTAGTCTCTTCAGTAATGCTCCGTCTGAATCAATACACCTGTAAGGAACTATTTTATGGCCATAAAACCATCTTATTGTGCAGGAATAGCCATTGCATCACGGATAGATAACAGCTGTAGTCGCACAAAATCAGCAACAAAAACCAAAAATCAAATTATTTAGGAAAATAACACGAACAAAAATAAATATTACTACACTAATTCATCCTCATTTTATATTCTCAAAGTTTAATTAGTTCGTTTAATAAGTTCCATTATATTGCCAGGGAAGCTGATGCTGAAAGTCGAGTCGTATTTCTAACATAAGTTCTAATTTGCAGAAAAATGTCCTACTGATGCTATCCAATCAGATGGTGGAGTTTCCATGTTCTGCGCGTGGGTTTCATCCGGGTTCTCCAGTTTCCTACAGTCCAAAAACATGAATCAGGTCAATTGAATTCTCCAAATTGCCCCATATAGAGTGTGTTTGTGTGAGTGAGTGTGTGCCCAGTGATAGATTGGCGTCCTGTCCTGGGTGTATCTGCCCAACGCCCGAATAATGGATGGATTGATAAAATATAAACTTCCGGAGACACAGGACCCCCATCAGGTGATCCCTGTACTCCTTGAGGAGTTCAAAATAAAATCATTATAAGGTATCAGCTGAGGCTTGGAACACTGATATCAGTATGGCTTTACAAAAACACTTCCATACTTGGGCAAATTTAACTCGTCTGGCCTCCTGAGTGTCTGGAAATTGTTAAATGTTCAACTCGCCAGTGGTACTGTGGTTCTTTTTGAAGTAGTAGTTGTGGTATTCATATCAGCAAGAATAGGTGCCAAACCTTTTATAAGTCTGTGTGAGGCTCGTCCAGAATAGACTGTGTGTGACATAAGTGTGTACTTAACCAGGCCGCTGCACTAAATATTTCTCTGCAGAGAAACATTTTAGGTTTAAACTACTTGGATGATGTTTAGGTGACCATAAAAAGAGACGTTTTAAGAGCTCCACAGATCAGAGCCGATTCAGCACTTTCACACCCGACGCCCTTCCAGACTTAACCCTCTCATTTATCACATTTACCCAGGACAGGGTGCCAATCTATCGCTGGGCACACAAAGGCATTCTATATTGGGGAATTTAGAGCATTCAGTTTTCCTTGAATTCATGTTTTTGGACTGTGGGAGGAAACCGGAGAACCTGGAGGAAACCCACACAGACACAGGGAGAACATGGAAATTCCACCCAGATAGGGATTTGAACCTGGATCCCCAGTGCTCAGAAAGTGCCCCTTTAATAATACAACATATTTAATTATTTTGTGAAAATCAAAGTAAAAAAAAAAAAAGTTTATTTTTGTTATTTTGTTATGTGAGTTGAGACACTATAAGTCATTTCCATTAGCATAATACGTTTCTTTCTTATGAATGTCGTCATGACAATTTTTGCTCTTAGGATTAATTAATTGTAATGTATTTAATCGTGATTAATTGCAAAAATGATTAAATGGATTTGGACAGAGGCTGTGGAGGAATTCAACACAGGCACATTCAGACTGCACACACAAAGAACCTGTGTTCACTCCACACCCGGACCTTCCTGGCTCTAAGCAGAGGTGCTAACCATTGCACCACCATGCCACCCTGATAGTTACCACTGAAAATGTGTAAAAGGGGCTTTTGGTTTACATAGACTTCTTCACAATCATATAATATACTGTGTGTTTGGATGGTGAAGTCTGATGCTTGGGGAGATGCATGGGGATTAGGATTCAGATGAAATTGCTAGTCCTTTAGAGCTAGATGATGGAGTTTATGGAAATTAGAAACCCGTAGGTAGATCAGTAATCCCTAGTCCCAGCCAGAGAAAGCTCCAGCATATAGTTATCACACCTGAAACAGGTAAGTAACTTCACCAAGATCTCAGTTTTGTCGTAGAATCTTACAGAACAGCTGTGATTGAAAGCTTTTAAACAGAAGTAAGCGAAACCTCACTTTACTTTGGAAAGCAGCTGTTATCCCCACGGAATACTAATAAACTACAGGAAAACCAAGAAAATCCAGCCTCCTCATCCACATCAATAACCAGCGTCCACAGCTATGTAAAACGAAACCCGATCAAATTGAAAAGCCGGGATTATGGACAAAATGGGACATAGAAAACCTTCATGGCATGCAATGTCCCAGCTTTCAAAGGCTGCCCATGTTCAGGTGCGTTCATTAGTTTTGATTGCTCCCGTCACACCGGGTTATTAAACATTAATAGAACTTGTTCCATTTATTTTTATCACAACGTGAAAAGCCATCGATGTTGAGAATAGCATCACTCTGAACCAATCCTGTGCCTGGATAGAGTTGCATCCACATCAGGTTACAGTGATGCAAACAGCAATGTGCATGTGTGAATATTTAAGATACCACAGCCGTGTACATCATTCAGAAGAGGGAGCGAGTTAAAAGGGAAAAATGTTAGGGAAAGTTTGACTGACGGCTTCACTGAAGAAGACACCTCAATCCTGACGGCCTCAGGCTCAAAGGACAAGGAGACTGTTGAAAAGACTTTCCCGAGGAAAAGGGTAGCGTAGAGATCTAGGGGAATTTAAAGTCTTTGCCGAAAGCCTATTCCATTAACGACAGGTAATCACACTGATCTTCTTTACCTGAGCTGCCAGCCTTTAGAACAGTGATGTGGGTTGCACGTTCTGGGTGGGTTGCAGACAAAAAGAAATAATGAAATATATAAAATATAATATATTATTGCTTATTTGATTTTGTACTTGTGCGGCATGGTGGCTTAGTGGTTAGCACATTCACCAACAGGGACTAACAAAAACAAAGAACACAGATGGACTACAGTCTGTAATTGTAAAAGTATAAAATTCATCTATATGGTAAGTGAAGGAAATAGATAATGGAGCGAGAATGGGGTATGTCCAAACGTTTGACGCATACTGTAATATAGGATTTAGAACTTTTAATGAGTCCTTTGGAAGGATTCCTTTAGAAAGTTCTGTTGTTTAGTAAAATATTTGATCATATGAAACAAATGATCTTATTAACCTTCTGATACAGAATATTGTTTAACAATGTATTTAACACAATGCATGAAATAAACAAGGCTGTTGTTGTTGTTGTGGTTGTAGAGGTGGGTTGGGGTGGAGATGAGGTTGGGGGAAAGGAAGCAGTCCTTGCAGTAATTAGTTACAGCATTCGCAGCTTGATTTCCTGTGGTTTCCTAAGTATTCCATTAAAAATGGCTAAACAGTGTCGCACGATATGGCATGTAGGAGACACGGGTTTGATGTGGTTGAGCAAAATGTTTAAACCTCTGAACCCATGCTATCAGTTTATGGCTCGGTGGTGGACCATGAACTGTCGGGTTTATTATGCTCCTCCAGTTTGCATCTCGTAGCATCTATAAGGACCCCGGTTCCACTCCGGGCCTCGGAAGTCTTTAAAGTGACAGATGTTTTTGGCAGTGTAGTCTAGCAAAGCACAACATTTAAGCAATTTGTAAAGTGCACCTGCAACCACTTGCATGTCATTTAAGGCATCGAGTGCTCAGATGAGAGTAACTAGGTTTACGAGACTTGTTTAGTGTGCAGTGATGATGAACTCCAGGCAATCACTCAGTTCCTGGAACTTCTTCTTGCGGCTTTTATTTAGAATATATGTTTTTAAAAGCTCACCGAAATGCCTCACCAAAGAACTGTTTGGATATTTTAATGGTGTCAGTTGGTCAGATCGAGGCTTATGAGATGGCAGTAACACAATCCAGAACTTAGCAGATTGTCTTGTGTTCAGACAACCCAACCAATTAACAGTGATCTATTTTGTCTACTGGATTTACACACACAGAATTTGTCCTACAAATTTAACCCATTCATGGAGTAAAGTAAGCAAATTTGCCCGGAGTAGTGGGCAACCTTGTACACTGCACCCAGGGAGCAATTTGGGGTTAGGTGTCATGCTCAAGAGCACTTCAGCCAGAATACTTGGTGAGACTGGGAATCGAACCAGGGACCCTTAGGTCACAAGGCCGTATAGATGGACTTTGTAGTTTTATAATTACAGATTGTGTTCTTTGTTGTTGTTAGTCCCCTGTTGGTTCTCTGTTCTCTATTGCTCAGCATCACAGAACAAGTATCATTTTGGTGGTGGATTGTTTGTCTGCACTGATGCGAGAGGGGGTTTAAGTTGTTTCATTTCTCTACCTCAGTGACACTGCTGGGAAGGAATAATGCACTAACCAAATAATCCCTGCTCTGTGGTGGTGTGATTGAGGTTCTGACCATTAGAACAGAGTACACAGTATGTACTGCAGTCCACAAACAGATGGACTACAAAGTCCGTCTTTATTTTATAAAATGTCACGTCAGTTTAAAGGTGACCATCTTTCTGCTGGATTTTTAGGACAATGAAGACGGAACCTCAAATGAAGGCATCTTTGTATCAAAGATTGTGGAAAGCGGAGCAGCTGATAAAGACGGCGGACTTCAGATTCACGACAGGATAATGGAGGTATGTGGCATGACAGTTAAGCTATTGTTTTTTTACCCCAAAGGCAACTTCTACCGGCCATGATTCCCATCAAGTACAATGGATTCCTGATTACTCAGCAAGTTATTTGCAGACTGCTGATTTTTGATACTCACTGATAGACAGCTTAAACTCGCGTGTGTTGGGCTGCCGTGACCAGTCTTGGGGGAGGGCAGGGATGGTGTGGTCAAAACAGCAAAAGGGTCAGGGTTCTGTTTCAGACTGTTTGTGGGATGTTCTCTGTTTGGCATTAGCATGTTCTCTCCCTCCCAGCATAGGATTTCCTTGAAGAGCTCTGGTTTATTTACACAAATCTACCAAATGTTGTGTGAGGTGATGATGTGAAATGTAAAAATTTGTGCATAAATGTACAAATTTATTATTATTTTTATTTGTATAGAGCTTTTTTATACAATAGTATAAAGTCTGAAAGCAGTTCTATGGTGTGTGTTCTAAGCCTCTGTTACTGCTCTGTGATGCACCCCTCTATGACTCTCAGATTAAGCAACTTAAATGGACAAAAGTTGCAGTTAATCAAAAGATCAGTTGATGTTCTTTGGCCACTTCTTTTATTCTTAGAACTCTCTGAGAAAGAAACCATTATGTTGTACTCCTCACACAATCAGCTGCTGCCATTTTTGTAAAGTTTGCGTCGACCACTCGCCGTGTAAACAACAGCCTCGCTTTAAAATAGAAAACTGCACAGACAGATGGACCAGCTGCGTAGTCCAGGCCCTGGTGGACATGCGCGTCTTGGAGGAAGGACACCTATAAAGACATTTCTCGAATTTCCTGTCAGCTCACTCATGCGACCTGTGAACTTTCTGGTCTAAAGTTTGTTTAAAATATCATTTTAAAAACATTTATTATGTACAGACAGAACTGACCGCTCTTTACGGGCAGTTTTCTTTTAGCCAGTTGTCGGAGATCAGGCCTAACTTTTTCTGCAGGGCCTCCTTTTTGTATAATAACATCTTTCTGAGCTGCTCCATTCTGAATAACAGATATACATGACACAGGCTTTTAAACAGCACTGGAATTTATGTTTGTACATTATAATTCACACTAAACAGCAGCTTTTTACTGCGTCACAAATGACAAATCATCTTTACAGTGCAGTTAATGAAACTGACATGCATTATACATTTATACTGTGTACGGAGTGTGCTTGTGTGTACGTGTGTGTGTTCCCTATACAAATTCACATCATAGCTATGATCACCATCACATTTTACATACACACTTTTTGCAAATATGCGAAGGTTAATATACTCTGTACAACCATCAAGTATGTGTGTATATTTATGTGTATATTATCTTCCACTTAATCCTCTGCTAGTGTCGTTGAGGGTGGGCCCCAGACCCATCCAGTGGAGAACGTTTTGGGCGTTGTGCAGATGCACACAGGACAGGACGCCAATCTATTACTGGGCACACTCACTCACATAGACAGACAATAAATGGGGCAATTTAGAGCATTCAACTCACTTTGAATCCATGTTTTTGGACTGTGGGAGGAAACTGGGGAACCCGGAGGAAACCCATGCAGACACGCAGAGATATGGAAACTCCACCCAGACTGGAATTTGAACCTGGATTCCCAGCACTAGGAGGCAAATGTGCTAACCACTAAGCCACCGTGCCGCCTATTTATACTGTGTATATATGTATATATATATACACATATATATATATATATATATATATATATATATATATATATATATATATATATATATATGGCAAGAGTATTTATTTTATTTATTTATTTGAATTAAAATAAAAATATGTAAATAAAATGAAATGCACAGTTATTCGTTCATTCATTCATTATCTTCCGCTTTATACTATATTAGGGTCGCGGTGGGGTTCCCCATGTCCATCCAGGGGAGAACGTTTCAGACGCTGGGCAGATACACCCAGGACAGGGCGCCAATCTATCACTGGGCACACACTCACTCACACAGACACACACGCATACACACTCTATATGGGACAATTTGGAGAACTCAATTGACTTGATCCATGTTTTTGGACTGTGGGAGGAAACCGGAGAACCCGGAGGAAACCCACGCAGACACAGGGAGAACATGGAAACTCCACCCAGATGGGGATTCGGACCGGGAATCCCTAGTGCTGAGAGGCGAACGAGCTAGCTAAGCCACCGTGCCGCCAAAATGCACAGTATGTTCATATAAAAATATAATACAACAAAAAAGACTATACAAACACTATATACACCATTATTGCACAAATGAATTTGTGTCGATGTAATAATTAAAGCAAATGCCATGTATTCTTATCACACACCGTAATCAAATACTCCACATGGTTTAACAGACACCCTTCGTGATGAAATAGGTGGCTCTTCCTACGAAGACCTTTTTAACCCTTTGTATTTGTGCTGTGCTACAGATCAGACATTGTTTACTCACATGTGAATGAAACCTTCTTGGCATGCAGGGCCTTCTTAACGTGGAACAAAATCCCATCTGTTTGTAAAGGCCAACGGTGTCTGGAGGTCGTTTTTAAAGGTGAACTGAAAGCAAGGCTACAAAGATTGCTTTTATACGGCAAGAAACCTAAGAGTTTAACAACGGATGTATTGAATTCAGACACATGTTATAAATTTATGTTCTGCCAAATGTTGGTGCAGCGCGGCTCGTGTTACCTGCTTTTTTTATTTGCCTAATAATATCTCTCGTTACTTTGAGATACAGGAAGCTGTCTGAGTTAGTGCATGTGAACTCGGCCATTTGCATTACAGTTCGTATTAAATATTTAACGTCACTTTAACAAATGTTTTTAATATATAGATAGATTTAACAATCAGACAATCTACTTTTAGAACATGCAATATGAAGACTTTCTTTAGCATAGTTTAGTTTCAGCCTAGTTCATTATAACATAATAAATAATATCTTACACATTCTTAATATTAATTACCTGAGGCTTTTATGAGGACTAAAGACTGCATTGCTCAGTATTAATATCCATCCATTATCTTCCGCTGTATCCTCTACTACGGTCATGGGGGGGGGGGGGGGGGGGGTTCCTCATGCCCATCTAGGGGAGAACGTTTTGGGCGCCGAGCAGATACACCCAGGACAGGGCGCCAATCTATCGCTGCGCACACACCCACTCAATCACACAGACACACTCTATATGGGGCAATTTGGAGAATTCAGTTGACGTTGATCCATGTTTTTGGACTGTGGGAGGAAACCGGAGAACCAGGAGGAAACTCACACAGACACGGGGAGAGCATGGAAAGAAAATGGATTTGAACCGGGAATCCCTAGCACTGAGAGGCAAATGTGCTAACCACTATGCCACCGTGCCGCCCCAGTATTAATATAATACTCCTAATTGATATTAATATTGATATACCTTTATCCATTATTAGTCCCACAATGGGGAAATTCAAAAAGTGAGAAAGATCAGTTGTTATACATTATGAAGGAAAAAGACCCAAACTTTGATCCTAAACTTTGATACAGTTTGGGAACCTGAAAAAACATCTTAAGCAAAGCGTATATATAACAACATAGACACAGACATGGTCACGTTTTTCGGACCAGCTGCCACTTAATGCGGCGCTCAGGCCCATCTTTCCAGGCCAAGAGAGTAAAACTGTGGAGGCATTAGGGCATATCCAGAGGGCATGGTAGCTTAATTGGGTGTTGAGCTATCAATCAGAAGGTTGTGGGTTCAAATCTCAGGTCCACTGAAGTTACCAATGTGGGTCCTCAAGTAAGACCCTTAACCTTCATTGCTTCAGGGACGATGCATTATGGTTGACCCTGTGTTCTGACTCCAACCATCAAGTTGGGATTCTTGTAGGTCGCTTTGGATAAATGCGTCTGCTGTATGTCCTTATATAATAAAGAGCTCGTTAATGTCTGTTAGCAGGTTATTCACATTTAATGGCTTTATATTGTATGTAATATAAACCAACAATGTAGATCACATTACTAAATGTATTCCAAATCATTCCAGCTCCATCGTCAAACCCTGCTCCCTTCCCTTTCCACTGCAGTACAAGGATTGCCATGACCTCCACATGGTAGTGGATGCTACAGCTGAGAATCTGTCAGACTGGGTGGCTTAATCGCAAATTTGCAAATGTGATCTTTTCACAAACAATCTTTTGAAAGTTACCCTGAACTAAAACAGGCTAGGAAAATACCATCCATGCATCATCGCTTAACAACTTGCTGCAGGGATCACCTGATCTTTATAACTAAACCCAAATTAAACACAGCTGCGTCGCCCGGTGCCAAAGCCGGGGGTGGGGTGAGAGCGAAGCCTTAATTGCTAACATCTATATTTGCGAAATCGAGAATGCTATAAGACATCTCTGAAGTTAAACTGTCATGGTGGTGTTTTGTGTGGCTTAACTGCAGCCGGCTCCAATGATTCGCTGGATGAATGGCTCCTTGTTTAGCGCAGACAGTTTCTCATAAAAACGTCTGGAGCGTTCGTCGCTTTGTGTCTTGCTCTCCGCGAGCTGAAAATCTGCCGTGTTTGGCCAAGTTTTCTGGAGCTTTATTGGACTGAAGTTCTTGGCTGTTTACATAAGACATCTTTCATGCCTCATGATTTATTTCTGTAGATATGGCCTCAGATGATAACGCACGCGTCAGTTTGAGAATTAAGTAAAGTTTTAGTCTCCGGGGAAAAGAAATGCAGCACATGTTTGGATCACTTTGAAATGTGTGAATAGTTTACCTCGGGTTAAGTGTGTTGTCCTTTAATTTGTGATTTTGTAAAGGAGTTGTAGTTTTAAACTAAACCCAGGTTAACATTTAGCTAGTGGCCCCATGTAGCGGGAAAACCAGTTACTGTTTGTTGCTTTTGGAGAGAAAAAAAGGAGCTTCTTAAGGGGAAACTCGTCTCATGAACTCATTGTTGAAGCTGTTTTCATTACTATTATCATTTTTTTCCCCACGCAGTAACACTTTCTACGTATCCACTGTTCCCAAAGCATTTTATGTGCATTTTAAAACATTTGTAACTCTTTCTAACATTTGTCAGAAGCCTTGTAGATATGTACATGGATGTTCATAATCAGTCATAAGTGCAGAATGCAGAATAATTATTTATTTAAACTAGATTAGACATTCTTAATACTTAATACTAAATGATTTTACTTAAAGTCTGTAAAGAGCATTTATAATGCATTATAAGTCATCATGTAATATTAATACAGTCTCCTTCATGGAGCTAATAAATGCCACTTTCATAAATGTCAGTAAAGAGAGCTTCCACAGTCATTTTCAAAAAAGGTGAACGTTATGAAGCTTTATGACACTGGTCATTACAATGTTAGTTAACAGTTGCGTATCAAAGGTGCGTATCATAATGCAGTCACATCGTGTTGTTCTAAAGTCTTATTGCGTACTGGTGCAATTGTCATTTTGCAGACACTGTTGTCCAAAGTTTGCACACACAAAAAGTATCCCATCTTATGGAGGGGGGATTGATAGCCCACCTTTCTAATCATTGAGGTACCATGTTATATCACTTGGTAACTGTGGTTATGAATATAACCTTCTTAGGCAAGTGTTTAAGGAAAGTGTTATAAAAAGTGTTATAAAGCATTATACTTTGTACTTTATAAAGCTTTATCAACACTGGATTTGTAGAACTGGTTCTTTTCTGCCACACTGATTGAGCTTTGTCGCTGATGGTCCCAGTTCTTGATTTCTTATGTGGCCTCATCGTGGGTTTCATCAGTGACACTTCAGGAAGGTCGTCCTGCGTTATGTCATTGATTATTTTATTTTGTTTATTTTTTTATAGTTTGGTTTGGAGTTTGACGTGTGTCACAAGGTCCTGTGCATTTTTTTTTCGCACCACAGTTGCCTCGCTGTTTTACAAGATCACATGTTTGGTATTTAATGAAACAGGCTTTTTCAGAGTTGTTATTGGATTTACTGCTGCAGGAATGTTTGCCATGACAAGGCATGAAGTCAGTTCCATCTAGTTAGAGTCGAAGTGTTTTATAAGCGTCTGTCAGTCCCAGCTGTGAAGGGCATTCTAGCCCAACCTGCCCGAGACGTTAACTCGAATCTTAAAGAGACCTTAATATACTTTTGGTGTTGACTGCTGTGCAATGCGGGCCTGAATGGAACCACTTTGTGTGACGGTGTAAAGAGCAGCTGTGTCTGAAAACGCTGAGCTTTGCTTTCTTATCCGTCAAGAAGTGCGTAAATAAAAACAAGATGGAGTAGAAGGAGTGTAAGTTGTGAGTGAACCAGACAAAGGTTTGGGTAATATTTAAACCCCGTATAGTGTCTTTAAACCCCATGAGCTCCAGTCGGTCTTAACAAAAGTCTCCTGATGCTGTTAGCATGGAGTCACTCAGTCTGGCTCGAACCTACTGTAAATGTTCATTAGGAAATGTCACATTTTAGCTTTCCCCTATTTATTGGCATCACTGTGCTAACGTATGGCTTTTAAAACAGTCTCGGGAGTTGAGCATGCCTCACTGAACTTGTGCAATTAAAATTAATTGTCATGCCAATCAATCAGCCTGACTCGCTTCAACATTATTACAATAGTGTCTGGTTACTCAGCCAGCTGTTCTCGCCGTCACAATCCCCTAACTTCACGTCTTATACGGGTTGTTTGAATCTGCAACATTCCTAATTACTCGAGTTCAATAAATTATTAATATTCAGATAAGCGTGTGTTACGTAATTTCAGTTTTTTAACTTGCTTTGTTTTTTCTTTTGCTGTAGATGAGATTTATAACAAACACCCACTCACTACAGATGATTACAGACTTTGATGGTTTATTTACACAATTAATACAGTTATTATGCAATAATTATCTTCACAAAGAAAATTGCAGAATTTTTTCAAAGGCTTTTGCTAAAATATTAACACAAAAATATTCATTGTAACAGCTATCCATTCATTATCTTCCACTTAATCCTACAGACTAGGGTCGCTGGGGGGGTTCCCCAAACCTATCCAGGAGACAATATTTTGGGCGCTGGGTATATACACCTAGAACAGGGTGCCAATATGCTGGACACACTATATTGGGGCAATTTAGAGCAGCCAATTCACCTCCGGAAAACCTAAAGGAAACCCACACGGATACAGGGAAAACATGGAAACGCCATCGAGATTGGGGTTCAAACCTGGATTCCCAGTGCTGAGAGGCAGACATGCTGACTGACTGTTGTCCTTTCAGCTTTGGTCATAACATTAGTGTTTGCAGCGTTTAACAGATGCCATTACCCAGAGCCAATTACAAAGGTCATGACATGATCCAATCCAAACAACTTGAGGTTAAGGACCTTGCTCAAGGGCCTATCTGTGACATCTTGGCAGAGTTTCAGATTAAGAACTTCTCCTTCTTGTCTGTGTCCTTCTTGTCTAACCGCTGAGCTGCCTGCTCAAATTCATTAACACCCTTGGGGTGTAAATTTGTTACATGATCTGTCCTATTTTTGGGTGCGACTGATGTAAAACTGTCAGGAGAGTGAGACGAATATCTTCCCAATTACCTGAAATCATGAGGTACCAAACCACAGATTTTAGTTCTGGAAAGAGTACTGTATTCAACTCCAAATGTAATAATGCTAATACACACCGGTCACTGCAGCTTTTTAAACGGCATGATTTGTTTTTCAGATTATTTTTTTGCTTATTATATTTGGATTCTGAACTGACCTGCCAGCATCTCTTAAAGGAAAACTCCACACCAACTTGCGTCACGTTCCCTGACGCACTGAATGCCATAAAACATAATCTTAGAATGCAGTAAATGCAGAGAAATTAGAAACAAATAAAAAATATGTAAAACGTGGTGGAATTACGTGGTCTAAGAAATGGCTGAAACACAGTGTCATTCCCAATCGCTTTCACTTTGTAACTTTGTGTCTTAGTGGTTCCTTCATAATCTAACATTGAAGTCTAGTAAGAATGGCATTGGAGTCACGTTTCCTTTCATAAATCGACCTAAAAATCTAATGATTTTTTTTGGATGTTGACAAATGGAAACTTGCATTGCATCAAGTATTCCAGAGTTCTGCTTTGATGTTGCATAGATTTTATTTGAGGTAAATTTTGGAATCCTGTGATTGTGATGGTGTTACACTTTAATATAAGTAGATGTTTATGGTTAATATAAAGTTATATAGAGAAAACATTGGGTTTCACTTCACTAGGCTTCAGTTAACCGTGTAATTATAATTAAGATTAGTTTGGCAGTTTTTGGTTGTTGGCGCCATTTGAGGTACATCCCAACATTTCTTTGTAGATTGACACCTTCTAATCCCAGCAACACCAGCTGCTTTAGAAATGTCGGCGTGCTCATTCTCACCAGCTTCTCCTGCAGAAGTTCTTTGAATAAGCCACTTTTAAAAGACCAAACAAAGTGGAACCAACAACTGCTGTGCACCCTTCTCATGTAAATGTGTGCAAATAGAAAAACATTGTCCCAGTGCCAGGACCTTTTTTTTTTTTGCTACTGACCCCTTGGTGCTCTGCCCCTGACCTCCTAAAAGAGACGTGATTACATTTATGTTCACCTTCGCCATTTGAATTTGGAATGACTGCAATGTGTTTGTCACACTTTAGCTGGATGAAAGTAGGCTATGTTATAAATTACCTTTAAAAGTAATGAAACTAAATTGTTAATTATAAACTATTGTTATTATTAATTACTGACTATTATAAACTGTGTAAATTCGTTCCCTATACAAATTCAAACCGTTGCTTTGATCACCAACACATTTGACATACTTAGTCTTTGGGATTATAAAACCTCTATAACTCGTCAACCACGCACCTTTTAATTTAGGGCGTGACAGTGTATCTTTACTATTATGATGACGTATTTCATTGCTGTGTTTTGGGTGTCAGGTGCAATAAGCCAATCAATGTGTCTCTGACTGTTCCCTTTAAGATTCAGATGCACTCCGACTTTGGCTGCTTGCTATTTCAATGGTGCAGTTAGGTAAATGTAGTCTATTTCCTTGAAAACCCACCAGGTACAGACCAATTCACTGTTCTTCGATTTTCTCTATGGAAATGACCTCTTTTTTCTCTAGTTAGTTGGGATTTAATGTGTGCTCATGTGATATGTGCACAAATATTATTATTATCCCCATTAATTATTTAATAAAAGTAAAGTTAACTCTGTATCTGTAGTTTTATCATTGTATCGAACAAAGTTTCCTGAGGCAGCAGGTCATCAAAGAAATAAAGCAGAAGATGATGTCAGAGTTGTTTTTAATTTGGATCTGTGCTGCTTTGGCTGGTATTTTAACATTAAAACAGAGTTATAATGGTGTGTGGGCATTGTATTTGTTGGCAGTTTACTCTGATAAAGTAAGTTAACTAATTTAGATTCAGTGAATGCTATTTACTTTGTTTTCTTTAAAACGAGAGCTTAGTATAGTTGGTTGCATTTGCAGTATTTAAGCCTCATTTGTGCTTCATCAGGAAATCTTAACTCTTGCACTGAAGCTTACTTGGTAAATTGGGCTGCCGTTCTGCCTGCTGTGAGGTTCTTACACATTTCAGCGCCAAACAATTACGTTTACGTTTATTCAGGAACCATTTAGCCATCGTTTAAATAAAGGAATAATAAATTACGCCATTTATGGCTATTTATAGAACATTTTAATATAGAGGGTGCACGATGGCTTAGTTTGTTAGCATGTTCGTATATCAATGGTGGAGGTCCAGATTCAAATGCCAATCTCGGTGTTCTCCCCGTGTCCATGTGGGTTTCTTCCGGGTTTTCTGGGTTTCTCCCAGTCCAAAAAAAAAAAAAAAAAAAAATGGGTTCAAGGTAAATTGCCCCATTTAAATTCTGTCTATGTAGTGTGTGTGTGTGTCTGCCCAGCAGCCGAAATGTTCTCCTGTGGATGAGCATGGGGAACTCCCCAATGGAACTATGGTATAGGATTAAACAAAATATAATAAATGCAAGAGCTTTAATAGAGAAATTTGATTCACTTTTTATCAACTGTTCTTTTATAATTTTAATATAGCAATTTTATTAATTCAAAATGTAAATTGAAATGTTATTTGTGTTTTTATTTCTTGATAAAATAGATTTCTAATCTTGGTTGGGGTGACCGTTTTTATTAAGCAGGTTCCAGAGTGACATCTGCATTCAGTTGCAGTCGTTAAAACCTCTGATTGTAAAGGAAATTGTGGGGGGAAATTGATTCTGTGCATTGTATACATACCTTTCTGGTTTCACAGTGGGACAGAAGAAGTGTCCGTTCTGAAACTTGGTCTCACTTTAAGTGTAGACTCGAGCCGTAAGGGATGGGGAGGTGGGGTTTCCAGATAAAACGTACAAGCCGGAGGAGATGGACCTTTATCTCAGCAGGGTGCAGACGAAAGAGACTGGGTGAAGGCAGGAAGGCTTTGGGGCGAGTTCAGTCGGACGGCGTAGGTGATGTTAAATAAACCACGGCACATATGCAGCCAGGCATCAGATTACGAGCCGAGCTGCCGGCCTGACAAGCCGTTCTTTGTGAGACCCGAGTCTTTCCTCTCTGAACAGCGATCCTCCTCTTTCGCTTCTTTGATGGCGAGGGGGAATATTCAATGTTTCATCTAGATTTGAGCCAGAGATCTTTTCCTGCTGGTTTTTCTGTGCCCTCCTACAGCTCCATTTTGTCTAGACGAGCTGTTATCTTGGACCAAGTTAGAAAGGAGAAGTAAACATCATTTGAGAGACTTTTTTTTTCATTCTTTAACTGATCTTTAAGATAAATTAGGACCTGCGAATCTGAAAAAAAAAATTATCTATTTGAAAGAAGGTTTGCGTATGCACGCTGGCGTATATTATAGCATTAAGCTACAAAAGGGCGTACATTATTGTCAAAAAATCACAAGAAAAAGGCGACGAAGAGTACAGTTGCACCTCTTTCCCATGATTTATTTACAATAATACACAACCGAGTGCCTTATTGCTTCCCACAGTCCAAAAACATGGATCAAGGTCAGTTCTCCAAATTGCCCCATATAGTGTGTGTCTGTGTGAGTGACCATTGTGACCAGTGATGGGTTGGCGCATATCCTGGGTGTATCTGTCCAGCGCCCAATACGTTCTCCCCTGGATGGGCATGGGGAAACCCCCCCCCTTCCCCAATGCTAATAGAGGATAACGCGGAAGATAATGGATAAATGGATTTGTTGGAGTCAAAGTGCAGGTTATGGACTTCAAGGCTATTAACCCTCCTCATTGCTCCAGTTGATTGACATCTTAAAACCCTCCCCTCTGTGGAACTGACTCGGTGCATATGATGGGGTTTATTGCAAAAATGAATAATGCTTTTTTCACCTTGGTGTAAAGAAGGCTCATCTCTCCCCACAGCTTTAGTACCTCAGGAGAACGACTGCTGCTTTGAGTTAGGAAATGGAAGCTGCCAATCTGATTTCCAGACGGTACAGGTCTGGCACAGGCTTGAACTTTTGTTTCTTACAGCATCACCGTATCCTGTTTTTCAGCGAGCACGGCGTGATGAGTGTGCCAGTCTTTGCTTTGGTATCACGTTGAAATCATTTTCACCCTGAATGATGTCCGCTGGCGAGCTTAGGGGAGGCATTTTGTTCCATTTCTCGCTGCCACGGCGGATTTAATAGATGAAGAGCGAGGACGGGGGATGTAAACATAATTGAATAGCGAGGATCTGTTTTCAGCTGCTCAGGAATGTCTTCGGAACACATAATTGATTCAATTACACAATGATTAAGCCTTTTAAGCCCCATTACATCACAGAGGATGGGTTTACAGTGGATTTGAAACTCCGAGATCATTCGATTAGGCGTTCAGGAAAACAGAACCGATTTGTAAAGCACATTAACCTGACTCGCATCATCTGATGTTTGCCAAGCTACAGACTTTGACTCGTTCACATGGACGGCAGAAGCAGTGAAGTTTGAAGAGACAGGAACAGAAGTAGCTATACCACAGTCATGAGAACTTCTTTTTACTTCTGTAATAAAGAAAAGAATCTTTTTATTTCAAACCACAAACTATCATATTAAAGTGTACGCCACCAGTTGTCATCAGTACTCTGACATGATGCCGTCAATGTGGTTTAAAGCAAAGTTTCTGGTTAAATAAGCGGGAGACCTTGTGACTTGTTCTGAACGATGGAAAAAACTCAAAATATAGTTGGATTCATGTTCTAAGACTCTCAGATCATGGAATTGCTGATTGTTCCATAACCGTTTATTGCTAATATTACTCCTCTTATCCTCCGCTTAATCCTATACTAGGGTGGGGGGAGGGGGGGCAATTTAGTGTTGCCAATTTACCTTGAAACCATGTTTTTAGCCTGTGGGAGCCAACCGGAGAACCCCGACAAACCACATGGACAAGGGGAGGACATGGGAACTCCACCCAGATTGGCATTTGAACCTGGATACTCAGTGCTGAGAGGCGAACATTCTAAGCCAACGTGCCACCTGCTCACTGTATATCATGTTTGTCGTAAATTACGTTGTGGCCGGAACGAAGCGACGTAGGGTGGTGGGCGGGCGAAGCCGATGGGATTGGATGCTGATGTGCAACCTTCATATGGCGCACCATCATAGAGCAGGTGCAATTAGGGTGCTGGATAACTCTTAGTGCTACAGTGACACGTATGTGGTGGTGGTCGTGTGTTTCACTCATAAAATAGTGCTGCTGGAGGTTTTCAGACAATGTGTCCACATCTCCTCCTCTTTCTGCAGTAGTGGGAGAGGCAGCCAAAGACAATTTCTTTCTAAGGGAGAATTCGAGTCCGGGCTGTTCTATGGACCTGGCTCATGTTCTGTTTGATCGGTCGGCAGGAAATGATTGAGGTCATACCAGCTCTTGGGTATGTGGCTTTATAAGCTAATTCTTTATAAGAAAGATATAAGCTATTGAAAAAATTTCAAGATATTTGTTTAGTGTGGTAAGTTGGGGATTAAGTATCAGGGATATATATATATATATATATATATATATATATATATATATATATATATATATATATATATATATATATATATATATATATATATATATATATATATATATATTAGTTTGTATAGATATATATTAGTTTGTATAGATATATAGAAACACACACATCCAGGACAGGGTGCCAATCTATCCCTGGGCATACTCGCTCACACGGGTATCTTGGTCCAAAAACATGGGTTAAAGGTGAATTGGCTGCTCTGTGGGGGGAAAGCAGAGAACACAGAGATCCCATACCGTGCCCCCACTCTACAGTCTATAGCAAAAAAAATTTAATTTAATAATTCTAATAAGTATCATACTTAACAAAATTAGAATCATACTCATTAGGGCCAGTAGTAAGCATTCAGTAGTGTTCATGGGTAGAAATGTGCCAGATGTGCCTTGATTGCGCATGTCCTCATTGGAGTTCATTTCAGTTTCCTGTTGGATTCTTAAAGCAGTTGGACGCCACGCTTTTAATAATATTTATTATCACCCGTATTAAGCTCGGAAAACGAGAACCACATGCTCGACCACATAGGGAACATAAAGGCATGCATGTGTAAATGCTCAGAGACTTATTTCTGTTTTTCTGCTGGTTGCAGGTCCCATGCACATTTGCAGTAATCTTAATAATTATTTATTCTTTATAAAGTCAGACGTTGCTTTGAATACTCATAACTCTTTGTGCTGCTAAACCCTGGTATTTTACACTGTCATATTTAAAACTGAATTTATTGGCTTGTAATTATTTCTTACTACAGATAAAGAGTTATTTATAGTACAGAACTTGTAACCTGGTGCCAAACCAAAAATACCCTGGACTTTATTACTTTAAACACGTTTGTGAACATGTATTTTCAGACAGCTCGCTGCAGTGATTATAACACGTTTTGTAATAAACTCGCGTTAAGCTGTGAGTGGCTGTTCATTACTGTCATCACATCACAGGAGCGATGGCTACACTGACGCCTCACTGTGAGACGATTACGGTCAGTCACCACACACTACAGTGTGGGTGTGTAATATATATGTATGTATGTGTGTGTGTGTGTGTGTGTGTGTATATATATATATATATATATATTCTATAAGCTTCATGCTATACAATGTTTACTTTGAGAATGTTTAACTCTGTGTGGTATTTTTAGCAGTCTATGCTTTGGTGGAACTATGTTCTCTGTTAGCAACATTGTTGTAACGTTACGTGAAGACTGGATGGTGTGTTGTCGATATATTTACCTGTGTATGAAAATCCAGACAGGACATGGTTTTTATATTCTTTTTTCCATTCATCAAATCCGAATCTAGGTGGACTTTCCATGTTCTCCCCGTGTGCATGTGGGTTTTCTCAGGGTTCTCCAGTTTCCTTCCACAGTCCAACAACATGAATTGAAGGTGAAATGGCTGCTCAAAATTGCCCAATATCTAAATATAGTGTAAGCGATTGATTGGCAGCCTGTCTTGTTGGTTATTAATGGCAGACAAACCCACTATTCCTTCACAATGTGTAAAGATTATAGGTTTAGAAAATCAGATATTTGAACGTAAAGCTGGCTTTGTAGCAAGAGTCACAGTTACTATACAGCAGCTTCTGTGCGTTTTGGCCATGTGGTTGGTTTAAAGTATTTGGGTGTTGCTTTTAAAGGCTGTTTGGAACAGGTGCTGGTTGTCCCTTGTTTTTATGATGTTAAGAAGTGCAGGTTTTATTAGTTATTTTTGGCAGGTGTTCAGATTTGTCATCGAGTATTTTCCAAAAAGTCAAAATATCTAATTCTGAAGCCATCAACACCCTTCCATTTAGTCCCCGAGCTATGATCTGGCACTACCACAAACTTTTATAAGTGCTGGCAACTAGAGTTACCAAGGGGAACTTGGGAAAGCTATAAATTCCTCCTACGTATCAGTTATACGTACCATCACGGGGCTGTTGGGAGTGTTGGTACTGACTTACGTGCCAGACGTTTAATTTTCAGGCTGCGTTCACAGTAGATTTACTTGTGGCATTCACGTTTCCTTCAGATTCTTGAAACCCCCTGAATAGAGAGTCACTGCAGGTCCAGCCTTAGTTTGAAAACCAGATTTCTGTTCATATTGTGGTTAAATGCCACGTTAAAATTAAAGTGTTTGAGAGGAAGTCACCTGAGTTGCTTTAGTATCAGACCAGACTTGTTTTTGAAATTAATTTCTTTATTTCATTATTATTTTTTGATCAAAGTACGATGGCATAGTGATTCTCCTCTGCCTCTTGGCGCTAGTGATCCAGGTTATCCGGTTTTCTCCCACAATCTGAAAGAACATGGATTCAATGTGAATTGACTGTTTTTAATTGCCCCTATCTAAACTGCCCCCTATTTATTGTGTCTAAGTAACTGTGTGCCTAGTAATAGATTGGTACCAAGTCCTGGGTGTACGCTTCTCAGAGAAATAAAGACTTGTATGATGTTGAATTATTTAAAATCACACACATGCTGCCATGGCAACATGGTTACCCACTGAGCTGATCATATTTACATTTATTTTGTGTATTGTTTTTGAAAAAAAGAGCGGGATGATCGTAATTTAAAATAAGCACTTGTTCCCGGAGGTTACTTCAAATACAGCACTTGGTGGGAACGGGAAGCGAACCGGGGATGTTCAGGTCCCAAACCTCCAACTGCCCCTTATACCTCACTTATAGATTTTATTTATTTGTTATGGTTATATATATTTTGTTCTTCATTTAGCTGGTGCTGTCAGTCATTAAAGTGGATTATTGGTGTACTTAAGTTTTTTCTATGTTGCCTGAATTAATCAGTGGTGCAAACTAGTTTTGGAGTCACTTTGTTCTTCACATAACCATATATTTTCACATAATGGATCTGTAGGAGGACTGAAGCTTAGAAGTACTAAAAGTAAAGCCAAACTGCAATTGCAATTACTGGAAACTTTCTTTGCTCTGTGGTCAAGCGAGATCATTCATCACTGAACAAATTAGATAGAAACCCACATACTGGCATGGGGAATAGCTATGCTTGTCGAGGGGCAGGGATGCTGAGGTTCTTTCGGAGTTCATGTTAGAGCTAATCTGGTTCGAGCTGTCAGGCGGCGAGCTGGCGGAGATGTGCACTCTGTGATTTAGTCAACATGATTCACGATCTGCGGGGATCCAGCCCTTCCAGTGTAACCTTGACCCAGGCCGAATGGGCGACGTGCCTCTTTACGATGCGTCTCCTTTTAAAGGCGTTTTGCTTGTTTTCTTGTATCTCCAGCATTTTACATGGTTCCGTCACATCTCAGGTAGAAGCAATTAATCGCAATGAAAAATGCTACAATTAATTAATCGTATGAGCATTTCATCATCAGCATGATGAATTCATAAGAAAAATACATCTATTGCCAGTAGACGGAACTTTTCCAGTCCAAAAACATAGATCAAGGTCAATTGAATTCTCCAAATTGCCCCATATAGAGTTTGCTTGTGTGTCTGAGTGTGTGCCCAGCGATAGATTGGCACCCCGTCCTGGGTGTATCTGCCCAGCGCCTAAAATATTCTCCCCTGGATGGGCATGGGGAACCCCCCCGCGATCCTAGAAGAGGTTAAAGTGGAAGATAATGGATGGATGGATGGTTGTTAAGGTTGATTTTTACATAAAAATTTAATATTATTCATAAATATTCAGAGAAAACCCTGCCTTGTCTTTTTTCAATAACAAAATTGAATTTTGGATTTACAATTAAATTAAAGAACATATGAAAATGTGCATTGTTCCTGTGATTTCTGGCACTTTCTTCGGTAATTACACAATAATAAATAAATGTATTTTCTTAGACAATAACCATCAATGGTACCATCGTACCACCAAAATCTGTAATCGTTTCTTCCCTAGTCCCAGGTTCTGTTTCGTATTCCTCTCTTCTCTCACTTACCTAGCTTAGAGGCGATGTTCCAGAGGCTATGACTCCTAAAGGAAAAAATGCATTGCTGCACATTGTTCAGTACCTCATTTTAGCCTGATGTGTTCAAAGCCAGGGGAGGTTGAACTAAATATTAAGTCTAGAGCTGGAAAAATGAACACCAGATCCCTGGGTGAACATCTGCCATAAGGCACGTGTCATCCATTCTGTTTAGCAGGAGACCTTCCTAAATGTATCTGTTGGAGTGAGTATGAGTTTGGATGTTGTTTAGTTTAGTTTAGTCAGTTAAGCAGAAAAAAATGCTTAGGTAAGCAGAATGAATGGGTTTGGTTTAAGATTGCTTCCTATATTGGGGCAGTTGTTTGGGAGTGGTAGCTTAGTTGTTAGGGTGATGTGCTATCAATGAGATGGTTGGGAGTTCAAATCCCAGGTCCACTGAAGTTACCAATGTGGGTCCTTGAGCAAGACCCTCAACCCTCATTGCTCCAGGGATGCTGTGTTCTGACCTCAAACCAGGTTGGGATTCTGTAAGTTACTTTGGATAAAAGGGTCATCTTAAATGACCAAATGTAAATATAATGATATGTATGTGCTTAGGTGTTGTGCATCTCTGATCAGATTATAAATTGTGTTGATTGTGTTCCTGTCTTCTTTCTATGTGGAAGTTCTTAGAGCGTGTCAAAATGTTACCCTGCATTTCGGTTCAGTTAAAACACTTGAACACCTTTTCATTAAAGATATCAGACTTTTGGCTCTTGTTGTTTGTATGTAGTCATAGTTTTAAAGTCTTCACAAAGCAAAAAACCTGAAACCTACAACAGATGGGTTCTCCCCCACAGAGCCCTAATCTGGGCATGATTAAGCTGTCTGGTATTATTAGTTCAGAGACAAAAGTAAGAATGATGACCAAAGTCTGCAGCCGTACTCTGAAAGGTTTAAAGATAGCCTGTGCAAATTAAAATTACCTTAAAAACTGGACACCACAAACTTTTAAGGAAATCAGTGTTTTTTTGTAGGACAGTAGGGCCGAGTGAGTGACTAACTGAGAATCTCATCTCATTATCTTAAGCTGAATCCTAGACTAGGGTCGTAGAGGTGTTCCAAATGCCCATCCTTCGCAAGGGGGATTTAGATAGGGGCAAATTAGAGCAGCCAATTCACCTTGAATCCATGTTTTTGGACTGTGGGAGGAAACCCACATGGACATGGAGAGAACATGGAAACTCCACCCAGATCGTGATTCAAACCTGGATCCCCAGCGATCCCCAGAGGCGAACATGCTAACCACTAAGCCACTGTGCTGCCCAAGAAGCAACCACTAATGCATAAATTACCATTTTAAAGCGTTTAAAGCTCAGCCATGTGGAGTATGTAATAAATACTAATCATTCAGTTTTAAACGTCTTACGTTTAGAACAAACAGCAGTGCATTCGGAAGCAGGATGGTTTGTTGCCTGTGGAGAACACGTTCATTTGCTTTCAACCTTTAAATCAATCAAACATGGCATTTAACCAGGGCTCCCTGCACCTCTGCATAATCCTGTATATTTTCGTTTTTAAGCTTCAACACTTGTCGGGAACGGCTTGAGGCTTTCGCGTCGCCAGCTTTCTCTACTTATCTGAGCATATCAGGTTTAAATTTGAATTGCTTGTTTAAAGCCAGGGTTCAGAAGGTTGTGCGGTCTGGTGTTACCTCACTGACAGACACTAGTCAGCAGCACAATGGGACCACCAACTGCAGGAAATATGGCTGCTGGCTGCCAGCTCCCTCCAGCCAAGCCACCGTGCACTACGGCTGTTCCGCTGAACTGAATGCAAGGTTGTCTGGAGAAGAGAACACGTCGCACATGTCTGCTTCGGTTGAAATAAAATGCAGGCTTAGCTAAGGATGAGGCGATCAGAATCTAAGAAATAAATCACGTCTATGTGATTATAATGCAATAATTAATTTAATAATTTGCCAGAAACCACAGGGACATCCAGCTATTATCTTCCACTTTATGGAAGATATTACTAGGATCGCTCTCCCATCCAGGGGAGAAACTCACACACACACACACACACACACACACACACACGCTATATGGGGCAATATGGAGAATTCAATTGACCTTGATTCATGTTTTTGGACTGTGAGAACCCAGAGGAAACCCACACAGACACAGGAAGAACATGGAAACTCCACCCAGATTGGGATTCGAACCTGAATCACCAGTGCTGAGAGGAGAACGTGCTAACCACTAAGCCCCACCATAAGAACAATGCACAATTTTTTACATTTTTGTTATTTATTCAATGTAAATAACTAAATAACATTTTTATTATTGAGAAAATAATTTTTTTTTTTTTTTCAATTGCGAAAATGAAGAATCATTTCATCCCTAATCTAAGCCTTAAAGTTATTTAAAATTAGTAAAAACTTATTTTTGGAGGTAGTGCAGCGCTGTTGCTTGTCGTGTAGTGTACATGGTTTAATTAACCTTAATAGCTGTTCTTGTGTTGTCATAGTCTTGGCACTCGAGCAGCTGCCTCTACGCTGGCAGTATAGACGGTGCTTCTCGAATAACAGGAGTACAATTCAGAAGTGTTTTTGAAACGTACGGTAGGTGATATCCGAGAACGTTGAAGGTTTTGCCGTTAAGGTTATTAGGTTTACAAATGAATAGCGAGGTGGCGGTCTTAATTTCGTCTGTCGATCTAATTGGATGTTGGAAGTGTTTATTATTCTCAGATTGCATTTCGACATGTAGTCGGTTGTTTGGTGTGTATATATGAGCTTGTTTAACTTGATTTGGGTTTTATATGGGTTGAATCACAATTGTTTTTTGTTTTATCAGTTTAGGAGGGAACTGCAGAACACTTCTCACTTATAGGCATAAGATTCACATGTATTTAACATTTTCCGTTGAAACCATGTTTGTTTCCTTAAAACCAGTAATGATTTTATAGGGAAAAGTTTGGAAGCTTAATGACTAGTGTAAAATGTGTGTTTAAGTTAAATCTAGATGTTCTTAAAATATCTTGTGAATTGTAGTTAGTCATTTAATTTTTCTAAATTATTCCTGTTGGACGTACTGTACATACAGTACCAATCAGAAGTTAGGACACGCCCCCTTTTTGCTACAGTTTTTCTTTGTTTTCAGTTCCACTTCCTATAAAGATGGACTTTGTAGTTCTACAATTCCACACTGTAGTCCATCTGAGCTGTGTATGTCCCATTTACTCTGTTCAAATGGTCAGGACCCCAAGAGTACCACCACAGAGCAGGGATTATTAGGTTGGTGCATTATTCCTATCCCAGTAGTGTCACCGAGTGTTTAAATAAACACTTCAGCAGCACTGCTGCACTAAAACCCTCTCAGCACATCAATGTCACTGCAAAACTGACAATAAACAATCCACCACCCAAATGATACCTGTGCTGTGATGCTCCTGACCAATAGACAACAGAGAACCAACAGGGGACTAACAACAACAAAGAACACAGATGAACTACAGTCTAATTGTAAAAATCAAGAGTCTCATGAGAACCATGATGACAATGAAAAAGATCTCCACCTATGCTGTCTGCAATGATGGGGCAACCTGATTTCACAGATAGCCCCTCTGTTGAAGGCTTTAGGAAGGGTCATTCCTTGCATTCTTCTTTGGAGACTCCATTCTTCGACTATGACCTTCATGCTATCTGCACATCAGTGGAGATTTGAGAACTGCAGAGGGAAGGGGGTTATGGTAAAGGGGGTTCTCATTGACCCAAAGACCTTGCTTCTGCTAGGGTCATGAGCATGAATGTCTGTATTCTTAACCTGCAAACGGATAGAGTTTAACAGACAAGGCAACTGCAAAAGAAGCTTTAGTTTTAATAAGACTTAAAGGCATCGTTTTTTTTTTAAAATCCTGCCAGTAACATGAAGCAGGGTAACCATGCTTACTGTGATCATGTGGAGTAATGCACTACTTCAAAGGGAAACAGTACTCCTGAGGTTACTTTTCAATTTAAGAGTTTTACTTTTATTCACTGTACTTTTTTCTGTACATGTTGAGTAAAGCTCTGTTAAAATGATTTCTGAGAATAAGTCATATGTTATACAATACATCCAAAGGTATGTGGACCGCTACTGTTATTAAGTTCAGTCTTGCTCTATTAGTTCCAGTGATTAACGGTAATCCTGTGACAACAAAAGCATCGGAGACAATTATATACTTTTGCATTCGACGCCACAGTTTGCTGAAGGTCCTTATCTGTTTTATCAGCATTACCTCCATGCACAAAGTGGGGTCCACAAAGACATGCTTTGATGAGCATCAGCAATTCCATTGGATGAAGATAAAAGCCATGACAGCCGGCCTTTTTTTTTTTTTGGACTCCAACCTTTAAGCTCATGTTGATTCCATGATCCATTTTCATATATCTTTTTCGAAGACAAGCTACAGTTTCAGTCTGAGTAGCGTTATTACAATGAACTGTTCTTTGAATGTTTTGGTTTTTTTTTTTGTTTAGTTATTTTGCTTAACTGTGTCTAAACTAAGATGATTATCGTCTAAGAAATAATCACAATTACATTATTATTATGAAATTGGGCAAAAAATCTACCAAAAAAGTTCCAGAAATCACAGAAGTGTGTGTTTTTATGGTTCCTTATTTAATGCAAACAAAAAGAATGTATTGTTATCAAAAAAGGACAACACCGGACTTTTGCTGATTAATACTTATTTATATAAGTATTATATTATTTTATATTTATATAAGTATTATATATATACTTATATATATTAATTATTTAATTACTTTTATATATATATATATATATATATATATTAATTATTACTTTTCGTAAAAATTGAAGGGAAAAAAATGTGTTCATTAAGTTACATATTCATATTCACATTAAAATTAATGTTTGTTTGTTTTTTTTGCAGCAGAGTGTGCTGCTAGAGTGGAACTTTCATTTTTGTTCCCTGCAAGTTGCGGGTTAAAGTTTGATTACCTGCTTTAATACGTAGTTTTCCTATAATTTTCATCATGAGGATGCTGAGGTGCTCTTAAGACTAATTATTTGTAACATTGTAACGTTTAACTCAATTAATTGCAAAACCTATTAAATGTCTCATCTCTGAAACAGAGTTCAGCCAATAAAATAAATATGTTTTGGGGCAAAGGATCTGTTGGTGGAAATACTTTCCTTTTCATCTAACTGCAATAAAAAGAAACTGTGCAGGTTAATATGTAGGTCTATATAGGTTCTACAAAAACTGTTCTGTGCATTTCCACTGGTGCAGTCATGTCTGTCATCCAAAATCACATATGTACTCTGTTACAATCGGCTTGGTTTGGTTCATTATTGTTGCGAAAGAAGTGCTGCGTACCGCTTACAAGCCATTAAAAAAAGTAGACTATGGAGTTTTTGCAGTGCTGTAGAAACCATTAATATAAGTGCTTTTGCAGATACAGCATTAAGCAGACATCCTTAACTACAGAGACTGCGGTGGTGACTTACACTAAGCATGTGTTAATACAGTCGCAGCTTAGCATTGCTGAGCCATGAACCCTTAACCCCTTTGTATAATGTAGTTGTTTACCACTAAGCAGGGCTTTGATTGTTGTCTCAACGGATTACCCATTTTACTTTTTTTGCTTATTTAATCCTACTGTATTAATAAAATTGCATATGGTACAGTAAATGACATGTAACTGCACATCTGTATTATAGACACCATCAACCGCAACTAAATTCCGAATTGTACTTGGTTAAATAATAACCTGATAACCTTATTTTATATAAATTTAAGGTGTTCCTTAAATATCCTTTGAACCTGCTACTCAGCATTTCTTTTTTCCCCCGAACGAAAGAAGCAGTTTATCCTTTGAATCTGATTTTCTGCCTAAAAATACAAAATAATTTGTATTTTGTAACTGCTTTTTAATTTATAACTTTGTGGCCTTTTATTCAGTTCAAACAAAAAATGAATTACAAAAACCCCTATCTAACTATCTCTTGGTTTATATTTCATTTACAGCAATAATATTTAGATTGTAAAACCAATGTGTACAGTGTATTAATCTGTCCTGGAGTGATGACAATACACACATCATGCCGTTGGTAATCAGCCCAATCAGTAATCGTTTATATGATATGAACACCTTCGCCTCTCCTCTGATATTTACAGTGTATCCAAATTGCACCTCTTATCTTCTTCACTTAAATTTCTAGAAACTTAAAACCACTGATGTGAATGTGCTGCGGCAGGTGGTGGTGCAGTCAGGGTTCAGAAGGTTTTCATAGTCCCTTTGTTTACCTGGCTCCAGCTGCATACATGCTTTGGGATGAATATCTTTAATGTATTGGTAAATGTTATTGAATGTTTTCTTAAAATGGCATGTTATCGACCTTTTCATAATCCTTTCTTTCCAAGCTCTTACTGTTTTGGAAGACAGACTATGGTGCCATTTTTCGAAACATCTCATGCTATGTAACTTTTGTTTAGTCTGCTCACTGTGGACTGCGCTTGTTATCCTAAAAGGAAATGATTTAAAAAGAGGATAAAGGCAACCGGGGCTGGGTCCACTTCAGAACCGAATGTAATCCCATTGGGAACAAGCAGGGCTGTTTGATGTGCACTATCAGAGAAGCTTCCCATAATCCCGACTGCTAGCGCATGAAAAACAGCTGGGTGGAAAGTGCACAAGAAGCATTCCGTCCTTCAAGAGCCAGGCTTTAACCTAAATGTCTTATTCAGTTTATTAAATCAGCTGGAGTGCTTTATTGGCCAAACCGGGCAGTGAAACTTGGAAGTGTGGACGTTGTGAAGTAAATTTTAATGGCAGAAGGTGGGAGGCTGCTGAGTTACAATCATTAGAATGACTTAATGTGACATTATCACATTTATGGAGTAGGAATGGTGGGGGGGGGGGGGGGCTTTATGTGCCTACTCATCTTCCATGAAAAACAGACCGTACCCTTTTTCAAGCATTTTTAATATGCAGTTAGAAAAGGGTGGAAACCCATAGTTTTAATTAGCGTCACAATTTAGGAAAGATGGAAATTAATCCTACAGCAACAGAAGAAAATGTGTGCGTGTATATATACAGTGTGTGTATGCATACACTGTGTTTGTGTGTGTGTATACTCTGTGTATGTATACATTGGGTGGGTTTGTGTGTTTATGTATGCATGTATACAGTGTGGTGTGTGTATGTGTATATATAGAGTATGTGTGTTTGTATGTATAAATAGTGTGTGTATCTTTATGTATGTGTATATATATATATATATATATATATATATATATATATATATATATATATATATATATATATATATATATATATATATATATATATATATATATATATATATATATATATATATATATATATATATATATATATATATATATATATATATGTGTGTGTGTTTGTATGCATATTTAAATACTGTGTGTGTATATATTTGTTTGTGTATATATACAGTTTGTGTGTGTTTGTATATATATATATATATATATATATATATATATATATATGCAGTGTGTGTATATATGTACATATGTACTGTAAATACCCACAATTCAGATTTTTTCCATTTTGAAGCAACCGGAAAGATGTGGTTCTATTTCTTTTCAACAAACATCATGCACTGCATTAAGAGGTGTTTCTGTCTGGAGGTCTTGTAAACTCCAATCTGCTAACATGCCACAGCTAATTGGGAGGACATGTCCCTTTGTACACAGTCACAGCTGAGGTCCAGAGATGTCATGCCCACACTAATCAACGTCAACTGCCTGCAAATTGCCAACACATGCTGCCTGGTTAATGCAGGAGGTGGGACTCTGGAACCTGACTTAGTCTTTAAGCATTGCAAGACGGTGCTGCACCTCGCCAGCGCCCTGCAGCCGTTAAAAGTACGAGCTCAGGAGGGTTCGGCCAACTCCTTCAGCAATGTAATGTGTGTTTAGTTCACTTGTGAATTACGATTCAGATTAAAAGCTCGATTTATGGTTTCTTTTCGAGTGTGTCTTCTATTTCATTCTGACTCGACTGAATTTATCCTTGTGACTGGCTTTAAAGAT
Source organism: Corydoras sp. C115 (assembly GCA_019802505.1). NCBI lineage: Eukaryota > Metazoa > Chordata > Actinopteri > Siluriformes > Callichthyidae > Corydoras > Corydoras sp. C115. The sequence continues at coordinate 209,756 of JAFMOC010000035.1, read as the reverse complement.
AAAAGCTGTATTACTAGCTCTCTTCTCGAGCTCTGAATCTTTACTGGACCAGAGAAAAGCCAATGGATGGGAAAAAATGATGTGCAGAAGTATTTCACATCTGTTCTCATAATTATTCACTTGCAGTTTCAGCCATGATTTATAATCCCACAGAAAACACTTTCGTCCCATACAGAACTCCATAAATTCGGGATTTCTTGGTATTTGAGGACAACCTGAGCGTTCTCGGCAACCATCTGCTCATTCACATCTATACTAATTCCATAAGCAGGTAATGTACAGTGGAACCTCTGTTTTTGTTGACACCAGATTCCGTAACACTTCATATTCTCTATAAAATGTGTTTTATGTATTTCAGAGTCTCCCGAACAAATGAATTGGATTTATATTGATTTTAATTGAACTAAGTGCCTCAGATTGTATAGATTTCGGATTTCACCGATTGTTTGCAGAAACCAAACGAAGGTTCCACTGTACTCCTGTCGTTCAACACAAAAAAGCATACAAAGCATTTAAAGCCATGTATTTACAATACATTTGATCATTTAGCAGACACTTTTATCCAAAGCGACTTACAAGGTGAGCACAGGGTTAATCACAACATCCCTGGAGCAATGAGGGTTAAGGGTCTTGCTCAAGGACCCACACTGGTAACTTCAGTGGACCTGGGATTTGAACCCCCAACCTTCAGATTGATAGCTCAACGCTCCAACCACTGCTCTACTGTTAATTTACCCATTAACACTCTTTTGTATCATTTCTTGAGGTAAATAAAATTGAGGAAAAGTATACATACATTTATTTATTTGCACAAACATACTTTACCTCAGTGGTTGTTAAATAGTGGTTGTTCTGAGTGAATACTTTATGTGCTTGTAATATGACCTCTGTTCAGCTTTTTATATAATGTGTTCAGTGGCACCAACTCATGACATTTGAACTGGGGTCACAGATCACTGCTTTTCAGATTCCATTCCAACTGAAGCCATTTTGATTTTACCTTCTACTATTTAAGTCTTCACTTCTGGTTGCCTTTCTTGTCACTGCTTTAGAGCAAAACACATCATTTGTTACATTTGGATGTAAAGTACCACATTTGACTCTCAATACACAGTTGGTGTAGTTCCACCTGTTGTGTTGAAAGGGTGTAGGTGTTGGACCAATTCCATACCAAATATGTGAATTCCAGTTCCCATGTATAGGTTGCTGTGTATGTACAGTACCAATTAAAAAGTTTGGACATGCCCCCTTCTTCCTCCATTATCTATTTCCTCCAGTTGCCATCTAGATGGACTTTACAGTTTTACATTTACAGACTGTAGTCCATCTGTGTTCGTTGTTTTTGTTAGTCCCCTGTTGGTTCTCTGTTCTCTATTGGTCAGCACCATCACAGAACAGGTATCATTTGGGTGGTGGATTGTTTATTGTCAGTTCTGCAGTGACACTGATGTGGTAAGGGGGTTCTAGTGCTTCTGTAGTTTCATTTCTCCACCTCAGTGCTGGGATAGGAATAATCCACCAACCAAATATACCCTGCTTTGTGGTGGTACTATTGGGGTTCTGACCATTAGAAAACAGAGTAAAGACGTTTTGATAATGCGGGACTATGGTTTCTGAGCGTGAGCAATGTTAAATTGGTTCTAGAGTTACTCTGAATGACCAGCTGGGGTCAGTATTTTAAACAACTGACTCCATTGTTGAAGTAAACAACTCATCCGAGGGTTGAGCAAAACCCGTAAGCCTTATTGCTTCAGAGATGCTGCATCATCATCAGTGTACCTGCTCACTGTTTGGTACACTTGTAAGTGGATTTGGATGAAGATGTCTGCTATTACTACTAATTATTTTCCTTTTTTTTTAACACAAGTGGATTCATTTAGGAAGAAACTTTGGGGTTGAATAAATAGACAGGCGGTGTATGTGTTTGTTGGAATATTCCTTACCCTTCCTGTTATTAGCATAACCCCAGTTTGGAGCTTGTTTGTACTCGAGTCCCATGTTTGTATATAGCATGTGATCTTCAGTGGCCGCAGCCCCTCCAACTGTGCGTTTCAACATGGGGTTTTAATTAAAGCCTGGTCCACACACAGGACTTTTTAAATGCCCACATTCATGCTCTCCCGCAGCCGAGCGGAGCCTAACTCCTCGCAGAACCTCTAAACAGAGACACTCTTGTGCAGCGCTGCTGAATTTGCGTCAGCTCTCACGGGAAAAAAAAAAAAAAAAAAAAAGAAGTGAGAAATGTCTCACACAAACTGCTAGTTAGACTTTCTGGTCCAGGTCTTGCTGCCAGGAAGAGTGTCATAGGTTCTGCTGTTGAAGGATGGATTGGAAATGACCTCTGGTAAGATCACACCTTTTAAAATGTGTACAAGAGTACAATGTGTTGGCTCGTTTTCCACACGCGTAGAATGAGAGCGCCTTCAGCTAATCTTGAGCACTCTCTGAGGAGCAGATAACATTTCGGTAATGCACGGAGCCGGCAGGTCGGACGTGTCATGCGTCAATGGCAGGCGTGATAACAAACGGCGGTGCTTGTGCTCGTCATTGCTCCGAGGCTGCAAACCCTTTTCTTCCTGACTGTCATTCAGACGCCCTGTGTGAAAGTTTCGGCTTTTGTGCGTGCAAGAGACACCTTGTTGCCACTGAGTGGCAGTTCATCAGAGATCTTTATAGTGTTCTACGAATAGCTGAGGAAACGTGATCGGCACCATGTACACCAAGTGCACATATCACTGTAGTAGGTTGTGCCGTTTTAAACTTCATTCTCCAAATACGATCTTTCGCTTTTGACAGTATTCCAGTACATCTGACCTCCTCGGAAATGAGCTGGGAAAAGGAGGGACTGCTAAAGAAGGAGGAGGAGGAGGCACGGTCCAGCTGTATTTCCAGCTGCACACTGAGCCCACAGCAGACCTGCACTTTATAGACATGATCGGTCACATCTGGCATCATTACTCCCATATTTATTTCGCAAAACTGGGATCTTTTCAGCTGGTATTACCGCTTTATCCATTACCCCCTACCAACAGTCAGGATACATGTGTGAGAATACCTCTTGTAGAGATATACGTCAGAACATCATGATCCATCTTGACCCTTCTGCTTCCTATTCAGCCGAAGTGGTTATCTGATCCAGATGGAGATAGTGCTCCCTTCTTGCTCGAACCATTACCCTGAACTGGCGTGACCTTCTGATGACACAGAGGTCCTGGCTTTGATTTGCCCTCATTCACTGGCGGGGTGACACAAGCCCAAGTGCGAAATGCGATCCCTCCCAGGCAAAGCTTTTGGCCGGTGTCCTGCTCCCGCGAAAGAGCAAATAAGTCGGAGAATGGACAGAGCCGTGCTAGTGGTCTGTGGTGTTGGCCCGGCGCTGGTAACTGAGATGGAGGGGGAGCGAAACAGGAAGGGTTTAAATGCAAGAGAGAGACTTTTCGAGAGGGAGAGAAGGTTCGGCTAAATTCCATGGCTAAGAATCCCCACCCCTCCCCCAGAGGACCTGTGTTTCCTGCCTTGCTTTTCTGCAGAAATTAGATTCCAGACCTTGCTAAGGCCTGATTGTTTTGGCATTATCCATACACAGACACTAAGAAAAAAAAAACCCATGTACTTTTCACCCATGTACTTTTCCTAATGACACCAAATTGACGTGTAATTCGAGCAAATTGGTAACAATGTGAGCATTAACACTAATGTTGGGCTTTAATGACTTTCCTGATTGAATATATAAATAAAGCCAAAGTGTAAAAGTTCATACTGTGTCATTAAAGTGCTTTATTCTGAATAAATCACAGGGAAGAGTGTTGGACCATTTCCCTGTGATTTATTCACATTAATACACAGCCTTTTGAGCATTATTGTTTAATAAAATGTTATAAAATCACCATAATAAAAAACAGGGGTTAAATCATAAAATTGTTTATTTAAAACATATTTTTTTAATAATCTGGGCTTCCATGACGTAATCTAGTCTGGTTTAGTGCTCATCTGGAAATGACTGTTTATACGAGTCTGTATTTCCATTAATGCTACATGATTTAAAATAATGTTCTGCCACGTTCTCACCTGTGTTTGCTGGTGAGCTGGAACAGTTTGGTTCGGAGCCTTTTTGTTTTCATGTTACTAAAATTTAGTACTGACCTGCTTGTACTACAATCCTAGGCTTAAGAAATGGCTGGTATTATTTCTTCATATACAATATACAAAAACACATTTTTTCCCACTTTTCATCACTATCTTTTAAAAAATAACCTAGTATGAGTATGAGACACGATTCAGTTAAACAGCCTCCTTCAGTCATGCCATTATGGCCTTTATTTTGTATCCTGGGGTCAATAATGCTGGAATAAAAAGGGCCTTCCCCAAACTCTTCTCATAACATTAACAGCCTGCCGTTTTCCAGAATGCATGACAATGCTGGATCTTTATGTCTGTGTCCGTGTGTAAGAGGTGAACTGATTTAGAGGTGTGTTTTAATACTTTTGATCATATGTAAGTGTAGTTCTGGAAGCATTGAGGGAAAATGCTGTCGTTGCTGTTACTCATCAGTAAACAACCATGAGAAGACTTTGGACAGACTGACTCATTTAATATTGGATTGTTAAAATAGTTTCAAGCCACAGGATTCCAGGCAGCATTTAAATGATGTGCTTATGGAAATCAGCTACACAACAGAATTCCTGATTCATTCCCAAGAATTATCGTTAAAAAGGAAAATAACTAGCTAGTGCATTTAAAACCCATAGTGCAATATTTTAATATGCCTGAAGTGCCCTTTGACCAAGGTCACTTCAAGCATAGATCTTGGTGGGACCGGGACTCGAACCAGGGAGCTTTAGGTTGCAAGGTTGGTTCCTTAAAGAGAAGCCTATGACGGGTCACTGCACTGTTGATTTAAATAATAAACCCGATTTCATAAAAGATTTGTGGTTCGGGGCGGCACAGTGGCTTAGTGGTTAGCATGTTCTCCTCTCTGTGCTAGGGATTCCCGGTTCGAATCCCAATCTGGGTTGAGTTTCCATGTTCTCCCCGTGTCCTCATGGGTTACCTCTGGGTTCTCACAGTCCAAGAACATGAATCAATATCATTTGAATTCTCCATATTGCCCCATATAGAGTGAGTGTGAGTGTGTCCCCGGCGATGGATTGGTGCCCTGTCCTGGGTGTATCTGCCCAGCACCCGAAACGTTCTCTCCTGGATGGGAGATCGACCCTAGTAGTATCTTCCATAAAGTGGAAGATAATAGCTGGATGTTCCTGTGTCTCCTGATGTCTCCGGTTTCTTCCCACAGTCCAAAAACATAGATCAAGGTCAATTGAATGCTTCAAATTGCCCCATATAGAGTGTGTCTGTGTGAGTGAGTGTGTGTCCAGTGATAGATTGGTGCCCTGTCCTGGGTGTGTATCTGCCCAGCACCCAAAACGTTCTTCCCTGGATGGGCATGGTAACCCAGTAGAGGATAAAGTAGATGATAATTGATGGATGAAGGGATTTGTGGTTTGCAAATGATTTTTGATTGACATCTTGATAATGACTATTTGTTGTTCTTACAATCAAATAAACTAATTAGATGTTTGGAGCAAATAATTAATTGTTTTCCTAAGCTGAATCATCAAATAATTAGTCAAATAAATGAATAAATAAAACAACATTTGCAGCTGTAAGAGAAATCAGAGCAAGTGTGCGCACGCCAGAATCTCCAGTCAGATACTCGCACACACTCTCTTTGACTCGCCCTACATGCTTTCATCGGTTTTGGGTCATGGGAACCGATGTGGCCACGTCCAACGCTCGACTCTGTGGTCATCCGAGCATTTCTCTGTGGATTTGAACACATGTTTTAGATCATTGTCTTGCTGAAAGATTCGACCGCGAGCCCAGTTGTAGTTGCGGAGGCAGCCAGATATTCATTCAAAACCTCTTGATGCTTTATGACGTCTAGGATGTCATGTATCCAGACCCGGACTGTGGAGGAAAAACAGCCATCCACTATAATTAACAGCAGGAATTAGATTCTGTTTTCAATAACAGTCTTTTCATGCCAATCTCAACTCGAGTGGTTTTTCACTTATTTGTCAAAATCAGCAGGTCAGAACCCTGTTCGAGTTCAGCATCATTGGTTCCTGGTACTTAATTAATAATAGTATGTAGTATAATAGAATGTTCTTTGTGATCTTTCACCTCTTATCATTCATCCATCCATCCATCCATTATTTAACACTTTATCCTCTTTTAGGGTCACGGGGGGGTTCCCCATGCCCATCCAGGGGAGAACGTTTCGGGCGCTGGGCAGATACACCCAGGACAGGAGGCCAATTTATCTCTGGGCACGCACTCACTCACACAAACACACTCTACATGGGGCATTTTGGAGAAATCAATTGACTTGATCCATGTTTTTGGACTGTGAGGGTAAACCGGAGAACCCCGAGGAAAGCCGCATGGACACAGGAAGAACATGGAAACTCCACCCAGATTGGGATTCGAACTGGGAATCTCTAGCACTGAGAGGAGAACATGCCAATCACTAAGCCTCCCTCTTATCATCCAGCATTTAATATTATGATTCCAGGCAGGTTACACCTTTAGTTATATTGCAGTGCTTCCTGATAAAGCTATTTTGTGTGAGTATAACATTTTTTTAGGCTTGTTGTTAAAGAACCAGCCTTGTGACCTGAAAGTACCGGTTCAATTCCCGGTCGCAACAGGCTCTATGGCTGAAGTGCCTTTTGGCGCCGTGTAAGGGGCTGCACACCACTGTGGGCATGTGTGTACACCTCACTCAGTGTGTGTGTGTGTGTGTGTGTGTGTGTTTCACTGGACGGATGAGTTAAATTTGGAGGACTAATTCCTCTGTGTGTAAGTACAGTATGTAGATAAAATGGATTGACATCTGCACTTTTTAGGTTTGTAATATGTCAACTGATTACATATTACTATAGCAACTCTGCATCAGTTCTGTGCATTAATTATTAAAAGAACTTGAACATGAACCCCACCCCTGCAATTACAGTACAGTACCAATCAAAAGTTTGGACGCTCCCACTTCGTGCTCCATTATCCATTTCCCATATAAATTTCCCACTTGCCATATAAATGGACTTCCAATTACAGACTGTAGTCCATCTGTGTTCTTTGTTTTTGTTAATCCCCTTCTCTATTGGTTCTCTGTTCTCTATTGGTCAGCATCACAGAACAGGTATCATTTGGGTGGTGGATTGTTTATTGTCAGTTCTGCAGTGACACTGATGTGGTGAGGGGGGGTTAGTAGTTTCAATTCTCCACCTCAGTGACACTGCTGGGATAGGAATAATGCACCAACCTAATAATCCCTGCTCTGTGGGGGTACTATTGGGGTTCTGACCATTAGAACAGAATACACATATGTATGTATGTACTGTAGAACACAAACAGATGGACTACATTCTGGAATTGTATAGCTACAAAGTCCATCATTAAAGGAATTGGAACTGAGAACATGGACGAGAAGTTGAGCAAAAAGGAGGTGTGTCCTGACTTTTAGTTGATGCTGTTTATAAATGTTATATGAACGCTCAGTTTAATGTTCCTTTGCAAACGACTGACTCTTCACATTCGAAAATAGCTCACCTCTCGTCGTACACAGAAGCTTTTAACCTTAAGCTTTTTTTAGGTCACGTGCGAGCCTTTTGACCGACTCGTTGCACTTCCTCCTCCTCTTTTTCTCGTTTACCTACAGCAGCGTTTAAATGAACTCCATATGACTGACGGTCCGGGCCGCACGTTAGCAAGTCGAGAGCTGGCTCTGCAGTCTGGCTCGCTTTTTCATACGACTCATGCAATGTTTTCCACTGCTTTTCAGAGCCGTTGCCCCAGTCGAGGAGATCGGGAGGGGATGGGGTGGGTCCTGGGTCTAACATTGCATCACATGCGCTCAGCCCCGCGGTTGGGAAATCGGACAATTACATCTGTTTATAAATAGACATGTCTTGTAAAATCCACCTTGATTGGCCTGTCGATGTTCCCCACGCAGAGAGCTGTCAGACAGCCGAGCGCCTGCGGGGCTACGAGGAGAGACGGCAGAACTAACAGCGAGTTAGTGAGAGGAGGATGGTAGATGAAAGGAAAGCAGAAATGAGCGTTATTGGACAGCATGCATTTACCGCTCCTGTTTCACAGCCTTCATACCTGGCATGCCCTCTCGTCTGTTGATCTCTTCCCGTTCCGTGTGACCGTCCTGCCGATTGTTTCGTGCATGTCTGCACAGTGCTCTCCAAATTGAAAGCCTCTGTCCTTGTGTTCATAGCAATTAAAACCCCTCTTTGTGGAAATGCAGAAACAGCTGCATCGACTCCACTAAGTCTGTTAAGACCAAACCAGAGCCAAGGTCTCCTTAACGCTCCAAAACACACACATCGAGACACAGAAGCATAAAGAAAGCACAACATCGCTACGGTCAAGGAGAAACACACTTGTTATGCTGGTGATCCTTAGATGGTCATGCAGCCATGATTTAGAAGGACTTAATATAATTGCTGAGAATTTTGCTTTTATTAGCAAAGAAAACAATCACAGTGTGTTGGATAAAACCTCAGCCTCCAAGCATAATCCAATGGAACAAGATCGTTAGTATGGAGAAAATCACAGCATAATTACAACTGAAGGTGATAAATTTTATATAAAATTCTGACCAACATGTACATTCTATGACTGCCTCTTATTTGTTATTTTATTGATTTATTTGTACAAATTTATATTATATGTGCATCTAATACCAACATTAGTTTGTTTGATGTTTTGAAATAAACAGTTCAAAAAAAATTATAGATGGTCATGCACTCTAGCGGTCCGGTCAACGTATAATGACCAATTATAAAACAGATAATCCAGTCCTTAAATCTGATAGGCTGAGCTGTTTTGGCATCTTTGACATAGATGCAAATTCATGATAATTCCATTCTCTCAAACTCGTATTGCATTTCTAACTAAAGACTTTTGTCCTCAATGGAAAATAAGCCAGTTCTATGAAGCCAAGTCATGATTTTCTGTTGTTTACATTTCTTTCTAGATTTTTTTTCGGTGCTCTGTATAACAATGAGAATACAGTTATAAGATTTAATGAGATATTGCTTCATGTACAGACTTCAAAGGCTTGTTGACAACATGTAATGATGTAACTATAGTCTGCAAGGTCACAGAGTACACATTGGCTTTCCTTGCTGTGAGTCACAAAGGCTATTTTGAGGACCAGAGCCTTCTGTGTTTAAAGTCTGACGGGACCAGTGTGGGACACTTTCTTAGCTGCTGCTTCGACACTGGAGGGCATTCGAGTCGATTCCTTCTTTCAAAGCAAGTCAAGAGCAAAGAGAATTCTCCTGTTGAAGGTTGGGAACAACACTTGCCTGGATCAAGGCTAATTTTAAACTTGCCGACAGACGAGGCATGTCCAAGGGCCCTGCCCCCGTTCTTTTTGGTGCTGACCCATGCAGCGGGGCTCTAAAGGCTAAGCTGATGGCATCTTAAGTGGTTTCTGTAGAATGACTCTGCAGGTTGGTGCCTATAGAAATATCATCATGCAGCCTTGGCCCGAAACGAGGTGGCGATGCAACGGCTGTGAAATTCTGTTGCTTCAGATAACCTGTGTGCCCATGAAGGTTCTTCTTGGAGGGTCTTGGAATCGGAATAATATTTTTCCTGACATGAAAACGTCCCTAATGATGCATACTTTTGTACATCTGGATTACACCTTGTAAAATGCACGAGGTTAAATAGGAGCAGTGCAGGAATTAAGCCTCGGGGCTCCCTGCATGTTAAGTCATTTCTCTGAGATCCATAATTGTCAGTAGCAGAAGAAATAACCAGTTATGACTGTTCACGAGTCACAGGAAGAGTCCCGTAAAACAGACCGACTGTTAATGAGTGAAGGAACATCTGTTTTAAACGTATAGAAAAATGCATTTGGAATAAACGCACACCTTTTGCTTAAGCGCTGTATCTGTGGAAAGTCGGATTTAAAAACAGGGTGTCGGATTTAATCTGCATCCAGTTACAGGAAGTGACAGACACATAATATGAATATTATAATAGTGTTATAAGGCAGGAGATGAAATATGTTGGACATGGGGACATGTGAAATTAATCCTCCACATTTAACGCATCCGTGCCGTAAAACACACACACTGAGTGAAGTGAGCATACGTGCCCGGAGTGGTGGGCAACTCTGGGGAGCAATTGGGGTGTTCGGGAATCGAACCGAAGTCCTATCTGGTTCCTAAACCACAAGTCTATGTCAAATGATGATGAGGAAAATAACATCACCAGTGTCGCGGTGTACCACCTCACAACTGTAACGTCATGGGTTCGTTTCTCACTTGGGGAGAACAAAGCTCCATTCTGTGTGAAGTCCTCCATTTGCCTGACTGAGTTTACTCTGGGTGCTCCGTTACATTTACATTTGGTCATTTAGCAGACCAAAGCGACATACAAGGTGAGCACAGGTGATACAGCACCCCTGGAGCAATGAGGGTTAAGTGCCTTGCTCAAGGATCCACATTGCCACATAACTTCAGTGGACCTGGGATTTGAACCCCCAACCTTCAGATTGATAGCCCAATGCTCTAACCACTGAGCTACCGCGCTCTGTTTTACTCCTACATTCCAAAAACATGCCGATGGGTAGATTGGAGATTCTAATTGCCCCTCTGACTGTCAGGAAAATTGCCTCTACCATAAACTTCTAAATCAAACCAAACCAATATGTCATCTTATCTCATTATCTTCTACGTAATCCTTTACTGGGGTCATGGGGTCATATTTATCCAGAACAGGGTGCCAATCCATCACTGTGCACACACTTACTATATAGAGGCAATTAAGAGCAGCCAATTCACCCTGAATTCATGTTCTTGGACTGAAACCAGAGAAACCCCATGCAGAGTCCTCATGTCCTCCCTGTGCCTGACTGAGGTTACTCTGGGTACTCCGTTTTACCTCTACATTCCAAAGATAAGCTGATGAGTACATTGGAGTCCTAATTGCCCCTCTAACTGTTTGTCAGGAAAAAAAGGCTCAACAATAAACTTCTAAATCAAACCGACAGGTGGCTAATGCAGCGACTTGTAACCACACACACACACACACACACACACACACACACAGTTAAAATTACACAATTGTCCCAGCAAGAGATCCAGGGAAGAACGTTTTGGGCGCTGGGCAGACACCCAGGACAGGGCGCCAATCTATCACACGACAAACACTCACTCTCACTCTATATGGGGCAATTTGGAGAATTCAATTGACCTTGATCCATGTTTTTGGACTGTGGGAGGAAACCGGAGATCCCAGAGGAAACCCATGTGGACACGGGGAGAACATGGAAACTCCACCCAGATTGGGATTCGAACCAGGAATCCCTAGCGCTGAAAGTAGAACATGCTAACCACTAAGTTACCGTGCCGCCCTTAAAATGTATTCGTGCATGTTATTATTAGAATAGAAATTTACTTACTTTTCTGAATTTAAATTTTTATTCATTTATTTATTACTTATGACTTCACCGTCTATTTTTTTTATGTATATATATATATTTTATTAATATATACCTCACTTTCACTCGCTCGCTGTTTCACTGCCGTTTGCTTTAATCCAGCGATCCTTCATCACACTGTGACGTCTGTGGCGGCTGACGGACAACTGAGCTCTTGTTTGTTCCGCTGGTTGTTTACATTCTTAAGGCCACTTCTCCTCTTGGAGTTTGACCTTCCCTTTCAAATCCAACAGACCCTATTCAGCAGAACACGACCTACAGGCTTTCAATCAGACGGTGGTCTGAGCGTGATTCCGAAGAAAGGAGAGTGCTGTTAAGAAATGCAGGGAATAAGAAAAGTCTATAGGAATTGATATGGTGGCTCAGTGGTTAGGCACATCGTCCTGGGTTCGATCCTCAGTGAGACGAACTTGGGTCCTCACTATGCCTGCATTTTTAAAGACATGCTGATCGGCAAATTGCTTTTGGGGATGCACATATCAGTGCACTCTCGGTGCCGGGTAAATGGGAGGGTTGTGTCAGGAGGGGCATCTGGTGTAAAACCGCCAAATCAAAGGTATGGATCGTCTTCTGTGCTGACTCCTAATGGGAACGAGATGAGCTTTTGTTCATTAAAGCTTTTGCACGTTCAAGTGCTCAAGGTGCTGAGGTATCCAGATTGTCATGCAGATGTTTGGTTTACATTATAAGATCTGAATAAAAGATTTAAACAGCTTTAATACTTTCCTGCTCCTCTGTGATGTACGTTTATAACGACTCGTATACATGACCGAGGTTATGTGTTAGTGTTTGAAGTGAGCACTCTCGAGTGGTTAAGCTGGGTCTATCCAGCTGTTTCATTAAACAAACCCAGTCTGCAAACCAAATAAGGCTAAATCTCTGCTCCCAATGACTTTAAAGTAAACTGGTTCAGTACCAGTAAGGCCACACTGAACCACTGTGATGTTTTTCATCATTTTTTTCATCTGTCTCATCTTATCTCATTATCTTCTGCGTAATCCTTTTCTAGGTTCAGGGGGTCAAATTTACACAGAACAGGGCGCTCATCTATCACTGTGCACACACTTACTATATAGAGGCAATTAAGAGCAGCAAATTCAGCCTGAATACGATGTTCTTAAACTGTGGGTGGAAACCAGAGAAATCTTATGCAGACATGGGGAGAACATGAAAAACTAACCCAGATCAGGATTCAAACCTGCATCCCAAGTCAGCAGTCTTGCTAACCACTACATCACCGGCCCGCCTTAGATCTAATGTACCAATAAATAACTTTTAATGCCCGAAATATATTATATATATATATATATATATATATATATATATATATATATATATATATATATATATATATAATATTATATTATATATATATATATTTTTTTTTTTTTTTTTTTTTTCCCCGTGTCCGGCATGGGTTTCCTCTGGGTTCTCCGGTTTCCTCCCACAGTCCAAAAACATGGATCAAATCAATTGAGTTCTCCAAATTGCCCCATGTAGAGTGTGTTTGTGTACATGTATGTGTGTGTGAGTGTGTGCCCAGCAATAGATTGGCACCCTGTCCTGGATGTATCTGCCCAGCGCCCGAAACGTTCTCCCGTGGATGGGCATGGGGAACCCCCCCTCGACCCTAATATAGGATAAAGTGGAAGATAATGAATGAATAATATATATTTTGTTACATTTGTTATGTATTTATATATCATAATTTAAATGTTTTTTTTCTTTTCTCTTCTCTTGCAGGTAAGATTTGAGTTTCTTCATCGGCTTACGCTGGGATGTTCCGCGTAAGTACTTTTTAAGAATCACATTGACCGCGAGGCGTTCGAGTCTAATATTTCGGGATAATGTGTGCTGGTGTGTACAGACAGAACTCAGCACTCGCTCCCCACCTTGCTGTAATCCTCATGTCAGTCAAACAAAGCCCTTGATTGCAGGCGTGAGTCAGGTTTATCTGCCGCCGTGCGATCCTCCCACCGTCCGAATTGTTTGTGATTTGGTGCAGACTCTGTAGGATAAGCTGTAATGGATACTTAACCTCCATCGACTGCGAAGTCTATAGAACCTACAGCTAAACTGCAGCCACATTCTCGTCTGTCTGTAAATTTAGGAGGATTAGTGAGCTTAAACAAAGAACACCCCCCCCCCCACACACACACACACACACGAGTATGTGAAATAAAAAAGTTCAGTTGGAAATTTTGTTATTGTTATGAGGGTGTGTGTGTGTATATGTGTGTGTATGTGTGTGTGTATATATATATATATATATATATATATATATATATATATATATATATATATATATATATGGAGAGAGAGAGAGAGAGAGAGAGAGAGACATACACACGTGGACAAAATTGTTGGTGCCCCTTGGTTAATGACAGAAAAACCCACAATGGTAACAGAAATAACTTTAATCTGATAAAAGTAATAATAAATAAAAATTCTATGAAAATGTTCAAATGAAAGTATCGCTGAGTAACAGGATACCAGTTTCTGTAACAATAAAAAAAAATGCCATCTAGTGGCCAAATTACAGAACACAGTTTATTAACAACAGCCATGACAGGTTTTGTGCTTCATGACAGGTTTGGGATTCGACTCGCTGTTTATATTGATCTGTATTTCCATTTATGGTATGTTATTTAATTGAATGTATTGTATATCACGCATTGATATGAAGGTGTGCATTACTGTCAGTAATGTCAGATTTAATGACTGGATCTACCCATGTTGTACATGATTTTATGATCTGACTGTACTTTGCGTATTGTTCTGCGAGGCTCTGAATATAAAGAGATTTTAAAAGGAAAGGCTTTGTATTAAAGCTGTCACCGCACATGCGGGACCACCACAATCTTTTATACTCAGTTGTATATCCTTCAGCAAAAGCAATATTCACATCATATACTGAGAAAAGACTTGGCTGCACCAGTAAGACCACGGACCTATTATATTTAGACTCTGGATTTAGAAGTGCCATTGGCATGTTTATTGGAGCCGTAACGCCGGAGCCCATGAGTCCAGGAACACTAAGTAAAACCTCCCATTCCACTTTGTTTTCTTTCCAAACCCCAGTGCACCTCGCCCAGACCACACAAACGTTCCTATAACCACTGTCCTGATTATTTTTTCCACTGTCAGCTCTCATCATAAGATCGTCTGGTTCTTACGGCTCTAAAGCCAATTAGCACAATCATCACAAAACTATATTCTATATACACTTCTCCAGTTCTGCAAACTCCAGCTCTGCACATTTCCGAAATGTTTGTGAATCTGTGTGTTCCGAGCTCCATCACTGTTACCTAAATCAGCGGAATATTCACATGACGGCTTTTATGAGGGCTTGCCCAACGTAATTGTGTTTATGGCAGTTGGGCTACTCTGTGGTGAAGGCAATTCTGGCTCGTACAGAGGGAAGATAAACTACAGGGGACAGCTGACGTAGGAAACGAAGTGTTAGGAAAATAAAAGGCTCGGGAAACGGTTTGAAGCGAGTAGAATCCAGTGCCCAGCATACACACCAACCACTTCACATCCGTTGGCCTGCAGTGGTACGTGTTTGATTGCAGGGCAGCGGATGTGAAGCGGTTGGCGTGTACGTTGGCCTGTAGTTCTCTAAAACCAGAGGCTTAATCTCAGTCCAGTAACTGAATTAATCCGTGGCGGGCCGTCATGACCTTCTCTGAGTGCCTTAAATATATCTCAGACTGATTTTAATTATATTTTGTCTGTGAATAGTACTTAATTAATACTTATTGCTCTGTCTGCTTCTTTTATAGCATTTCTTCGGTTGCGCCACTTCCAGATATGTCTTTTCGTATTAAAGCATTTACCCACATCATCATTTCAGCATCATGGTGGCAGCATCACATTTCAGGACGGTGGCTTAGTGATTAGCATGTTCTCCTCTCAGCGCTGGGGATTTCCATTTCAAATCCTGATCTGGGTGGAGTTTCCATGTTCTCTCCATGTCCGCATGGGTTTCCTCCGGGTTCTCCGGTTTCCTCCCACAGTCCAAAAACATGGATCCAGGTCAATTGAATTCTCCAAATTGCCCCATATAGAGTGTGTGTGAGTAAGTGTGTGCCCAGTGATAGATTGGTGTCCTGTCCTGGTTGTATCTGCCCAGAGCCCGAAACGTTCTCCCCTGGATGGGCATGGGGAACCCCTCCGCAACCCTAGTACAGGATGAAGCGTAATATAACATGTTTGGAACATGGAAACTCCACCGCCATAGTGCTGAGAAGCGAACATGCTATTCAATAAGCCATCTTTCCGCCCCACAATAATTTTAATTATGAATTGATAATTATTTAAACTACTTAATTTTTTATAGCCAAATAATAGATATTGACAGATTTGATTAATTCAGACGGAGCATTATTGAAGGACTAGGTGTGAAATGCACGACCCGCCACTGTAATGAATGCCACACCACTGTTAAACATAGTAGCTATAGAGTCATAGAGGTTAAATGTATGCTGAAGAATGACGCCGCCGTGTGTTTGAGAAATCAGTTAATCGTTTGTGCCGTCACACTGAAGATGAATAACTCCCTCTGGTCAATGTCATCCGCTGCACTGATGCTTTAACCAGATCCACTTCACTTTCTTTCCTTCTCGCACTTTCTGGTTTTCCTCTCAATCACCATTTTCCACTACCTTAATGGTTGAAAGATTGGAAGGTCAGTGTGGTCCAAGGGTCACGCAACCACATGTATATCTTCAGCCGGTGGTATATTTACCCTTTATGCATGTACTCGGCCTTCACCACATTCGCTTTGAACTTTGACTGACAGCACACTTCACTGGTTCGCCAGTCGTGTTTTTCCACCGGTGCAGAATAGCACTTCCAATTTCCACGAAGCAGACTTCCAAAACCCCTTCAAGCTCCGTTTGTGCTTCAAGGGTGGTCATTTAGCATGGTGTGTGAACTGGAGGGAAATGGTATGCACAGTAGAATGGTTGTATTCCTGCGTCTTTGGTAGATGTGTGGTGGGGTTGGTGTTGGTGCTTAGGAACCGAGTCAGATGTTTTGGAGTTTGGAGTTGCCAGATGACAAAATTTATCATCGGTCTGGCGTGAAACATTCATACAGGATTACATTAGTCATTTAGCAGATGCTTTTATCCAAAGTGAATCACGAGTGGCTTGATGGCTGGAATCAGAGTTACAAATGAGAGAAAGATGCAGTTTTCAGTAGCAACCAGCCACAGTATAATATTATTAAACCTGACCATGAGCCAATCTGGCTTCATCTCATTATCTTCTGCTTATTCCTGTACTATAAGTGTGGAAAGGGGTCCAGGGGAGAATGTTCGGGCGTTGGGTAGATACACACGGGACAGGGCACCAATCCATCGCTGGCCACACACTCAATCCCACAAATACACACACACACTATATAGGGCAATTTAGAGAAGTAAATTCGCATTGAATCCATGGTTTTGGACTGTGCAGGAAACCGGAGACCCAGAGAAAACCCACTTAGATACGTGGAGAACATGGAAAATCCACTCAGATTGGGATTCAAACCTGGATCCCCAGTGCTGAGAGGTGAACGGGCCGTCCCCATTTGGTTTCAATACCTAGATTTAATTCAATATTTTTCCTCATCTCATTATATTTCATTGGGGCAATTGGGTCTGGGTTCTAATGCCCATCTAGTGGAGAACATTGAAGATCAATTAAGATCATGGAGTAAGAATAGGTACCATGATGAGGTTAAAGGACTAGGCGACATTCTTCAGTAAAGAGCAGAGTCGGTTTATGGTGGAAAAAAGAATTAATGGAAGAGAGAGCAGACTGACTTTAGTTATGTCTGTACATCTGAATAATGAGCCACAAAGCCGTTCTCGCTTTGGTTTTTAATAGAACTCGTGGGATGAAAACTGTATAGTTCCTTAATTCTGAAAGATTTCCGTAATAACTCCTCGTTTTTTAAATACTATCCAGAACCTCAGCAGTCGTGTTTATTTGACTGCTCCGCAGACCTAATAGACACAGACTCGGGTCAGTAGCAGGTTTCGGGTAGGTAAGTGCTGGCCCTGTGTGTGAGCGACTCTCGGCCAAGCCGAGCAGGAGAACTCGAACCCGAGCCAGTTTCCCTCAACGGCCCAGCCTGGTGGAACACTTAAAAGCGTTCAGCTCAGTGGGGCAGGGACTCTATTTACATTTCTAATTGAGCAGCACTTGTTATGAACCCTGGCTGCTTTGTTGAAGTGGATTCAGTACGATGCGGAGACCCTGACTGTTCCTTTGATGTTCTAACCTTCAGACCATGCCAAGTCTGAGAAACAAAGCTTCCCCTGCTGTCTTCAGTAATGTGTGCACAAGCTGCACCTCCGACACACTGCTATTCTTTCAGTGTATTTACTGCACTTTTTTACCTTTACCTTTTTCTCTCATGATATGACCTTTATAAAATAAGATGGATCCTGTCCAAGTGAGAGGCCTCTGTTAGGCAGCAAAGAACATTATGGGATCCCAGGTTTGTGTAACTCTGCCTGAAGTTAGCTTATGACTCGGATTCAGTTCCAACATTTGAACGATGAGAAGGGAAAGCAGACGCAGGGGCGCACTAAAGCCAGACATACCTTCTCGGATTCGTAGTTGAGACTGTGGCTTCTGCACCTGGGGGACCTCCTGCTCTTGGGAGGAAGGGGGGGCAGTCTTTGGGTCCTCCTGCTGAGCTGTCTTCAAAGGCGGTGCAGGCTTCATTGCACACACCCCTGTTTTCATTACCAAAGAGATTAGAGCTAATCTGTACCAATGCACCGTACATTCACCTCCATTCTAAATGGAACCCCTGCCTGCACTGTTTCTGGGCTGAGGGGCGCTAGAGTTCGGGGGTGTCAGTTGTATCTGGTGTAATTTAATAAGTTGTAGCAGAGAAACAAAGATGTCAGGTTTAGAGAAGTACAGATGTTAAAATGTTTCTGTTTACATTCATACACACAAAGTAACCTGGTGACCCACTTTGGAACATTTAGTATTTAATTTCAGAAGCTTTATTAACATGACAAACAATACATTTGTATTGCTGAAAGCCGGGGTTCAAAACAAAAACAAATATAAAACTACAGAAATGTGCATAATTTACAAACAATAACAATAGAGACAGTACAAAATATAAATAAAAGTATTTATAAATACAAATTATAATTTACAAATTATAATCGGTTCTTGATCTCTGAGTTTGGTGTAGTATCGGTTCCTGATCTCTGTGTGTTTGGTGTAGTATCGGTTCTTGATCTCTGAGTTTGGTGTAGTATCGGTTCCTGGTCTCTGTGTGTATGGTGTAGTATCGGTTCCTGATCTCTGTGTGTTTGGTGTAGTATCGGTTCCTGATCTCTGTGTGTTTGGTGTAGTATCGGTTCCTGATCTCTGTGTGTTGGTGTAGTATCGGTCCTTGATCTCTGTGAGTTTGGTATAGTATCAGTTCCTGATCTTTTTTTCTGATTCTCCTTTTTGAACCCACTAAACAAGTGTCTCTGCATATCAGGGCTCACCTACGAATACAAACTAATACTAACAGAACTTATTTTCTACTTTTAATTATAGACACGGTAACTCCGGGGTTATATGGTTGGTCGGAGGTTCAATCCTCAATCCCAAAGTGTTCACTGTGCTCGGTAGCGTCTGCCAGAGTGAAGAAGATGAGAGATGTGATTAAGGATGAGACGATTTTGATGGTTGATGGATGATTTTGATGGTTCTGATTATATGATTATTATGCAATAATTTATAAACAAAAAGTGTCAGGAATCACAAATACACAGTTTTCTAATGTTTGTTATTTATTTAATGTACCCACATAAAAACATTGTTATTGATAAAAAACAACGTAGAGCTTTTTCTGAATATTAACACAAAATATTCAATTGAAATTGAAAATAACATAACCCACGTTTAAAAATGTTTAAAAATACTTAAAACCGTGACGTTTTATGCTAAACTCCTTTTACCTCCGCTGGGACTTTCTTCTCGCTGTACTGAGAGATTAAGTGTGGTGTCTTCAGCTGATGTGTTAATTTAAGCCATGACAGGTTGAGGTATTGAGTTCCTTCTCTTTGTCTGATACACTCTTTCACTTTCATGTTTAACAAGCCAAACTGACCCCTGCCCGACAACGACGCGCTCCCATCCACCCCCCGGCAAATGGGATCACTCAATCACTCGTTGAGGAACATACAGAAGCAGGTACATGTATGATCTCAGAATGTGTTTGCCCTTTTATTCTGAAGTGCTTGCTTTGCAGTTTCCAAGGCCTGTGTTTACCAGAACAAATGTTTACACAGATAACAGAATCGCAGACGTACACAGTGAGTGGGTGCTTATGTCTGTTTTTGATGCGTTCTTATTCTAAATTACTATCTATTACTGCAGTAACCTTTAATTTTGCTGCCGGTGTGGTTCTTTCTAAGGATGTGATGGTGGAAGTTCACGCCGTTTTAACCTGCGGCTAATTTCACAAGTGTCGTATATCATTAACCGCCATGGCTATGTGAAATGGTTAACATCAGAGGCATCACTGCTGCAGATGGCTGGTATTTGGAGTTAAAGTATAACCTCAAGTCCAACGCTAAGCCATCTGTGCTGGAATCAGCATCTTAACGACATTAGAATTTGGGAGAGCGCTCACGCGACCCATGCTGCAAACCAAGTCTGCTGGCTTGAGACCACATCGGACTCTTTAGAACTTTGAGGTTCCTTTATGATATAACCGAATACAAAGCATTGATCGGATCAAAGGGAACATAAGTAGGTTAACAAGCGCTGTGCGCTCCAACAATGGCGTCATTTAGCCGAGTTTAATCCAGATGGGTAGCACTTAAGAAGAATTTTCAAGAGGGCTTGAGATGTGTGAGGAGCCGATGTAGGGGGCTTAGAAAGCACCAAATTGCAGGCGCTGGCCGCACTGCCACGACGCATCCCAGGGTGGAGGTATTAATGAAAGCTGTCTTTTGTAACAGTAAATCCTCCTGATGCAAGCAGACGCGCTGCTTGTTTACTCTGGGTCACTTGCCCGAAGCCTGTTGCAATCATAAGCCGATCCCAGCATGAGTCCAGCCCCACACGGTGTACACAACCGCGCCGGCACTGCGACAAACACACAGGCATACATTGAGAAACCTCAACAACAGCCAGCAAACGCCTTGGGCCTGTTGTGGTGCCAAACACTGACTACACTGTAGAAATGAGTAATGCAGACCTGCTGGTTAGAGGTTGTTTTGGGTTTTTTTGGGGTACAACACATGTCTGTGTGAGTGTCTGTAAGTGTGTGTGCTCACCAACACACACCTTCATTCTCAAAACCCTGTTCCTAACACCCAGATGTGTGTAACATCTACAGTATAGGGAGTGTTTATCTAAACTAAGGGTTGGGGGGTTGTGGTGGTGGGGTGGGGGTGTTAGGCAAATGGCCCACAGACACAGAGACATCATTTTAATTCCACTTGGTGTGCTGTGCATAGTGGGGCCCTCTGTTCAGGTGCGTCTGCACTGAAGTTGGATGTGCGCATGAGTGAAGCCTTTTAACCCTTTAATGTTCAATCTCTACTTTCACCTTTTCTTCCTCCCACCACTTTCCCTTATCTCTAACTGAACATGTAAAAGGTAAACTGGCTGCCCACATCTGGGTTACTAGGTTGAAGTCTAAGCGTTCTTGTCTGTTTGCTTTGTCAGCAGTAAACCGTATAATACGTCTCGGTCAAAGCAATACGTAACCTCCGTCTGTTAAAATACAACATGGTTCTCCAGATTGTTGTCCTTCTGTAATGATCCGAGGCGAACTGTAATTATTTATAGGTGACACAAAAATTAGTAATGATGATCCATCCATCCGTTATCTTCCGCTTTATCCTCTACTAGGGTTGTGGAGGGGGTTCCCCATGCCCATCCAGAGTCCATGCCCACACACTCTATATGGGGCAATTTGTAGAATTCAATTGACCTTGATCCATGTTTTGGACTGTGGGAGGAAACCGGAGAACCCGGAGGAAAGCCACACGGACACAGGTAGAACTCCTCCCAGATTGGGATTCGAACTGGAAATACTGTACGTAGCGCTGAGAGGAGAACATGCTAAACCACCATGCCGTCAATGATAATACAGAAAAAAATTTCATGGTAATGCACATGTTCTGATATAGACATTTTTAGAAGGTGTGTTTATATAAAATATTGTGACATGCCTTTTAATCCCGATAATATTTTCTTGTGTGTGTGTGTGTGTGTGTGTGTGTGTGTGTGTGTGTGTGTGTGTGTGTGTGTGCATACGTCACATGGATGCATTTTGCAGCTCTACATTTACAAACAATCCAGTTTTCCTTCATACTTTATTAGTCCTCCTCACGCTGTTCTGTGAAACTTGGTCCGCGTTTCATCTCTGGGGATCCAGGTTTGAATCTCGATCTGGGTGGAGTTTCCATGCCCTCTCACAGTCCAAGGTGAATTGGCTGCTCTTAATTAACCCCATCTAAATTGCCTCTATATAATGAGAGCTTGTGCCCAGCGATGGACATGTCCAGCACACACCCCCAGTAGGATTAAACAAAAGATAATGAGATGAGAGCTCGTTATAGTATCACTCATCTGATGAATGCTATATGTATTGGAGATGTGATCACACTACAGGTGCAAATATGGAGGAAAAATATTACTTCCACATTAAATCGTGCTCAAAATGAATTAAAGCCTTATTAATATCCATGTTACAAAGACATAAGCGATAAGGTGAGAATTATAATATATAGGTTGATTTTTATTAATGAAGCTGATCACAGGATCACTCTTTATTTAGTTTGAACTGATTCACCTGTAATACACTGTAAGTAAATGAACACAGCTGAGGTAATTATGCGAAATGTGTAACTCAAAAGCTGGTGGTAATTAATGAGCCATTAGAAAATAAAATAACTATTTAAATAATATAAATATTCTACCGGTTGGTTCTGTCTCTCTTGCTGAAAGCACATGTGTAGAGTTTTAAGTTTCTCTGAATCTTGACTTTAGAGTTTTGTTACAGCAGTCCATAATTTATCCCAAATCTTATGGTCCTATTTTATTCTTAAAAACTTCTCCTCTTCAATAGCGTCATAAAATACTCACCCACAACCTGAAACGTGACTTTGTCAGAAGAACGCGGCCCCAGTTAGCACACAAGTGGGCCTTGTTTTTACAGAGGCTGGAAGAATTTCGGCTTTCCAGCGTTTAAGTTCTGCCAAGAAACCAGCTGGATTTAACTGGTGAAAGATGGAGCGAGCCATGGATCAGAGGAGAAGAGTGTCCCCTAGTGGGCGAGCTGCAATAAATCTCCTCCTGAATAAGACTTGTGAGAAACAGGTTCTCCTTCCCCATGCTGTGTTTAAATGGTTGAGTTTCCCCTCCTGGGTTAGCGTTTAAATCGCCTCTGCTTGGAGGATGTTTTGAGAGAGTGCAGTCTGTCGTTAAGTCTGTCTTCAGCCAAATCCTGCGAGTGGCAACATGCCGGGTAAACACCAGGTGTAGCGTCTGAGAAAACAGATTGTTATTTTGCATTGAAGGAACTGCGGCTTGTTTAGTGTGAACGGTTTACTGTAGTGAGTTTTAAATGGCCATTTTCCAGGTAAATACACAAGACAGACGTGTTTACAAGAGATTATAAACCGCACGTCTCTTTCCACGTTCGATTCAGTCATTTCGGATGTTGTGTGGAAGTCATCAGACTGCTTGTTGTTAAAATTTACAGCACATGATCTATTCCATTGCATTGTGCTTTAATTTAGTAATAGCTCAGTAGTGGGAGTGGTAATAGTGATCGCTCAGTTATGAGCCCTAGGTTGTGGGTTTAAGTCCCAAACCAACTGAATGTACCTATCAGTACAAGTCGCTGTCAGTGTTTAGCTTTTCAGATTTTGGTAGCCAGTGCCTCTGATTTTTTTTTTTCATTTGTGGCTTATATATATATATATATATATATATATATATATATATATATATATATATATATATATATATAATTTATTATTTTATTTTTATTTTTATTTTTTTAAATGTAATAAAACTCCCAAACTACAGACTGCAATTTTTTTAACCTGTGAAAGTCATTATTTCACACAGAGGAACAGAGACATTTTTGTTAATTAATTTTGTTAATTGTTAATTCGTGTTTGGTTAGAGAATGATTATATATATTTTATATATATGATATAATTTTTTTCCACACACATTCTAGTAAATTATCAGTAGTATTTAACCCACAGAAAATTAAACAAATTAAAATCTTCATGTCTGATTTTTTTTTTTTTAATCTGTATTGTCTATTTTATAAAGCATGAATTGTTGCTGACATTCTTATATATATATATATATATATATATATATATATATATATATATATATATATATATATATATAAATAAATATTATGTGAGTCATTAAGACGTTATGTCATTATATGTGATCATATTGTTCCCGATGATGATTTTGTTTCATTCCATGCAAAAAAGTTTTAATTAATAATATTTTAGCAGAATAATCTAACATCTAAAATGATTTACGTTTGATTCTGCAGTCGGACAAAAAATTAAATCTTAGAGGACAATCGTCACTTTTAGATTTCAAATGTATTACTTGCCATTGCCAGTGGGGGGAGCTGTAACATCATAAATTCCTCTGATTGAGTCACCGACGTGAACGTGTTCTCCTGTAGTGAGAATCACAACGTTGAAAGTTTGACAGTGCTTTACATGCATAGCTTTATGTTCTGATGTAAATTCGTTTAGGATGATAAAACAAAACGTAGAGAGCTCAGTATAATTTTAACAAAATGTTAGAGAAGTTTTGACACCAGTCTTTGATTTTAATAAGCATTTAAACTAAATTATAAAGATCACACTGATCGCTTATGAAGTTTAGCTTTCATAGCACCTACTTAGGGCTACTGTACAGGAATAAAACTAAAATAATATTAATCTTAATTACCATCAAATATAAAGAGATAGGTGGCACGGTGGCTTAGTGGGTTAGCACGTTCTCTTCTCAGCGCTAGGGATTTCTGGTTCGAATCCCCATCTGGGTGGAGTTTCCATGTTCTGCCCGTGTCTGCGTGGGTTTCCTCCGGGTTCTCCGGTTTCCTCCCACAGTCCAAAAACATGGATCAAGTAAATTGAGTTCTCCAAATTTCCCCATATAGAGTGTGTATGCGTGCGTGTCTGTGTGCCCAGCGATAGATTGGCGCCCTGTCCTGGGTGTATCTGCCCAGCGCCCGAAATGTTCTCCCCTGGATGGGCATGGGGAACCCCACCGTGACCCTAATATATAGGATAAAAGCGGAAGAGAATGAATGAATGAATATAAAGAGCTATAACAACACTTCAGTAAGGAGGGAAGCTCCAAATTGCAGGTGCTGCGCTTTTTTATTATTTTTTTTATTGCTATTATATTTTTATACTTACATTTTAGATTTATATTATATAATTGCTGGTGGTATGGTGGCTTAGTGGTTAGATTGTTCTCCTCTCAGCACTAGGGATTCCCGGTTCAAATCCCAATCTGGGTGGAGTTTCATGTTCTCCCCATGTCTGTATAGGTTTCCTCCGGGTTCTCCAGTTTCCTCACATAGTCCAAAAAATACATGGATCAAGGTCAATTGAATTCTCCAAATTGCCCCATATAGAGTGTGTGTGTGTGTGTGTGTGTGTGTCTGTGTGAGTGAGTGTATGCCCAGCAATAGATTGGCGCCCTGTCCTGGGTGTATCTGCCCAGCGCCTGAGATAGGCAATTCCCCCCCGTGAAACAGAATTTAATTTGCATTTCATTCTACGTAAATGACAAAGTCTCTTTCAATCCTTGAAAAATATTCTCACTCAGGCCTCAATGTGAAACCTTTATAACCGACTTGTTCACTTCAACCTTTTTTTAAATTCCATAATGATACCACGAAGAAGAAAGACATTTCACTTCACAAAAGAACCATAAGCAAATAAACTGGCTGAGTTTTTCAGATCTTACTGTGGAACATAAAATGGGCTCAGCGTTTTGCAGTGTGGCGTTCTAAGCGTGATGTTGAATGGACTAAAGAAGAACCTGACCACTGATGTAAAACATGTTGCTGCATGTTTCTTAGCCCATTCATCAGGTTAAATGAAAGAAATGCAATTGTGTCTAAATAAAGAATGGGTTTGAGTCTGTATGTAATGAGTCCGGATTAGGCGTACAATGGGCAAAAATGGCAAATCTGACGAAAATACTGAAGTTAAGGCAAATATAAAAGGGAAAGGTTAACTTTTAATGACGGCCTTGTGTCCCTGAGAAGCCACAGCTCTTTTAATTATAACAAAGGAGCTAGATTAGCCCTATTCACGTGAATTAAGACGGGGTTGAATGACTCATTTGGGGGGATTGAAATGTTTTCACGGAAAGATGCACTTCACCACACACTGTCCGTTTCCATCTCAGACACTGATGCCTCAATGCAACCTTTATTTAAATGCATGTTTCATCGCTTTGTGTGTCCTCGAGGAAATACCAGTCACTATACGACAGCACTAAAGCTTTCTAAAGGAAATAAAGCTGTAGTAACTCACAATACATTTACATTACATTTACCTTTAGTCATTTAGCAGATACCTTTATTCAAAGCTACTTACAAATAAAAGAACACAAGTTGTTTTTTAAGATGGAACCAGCTACACTGTAGTATTATCAAACCTGCTCATTATCCATTCTGGCTTCAATTTCTTTTTTATTTTTTTATTTCTTATAACTAGTTTGTTGCAGAGATGTGTTTTTAGTCGTTTGTTAAAAATGGGTTCGGAAGATCATTCCACCATTTAGCTTATGATACCATATAAGGTGAGAAATGGCACCACTGTGAGGTTGCATCCAGGCGACAGTCATCACTAGAGCGCAAAGTACAGTCGGAGTGTATCTTAGAAAAATAAAGAGATATTTAATTGATCCCTAAGGGAAATTTTGAGCGACCAGCAGCTGTATGATATTACCCAAATTAAACAACAACAAAATATACAAAATGTAAGCTATATTTTAAACATTTCAATTTTATTTTAACTCCTTCTAAATGCCACTTCCCCAACATGCTATGGCACAGAAGAGGGCGCTCGCCACCACAGACTGGTAGAACATCTGCTGATTCTGAAGACCCAGTCATCCTCAGGAAGTAGAGCCTGCTTTGTCCGTTCCTGTAGATGGTGTCGGTATGTGCTGTCCAGTTATTGTCTAGGTGTGTTCCTAGAAATGTGTAGAACCTGTCCACCTCCACATCCACACACTCAATAGAGATGAGCTGGGGCAAATTCAGAGATTGTTCAGAGTTGGTGCTTTGTAAATGTGAGGAGCTACAGGGAGCCAATGGACAGAAATGAGTAGTTGATTGGCATTTGCCAATTTATTATGATAGATGCACAGTAGCTGTGGTTGTATCCTCTAATTTTAAACATTTTTATGCTTTATATCCATTTTAAGCATTATGTCAATTTAACCAAAACACAACCCATCATATTTCTCTATCTGGAGAGTGTCTGGGTAATGGTTCTGAAGTCGTGTGGTGCTCATCCACTAGTGAGAAGATGTGCGCCACACTGTCTTACCTTGTCATTTCTTGTTCGCCGTTCGAATGCCTTTTATCCGGCTCACATTGCGGTTTTCATGTTCATTCTACCTTGTGAGGGTTTTCGGGGGTTTTAATCCCCCTCACCTGTTTGCCTCATTATCAGCTGGTGTGTACCCGAGCTTGACAGAGCATCAAAGGCAGAGGGAGCTTGGAGTAATGAGCATCTATCACTCCCTGTCCTACCACCACGGAGTGCAACAAATCCCCACTGTGAGACGGACAGACTGTCGGAGGATGAAGGAAAAGAAAGGAGAGGCACACATCTGCTGTTACATGGCAACTACGAATAAATGGAACCAAATATCGAACAGCTAATTAGTAGTGCGAGACCGTTTACCCCCCGAGTAGCAGTTTTTCTAAATTTATGTGTTCTAAGCAAAAAGGGGGAAAAAAAACTATTACATTTCACTGGCTTAGCAGTTATTATTCAAGAGGTAGATTATTGTTATTCCCACTTAGAGTTAGACCCAATTAGGAAAAGATGTAGAGGATCATTTAGTCCATTGAGCATGAAATACCACATGCAGTGTAGCTTTTACATATATATATATATATATATATATATATATATAGAAGTGCCAGAGTAAGGAAGCACTCAAATGCCCACGTTTACATTCAGTCACTAAGTGAAGTGGGAGAACAACACAAGTCAGTAAGTTAAGGAGGAACCAGCTGGACTGCAGAATACCAGTCACCTTAATAATGATGCCATGTTCTAAACTTTGCCCAAGTTTGCCTTTCATGCCGATGCTTTGTAGTGAATTATTCCCAAAGTTCTACTGTGTTGGATAAGTGTGAGTAGATCAGAGAGTTCTTACACACTGTGTCCAATTAACTGTCCAATCACAGCAGTCAAAGGTGTGCATTAATGCTGGACAGCTCAGCCAATCCGATTTCAGGACTTTCGCAACTCTGTGCTGGTGATCCATGTTCGAAACTTGAACTGCGTGAAGTTTCCTTGTTCTTGTGTCGGGTTGTATTTTGTGTGTGTGTTTGTGTGTTTGTGTGTGTGTGTGTGTGTGTGTGTTCCAAGTGATGGATTGCCTTCTATTCCTTGGTGTGTCTGCCGGGAACGTTCTCCCCTGGATGGGCATGGGGAAACCCCCCCCCCCCCCCCCCCCCCCCGACCTTTATGTAGGATTAAACAGAAGATAATGAGATGTGATGAGGCTTGGAGGGGGTCCTCACAAAGCATGAGCATGCTAACTACTTACTATACATGTACAGGGTGCAGAAATTATTCCTATAAATGGTGGAGCTGTAAAGAACATCAAATTAGCAAACCCAAATAAGGTGGAACAGTATTGCCTCATCCACAGCCACCATGCAACCCAGACCTGGTCCCTTTAGGCTGCCATCTCTTCAGGCCTCATGAACATGCTTTGCGTGGGACCCACTTTGAAGATGATGAGAGTGAAATTCATGCAGTGAGAACATGGTTCCGTAAACAGGACAAGAGCTGGTTCCAGCAGGGAATGCATACATACATGTTTTACAGTTGATGTACAAAAATAAAAACATTTGTTCATATCATCAACTGACCGATCTGTTTAAAAGAGAGAAATGTGGGGCATCACTTGTTAAACAGCTCTTACACAAAGTCCACTTGATAAAATAGACACCGAATGTAAATTAGGATGGCGGGAGGGAAAAGGCCAGATTGCTGGATCTTTTCCAGGTCAACTCATTTGTAAATATTCTTGGACCAGAGGGGGAGCAACAATAGGAATGCCGACGCATGAGAATCAAACTTGAGTATGTTAACAAAAGTTGGCAAGAAATCCAAGGAAAATGATAAATAGTTTCACGTAGCGTTAAATAGAGGTGCAGCTCCCAGGAACGGTTTACAAATTAGAACGATCATGATGGATATTAACTGAGGCTGTTCAGCAAACTAATCTGAAGTTCATCACAATCAATCAGGTTTATTTATTTACTAGTGTTGCTTTTGATGCTGCTTTTTGTAAATGCTGTAAATGTTTATTTACGTGTAATTGGTCGCTTGTTGGTGTTTTTTAATTTTTTTTAATAATTTTTTTGTGTGGAAAAAAAACTAATAAAAACAATGTCCACATCCTCTAAATATAAGTTTAATTAAGGGGGATAACTTTTTCGGCGCTGAACACCTACGACAGGGTGCCAACTCACTTGCTCAAACACACACTATATAGGGGCAATTTGTAACAGCTAATTCAACCTTGAATCCATGTTTTTAGACTGTGGATGGAAACTGGAGAATCCGGATAAAAGCCATGCAGACACGGGGAAAACATGAAAACTTTACCTAGATTGGGATTCAAACCTGAATCCCTCTCTACTCCTTTGTGCCGCCCAATATATATATATATATATATATATATATATATATATATATATATATATATATATATATATATATATATATATTTTTTTTTTTTTTTTTTTTTTTTTTTTAATGTGCCTTTTGGATAAATCTCATCACCATCACATACATTTTTTTAATTAAAATTAATCTTTCAATCATGCAGTATTAAATCCATTTATTATTAAGTTTGTTGTTGCTTTTGGGCCAAAACTTTCATTTGCTCTCTCTATGTGGTTCATTCATTCCTCAGTAACTGTATCTGCACTGCAACTTGAACTTGCCCTTAAATCCTTTCACTGTAAAAATCCTGACTCCGAAGCCAATAAGTAAAGAAATAGGCCTCGACTAAACGATGATGTATATCGAAATGATTTAACATGCTCAACAACGGATTAATAATGCAGCTATTATCCGAATCGCACCTTTCTACAGTTGTAAGCGTGTCCTCATCGACCCATGTTCAATTCTCATGAACATGGAGCTCGATATTGTGTACCGTCTCACTTGGTTTGCGGTATTGATCAGTTAACACTGCACCAATTTAAAGCATTTGCTCATCTTGGTGGTGGTCATAGTCTGCTGATTGATTTCTAACAGCATGGTGATCTCTTTCCACTAAGGCCTGGGAGCTCAGTGGCTCACTCTGAATGGGCTTTGGCGTGAAGGGATAGTTTCATCCATGCACACTCCTATTTCCTAGAAAAGGATGTAGAGCCAGGCTTAAACTTCAAGACATAGTGGTTGATCACAAAGCAGTGTAAAAATATAGATTTTGACTTTTTCATGAATTTATTACGTAGTGAAACTTCCTAATCTGTCTGTAAACAATCAGTAAAATCCAAAATCGATGAAAACTGAGGCACCAATTTCCATTAACATCAATGTAAATCCACAGTGTATTTTTTTTTACATAATAATAATAACTTTTCATCATTTTGTTTTATATGCACCTTAACATCTTTCGCTATATTAGCTTCTTGATTGCTTCCTTTTTCGCCACAGTGGAACTTATTGGTGACTTTTCCTACATGTGGACGATTTCTGGAATCTTTGTTTCCTTCTTCAACTCGATTGTGTTTTTGTTTTATTTTTTTAATTTAAGCATTAACTTCACCTTTACTTAATACGCAACAGGGACAATGAGATTCATCCACATGCCATGAGCGCGGCAATTAATTTCAAAGCAACTGAGGAAGACGGATGTCATTTTCGCTGTGAAAATCTATGAGCACTGAATCTGGTGATATCCAAAGTCAACAAAACACGGAGGTTTATCTGTATTACATTGATTTATTAAAATTTGAAGGTTTGGGAATAAACTTGCAGACAGCTTTAAGCAAGCGAGTCGATTCCGATTTTTTCATTATTATTTTTTAATCCAGCGCTTTTACCAAACAATTCTCAGTAGTAAAGTTATGATCGCTGGTCGTGTTATAATGAAAGAAAGAAAAAAAAACAATAACAAGTCAGATCTGGTTTTTGCTGCAGAGGTCTCCCTGTGTATTGAATTACGTTCCTGCGTTTGCGACTCTTGGTTTTCTAGCGCATTGAAATGTGCGGCCTCCTCTCAGTGTATGTGCTCACACTCCCGTATTGGTTTTGAAAAAGAAGCACCATCTGCGAAGTGTCTCTTTCTATGGGCATTTTAAGGGTGTGTCCTGCTGTGATAAGGCCGTGGCTACTGGCCCTTCACCCCGTCTCATTTCTCATAAACACACTTACATGCTGACAGAAAGCTGTGCGAGGTCCGCATGTCAACGTTTGACTGACGGGTACAAAGTAAGCATTTGCCGCTGAGGGGTCCAAATGGGAGGCGCAGACCAGCCACTGTCACTCATCTGTAACCATGACAATACAAGGGATCTCTCCGCCCCCGGCCCTTTTGTGTCTCTATTGAATTCACACACAGGTTGGCTTTGTGGCTGCTGGAATGGAAATTGTGATTTAAAACATGCCGTGAGAGAAGGATTTGAAAACGGAAGGATGCACTTGAGTAATTCTCACTCCAGGCTGAATTAAAAGTAATGATTAACACATCAGGAGTAACAAACTTAATTCATTTTTTATTTGCTGACCTGGTTTTCATGTTAAAACCTAACTTTGGTATTTGTCAGCATTGTAATATACTCTATACATCTGCTGTACTCCGTTCTAATGGCAAGAACCTCAATAGTACCACCACAGAGCAGGGATTATTTGGTTGTTGCATTAGTCCTATCCCAGCAGTGTCACTGAGGTGTTAAAATGAAACTACAACAGCACTGCTGCACTAAAACCCCCTCACCACATCAGTGACACTGCAGAACTGACAATAAACAATCCACCACCCAAATGATACCTGTTCTGTGATGCTGACCAATAGAGAACGCAGAACCAACCGAGGACTAACAACAACAAAGAACACAGATGAACTACAGTCTCTAATTGTATAACTAAAAAGTCCATCTATATGGTAAGTGGAGGAAATAAGTGGAGTAAGAAGGGGGTGGGTCCAAACTGGTTCTGTAGTTTGACGTTTATTGAGATTTTGGACCTCTTTTTCCAACTTTCCCCACCATTTCACCTTTTACTATTGTATCAAGAAAAAAAATACTAATTTATTCCCTAAAAATTTTGTAATGGACTGGTTATATGTTCCCTAATTGAACTGAGCCATTGTGCTCCACACTGATAGTGGAACCATTTCAGCGAAATGACTATTCAGTTAAAAGAACGTTTATAAAACCCGTAGTCCTCTCTAAAAATTTTAAAAAGCCCCACATGTCCATTTCGTCTTTTGTAAGAGGTGGTAGGCAGTCAGCGGAATGAAATTATTTACTAACCAACAAAAGGGGTTTTATGATCATGTTAGGGGAAATGGTTTCTCAGAAATAATGGCAACGCTAATAACCAAACCACATGGGAGAATGGTGGCATTGGCTAATTGCACTTTGTCTGATTTCTCTCTCCAGAGAGGCTCTTTAGAAGGTGTTTGGAGTTTCCAAATGGTGTGGTATTGACCAGCACTTGTCGTAGTTACAACTGGCTTTCCAAAGCAAATTCCTTTTGTTTTATTCAGATTAACTTGTTATTTAGAAAACACCTTGAATTACATTTTGTTACTTGATCGATTTCTCGTTGATTGATCAGGACAGCTTGATGGATTCCTCTTCTATAACTCCTCTTCAGACAGCTTTGTTGTGATCGGGATTATTTTTGTATTTTTAGCAGAGTTGTTCATTAACCTATTGACTAAGTGCTAAGACGAGCTGCAAATTAAAGATTTTCTTCGTGCCAGCGTATGAAAACAGATGTCTTTTTCATACGCTACTAAAGGCATTAGTCTGGCTCTCGGGAGCTTTGGTAAAGGGGCAGGCGGTATGACAAAGAGGATTTACACTGTGATGAATTGGACTTGTTGATTGTAATTAAATTGACTAAAAGTGCTAATAAAGTTTGTATTGACCCCGAAACCTTTAAGGGGGGATATCAGGAAACGTGACAAAAGCAGTTAGCATTAGGGAGGAAATGTTCGACCCTCATCACTGTAGAATTTGCATCATTGATGAATTGAAGTGGATGCAGGTTCTCCAAACGTTCTTTAGCTGAGAGCTCAGTGATGAGACTGAGACAGTAATTTTCCCAGATATACTTTTCTCATCTCATCTTCTGCTTAATCCTATACTAGGCACTAGGATGCGGGGGGTTCCCCTATACCTAGCCAGGGGGGAGAATATTTCGAGGAATGGGCAGATAAACATATTTATCTAGACATAGAGATCATAGTCCAGACTATGCGATGGACCACAAAGTATCATTTGGAATCGCCACTATCCATCCACAAGACAAGTTTCCCTTCATCTCAGTAAAAAGTGCTTGGAATCAAATTTTAGGCAGAATTTTAAGATAAATATGTAAAAGCAGAACACATCCATCCATCCATTATATTCTGCTTTATCCTCTACTAGGTCTGCAGGGGGGTTCCCCATGCCCATCCAGGGGAGTATGTTTCGGGCGCTGGGCAGATACACCCAGGGCAGGGCGCCAATCTATCGCTGGGCACACACTCACTCACACAAACACACACTCTACATTGGCCAATTTGGAGAATTCAATTGACATTGAATCCATGTTTTTGGATTGCGGATTGTGGGAGGAAACTGGAGAACTCGGGGGTAACCCTCGCCGACACGGGGAGAACATAGAAATGCCAATCTCCACCCAGATTGGGATTGAACCAGGAATCCCTAGTGCTGAAAGCAGAACATGCCACCATGTCTCCTAAGCAGTATACATCTACCCTGTCATTACACCACTTGGTTGCTGTTCATTTGCGTAAATCCCCCAAGTTCTCTTTGTCTCTGGTCCATTTTGTCACCATGATGCTCTTTGCCACCCAGGGACCATTTGGGCATAGTTTGAGTCCCCTATCTGAAGCTGTTCAGACTGTACTGCAAAATAAACTCACCCTTATATTAGAATGCAGCAAGTTCTCCAGACCCATCTTTCTATTTTCCTCACATAACACAAGACCTTATTTTCAGCCTGATATGACTGACGAATGGAATCTAATCATTATTAATATCCAGCCTAATTGCTCTGGTGACAAGTGATGAAACTCGTAAACTAAGAGGTCTCACCGCATATGGATAATAACCTGAAAACTATATTCTATTGGTATTCACTAAATCCACAGTGGATTGTGGGGTGAGAGTGGGGCTTATTTGTGCCAAAGGTTAGGCCCTGATTTGAATGCCCTTATTATAGAACTTCATGCTGCTCCGACCAGTTGGGCTGGATGAGTGTTTATTGGACAAGAGCCAGGTCTGAATACATGTTCGCTGTGCCAGTCAGAAGGAGAATATATTTCCTACCGCCAATGCCCGCTGCTTTCATCACCCACACCAATTTATTTACATTTGACAGGTTTTCATTGACACTTCTTCATTATTGCTGGGATTCCAAACCCCCTTTTTGTGGATTTACCGTGTTTGTCGTGCATAAAGCCCCGAATCATATCAGGTGCTGTCAGGGATTAGTGGTGAATGTGACGGGAATTATTGGGCATTTTTGAATTAGACTAGAAATGTCAGTTACCACTTTTAATAATCATGTTGGTTAAAATAGTGTACTGTTCGTGGCTGCTGTGTGCAAAGTGTTCGCCTAAGTCTAAAAATGAATAAATTTTTTGCAGTAGAATATATTTTTCATATTAGGAATATCGCATATACATTTAGCCATTTAGCAGACGCTTTTACCCAAAGCAACTTACAAATGAGAACAACAAAAGTCAACACATGGAAACACATGGGCCTTACCCCACCCCCAATGTATTTTTTATTATTTATTTATTATAATGTATATATACACACGATAAATTCTAATTTTCAGTATATGTCTTGTACATAACTGATAATTAGAATTTATTGTGTGTATATATATAGATTTCTATTTACATTTTTCTAGTTTTTAAAATTTCTTTCTAATTGCTAAATATCATTTTCACTTTTTTTCTAATGTTACTTGCTGCTGAGAATGCGACTGTCCCCATTGTGGGACAAATAAAGGTCTATCTTATCACATCGTACATCATGTGTTTGTGAAAGAAATGCGTTTTCAGTCGTTTCTTATGTCATGTTATCTTATGCTAGACCATGTACACAAATCCAATCACATTTAAGAAGATGAACTGTATAAATCTGAGTTAAAGTGTTTTTAAACTTTACAAATACAATTTTTCTGTTCTCACAAACATTTTTTTGCATCTGAACTTCATAGTGTGACTTGGTGCTTATGATCTAATTTTTATATTAAGCTCTTCACAGATGAGCAGTGAAATTCAGTCCTTATGGTTAAATTACTGAACACAGCCTTAACATTGACTTCTCATATAACAATAGACTAAATGTTAGGCCAGGGTTCCGCTTCCGTGCAACTGGACATGGCCGTTTCAGGAAGACGAGGCCATGAATGTCGCTGGGGCATCGGAACATGAGTAAGGCGAGGAGGGGTCACTGCCCATGCTGCTTTAATTAAAGTAAGGATAATGCACTCATGGCCCCCGCTTTCCTGAATGACGCCTGTGCTGCGTTTCCAGCCCTTCTTTTGTCACAGCTCAGTCTTGCATTACTCGGTCGATTGGGAGACCTTTTCTGCTAATGAATGCTTTCTGAGATTGCTTGTGTATCCAGTGTGCAGAGCTTATATCTCTGTATATCTGATGATGGGTATTTCAGGTCTATGAGCAATCACAGTAACCACTTCGAATGGACTTATGATTTTAAACATTATTTTATTTTGTGTGTATAGTCAGAAATAAACAGTATACCCCCCCAAACATCTTTCAAATCACTTTTAACACACATGTGTACTGATCTGTTTACAGACATCTACAAATCAATCTTTGAAATGTGTAAATGTCAAAAGTCCTGTATGTAGTTGTTTCTTTATTGTTTTTTTTCATGTATTTTTTTTGGAAACAATGAAATTTTAACTCACTGAGCCGTTGAAATAGCACTACACCAAGCGCACCTAGCTCATAAAGGGAACGACAGGTAACACGCTAATTGGTTTATTGCGTTTGACGCCTAAGACACAAAGATAAATCACATCATCACGATAGCAAAGACACACTGACACACCCAGAATCAAGCTGCCTGGTGCAAGGTTGACTGTTCGCTAAAGCTTGCTAAAATAAACCACTACTTGGCTGTTGCAAAGGGTGTATAATCCTCCGCAAGGTCCCGAAGAGTAAGTATGAATATAAAGATGGATGGATAGATTGTGTGTGCGTGTGTGTATATATTTTATATACATGTATTAATGTTATAGCATGCATCCTAATAGTAAAGAAACATCTACATGCAAGATAAACTTTGATCTATAACACATTCCGATGGCCTGTTATATATTTATGAGTTGCATCCATAACACATCTCATTAATCTCATTAAGATGATGCTGATTGATGTTTTACTTTGAGTAAAGGATTAATGGATTGAGGATGAACGCATCGAGGTTTTGCACGTAATCTACGTCTCAGTCCAGAAGCCAGGCATCGATTGAGACACGCATTAAAATAACAGATAACTAATACCAGTTCATCACCTTGAGTGAAGCGTGATTTCATTTTAATTGAGTTTAGAATTTATTGATATTTCGGCGCTATAGTGGTGCCGCGGTTAGCGCTTCAGCCTCACAGCAAGAAGGTCCCGGTTCTAGGCCTAGGAACCTGAATGGGTTTATTCCATGTAGTGCAATTTCCCCCATGTCCCCCATGTCCCCATGTCCAGGGGAGAACATTTCATGTGCTGGGCAGATACACCCAGGACAGGGCACCAATCTATCGCTGGGCACACATTCGCTCACACAAAAACATTCTATATGGGGCAATGTGGAGAATTCAATTGACCTTGATCCATGTTTTTGGACTGTGGGAGGAAACCAGAAAACCTGGAGGAATCCCACACGGACACGGGGAGAACATGGAAACTCCAAACAGATTGGGATTCTGAACCAGGAATCCCTAGTGCTGAGAGGCAAACGTGCTAACCACTAAGCCACCCGCCGTTTTAACATTGAACTATAAAAACTAAATAAACTAAACCCACTGATAATTTATTCGTTGACTGAGACGGATCTTTGCACAGGTCAACATCCAGAATAACAAAGTCACTGGAAATGAAGTGGATTGGACTTTAGTGGTTGGAAAGTACAGAGACCTGGGACTCAACACCTGAGTCAGATCATCTGGAAACATCTGGCCTCAGGAAATCCCACCTAACCCCAAACAAAAGTCATCTTTGCCCCCATTTTTAACCACGTAACCGATACAGATGTGAGAATTGGGCATGGACAAGCTGGCTTCCTGCCTCATGCTTTTTGGACAAGCAAGTTAGCTGTTTTAATCCCCTGTCTGAAATAATATTTCCTCAAGTGATAAGTTTGCAAAGGCAGCAGAAGGGAAAAAAATCACACAACACTGATATCTTTGGCACGCGGTACAGTGTGTGAAAATAATATGGCATGTATGGAATGCAGTAACCTGCGGTGAGGCCGGTGGCAAGGAAAGACTGTGGGCATTCACAGAGCCGAAGAACGGCCTTTTGTACTCACTAATAATTTATTAGTCAACATATGTTCAAAATCGAAACCTTAATTAATTTACAGAACTTAGTTTCACATAAAGTTTGTATAAAAGACCCAAAGCATCGTGGATAATACTAAATATAAGAGCTGTGGCCTAACTTTATAGACATCTTATTTATAGAAAATGTATTTTAAAAAAAGGAATATAATCAATGGGCGGCACAGTGGCTTAGTGGTTAACATGTTCTCCTCAGCAATTGGGATTCCCGGTATGAATCCCAATCTGGGTGGAGTGTCCGTGTTCTCCCCGTGTCTGCATGGGTTTCCTCTGGGTTCTCCGGTTTCCTTCCACAGTCCAAAAACATGGATCAAGGTCAATTAAATGCTACAAATTGCCCCATATAGAGTGTGTCTGTGTGAGTGTGTGCCTAGTGATAGATTGGCACCCTGTCCTGGGTGTATCTGTGCAGCACCTAAAATATCCCCATTTCATCTGTGAATTACTTTCCACTTAATCCTCCATCAGGGTTGTGGGAGGGTTCCCCATGCCCATCCAGGAGAGAACTTTTCAGGCACTTGGACAGGGTGACAATCTATCGCTGGGCACACACTCACTTACACACACATACAAACTTTATATGGGGCAATTTGGTACATTCAGTTGACCTTGATCCATGTTTTTGGACTGTGGGAAGAAACCTGCGGACACATAATAATTATAAAGTGTTGAAATAAAAAATACATGTTGATGAGCTTTGGAAAACATGCTCAAGAACGTTTTCTAAGTGTGTTTTTATTTGAGGGACAAATGTTCAGTAGAATTTGTATTTTATATGCAAATAAATTCAGAACCACACACTTTTGTTGGATACTCACCTTTATACAAGTATCCAAACCTTTGTATGGGTTTTAAACTTTACTATGTTCCAGAACACCCATCATGTTCATAAGTGCCTCTTTCCAGACATCAATAAGCCTTTCAAAAGAGTTCTTTTTTCAGTCACATGAGCTCTTTGTCCCTCCCTAGCCTTATATCCTGTCTTTTCACTACCCTGAAGATGCATAGACCCTTTATTCTTTATTTCTATGAGGCCATTTCCTTTTTACATTTACTTTCTTTTATTGTTAAACAATGCCCTAATACAAATCCAGCGCTGACTGTTCCGTTGAACAAACTGCACTGTAGTAGTTTCATATCCTATAATAGAACCCTGAGGCCAAGTGCGTGTGCTTCTGTTTTGTAGATTCATCTCGTGCGCAACAAGTAAGGCTGCCCAGCTTGTTGCCACGACTCACTAATTGGAGTTTACATATGGTTGGCTGAGTGGCACCAGAATGCAGTGCCAGGAGGGCACCAGGTCTGTGCTGCCCTTTTGTCAAGCATAGTGGCAGTAAGGGCAAGCACTGAAAGAGCAGACCCGAAAATGGCAAGTTGTCTTGCACCCATCAGCCCTATTTAGCCGAATAATGCATGCCTTACTGATGACACACGGAGAGGAGTTCAGTCCATTTGTCTGTTGATTTGCTTTAGAGCCAAGCCATTAGTAATGAAGGCGAATATAAAGGACTGCACCCATGGACTGCCCCACTCTTCTTAGTTTTAGTTATACTTTTAAGATTTCCACCCCGTCCCCAGATTTCAGGTTATAGAATGTTATACGTTATAGAATTCTCCGATCTTCTGGGATCGGGGAATTGAGCTGGACTTTTCATTTGTAATATGATTAGTAACCTGAGCTTTAGCACTAGTTGCCCACTTTCACATACTGTATCTTAAAGTCGTAATTGAATTTGGTATATAGGTAATATAAACTCACACTCTTCATGATCATTAACTTAAAGTTAAGGGTAAGGCACATTCAGTACTGGGGATTCTGATCTGAGTTTTTTCTTGTCCTCGTGTCCATTTGAGTTTGCTCCAGTCTTTTCTGTTTTGCTTACAGTCCAAAGACATGGATTAAATGTGATTTGGCAGTGCTAAATTGTCCCTATCTAAACTGCCTCTATGCAGTGTGTATCTATGTGATGTTCCCTAGTATTGGATTAAGAGGAAAATAATGGGATGAGATACACATCACTATTTTATTATCCATTAATTCAATGAATAATTTTTCTATTTAAGTTATGTCCTTAACATTATGTCCTTAACGAATGATAAATTCTCACATTTAAATATTGTTCTTATTTTTATTTAGTTTTTTTGTGTCCAATGTCCGTTATTTCCATTTTTTTCCAATAAGCTATCTTCAATATATTAATTAATACTATATTTGTTTGAATAAGAAAATACTCCTGCTGCTGTTGCTGAAACTAATATGTAATATGAATACTAATATGTATTTTGTTTGGATTTTAAATTGTAGCTTTAACAGCATTCGCAGTTTGGCTTCCCTTTACTACAACAGCATTTGTAGACATCCCACTTATGAATATTCAGTAAGCGGGCGCTTCACTATGCATGAGGTAGGTGGGCGGATATGAGCCAAAGTGTGTTACTGGTTTAGGAGAGGAAAGGCAAAGAGAGAGAGGAGGGGGAGAGAGGAGAGCTGTGTTAACACAGTGCAGCATTCTACAGTCCTTCACGATAAAGCCGTTTCACAGAGAGATAAAAAGCACACAGGACAGAAGGAGGGAGCGTAAACAGTGGCTGCTCTCTTCCAGGAGGAAGGCTGGATGGTGTAAATGTTCCATCATGGGATGCAGCCTCTGTACTTTACAAAAGCCAGCAGAACAATACAAACTACTGTACGAAGTGTGCCAGGTAACCGGTTTGCTCATTCTAGTGCACTTATTCATAGTTTCTGTTCTATGTTTGGACCATAAAGTTGCATTTTATATATATATATATATATATATATATATATATATATATATATATATATATATATAGAATGTCAGATTTTAAGTTAAATTGAAAATGTCTGACTTCACTATTTCCAACTACTGTTAAACTTCAGTACTTCGTGGTTAATGTAAATGAACCTATTTAACAAAAATTTAGCGTTTTGTCTGCTTTAGATTTAGACCTTTGTAGAACATGATGCAAATCTCTTGTTAATAGCCTGCATCCCTGTGTTCACTTTAAGTATTGTAGTTTATGATGGTGATTGCACCTCAGTTCTTCTGCTATGTTCCATTTTTTAAGGAGTTGGTGTAAAAATATAGCATTTCAGAAAGAAATATGTATTTATGTAAGGACTGGATGATTAAAACACAATGGTAAATTATATTATAATTGCATGCATTTGCACTTTTGCAGGTAGTTGGTGCTGGGATTGTGAGCCAGCAGAGGACCATGTAGTCCTTGGTCACTGCTTTAATTACATTCAATCATAAGAAATTGACATAATGTGTCTGCACACTGAGTTTGATTTCTTCAGTAGCATCTATGATCATTTAAACCCTTAAGCATTTTCAATCGGGGTGAATATAAAGATAAGACCTAATAAATCATTTATCAAACACTCATAATAAATACACATCTGCTTTGTTTGTTATCTTGCCATTTCCATTACCATGTTTACAAACCAGCCGTTTCTATCACACAGCCCATGCTGATGGATCTAAAAGCCTGCTCTCGTAAGAGCTTTGTGTGCGAGTTATAGCAATCTAATCTGGTAACTCTTTGTAAACCTGTCACATCATGTCTTTGACCAAAAAAGAAAAGACAAAAGAAATATGTGTTGTCCCAGAGAGACCACGATCCTTTATCCTGCCCTTCATCATTCAATAGAGAGCATGTCATGTTGTCTGTCAATTAAGTATGATTTGCAGACTGTTGGCTTAAGGGCATCATTGGCTTAGTCTTAGGGTGCTCTTACCTTCCCAATTACCTCAACATAGCAACCACCTGGTGGGAGCTTTAACATGAAAGCAGTTGTCCATGTTAAACATCGAAAATACATCATTGTTTCCAAATCCATCCTGACGAAATTTACCAAGGACAAGGGGTGTCGGTATACCAAACCAAATTACCAAACCAAGTTTTCATATAAGATCACATGGCTTTACCTGCATTTATATTTAACTGCAAATTATTTCACCTGCTTAAGTCTTAAATTTGTGTTCCCACTCTTTGGATTGTTTTCAGCATCATGCTCCTTTTGTACTCTGTTTTTTGCACTTTGTGGTTCTGTGTTGATCTCTTGTTCTATGTAGCACCTTGTTCCTTCAGGAACATTGTTTTGTTTCCATGTGAACTGTGCAGAGTGGCTGAAATGATGATAAAAGCCATAAAAGCCCTTAGTGAATTAGTTAAAATATTACATATCTTTTAAGAAATACATATTGTAATTACATCCAACTTCACATTGTAATTGCCATCTATGCGAGATCATTTGAAACCTCTGTCAATATTCAACCAAGATCTGATCATTTATGAATAAACACATTCTAATCATTGGCTGTAACATTATTGATCATGACCAGTCATGCATGCCTGTATGAGCAGATTCATGTACACGTTTAAGCAACAGCCAGTATTGATTTTGTAAGTGAAAGCTACCTGCACATTTAAATGTACAGTAACTGTTTATTTATTAAACATATTGGAGAGACATAAATCATAAAATGCTGTCATTACAAAAGTATGTTTATATGTTTAGTGTGTATATATATATATATATATATATATATATATATATATATATATATGTATGTATGTATATATGTATGTATATATGTATGTATATATGTATATATATATATGTATGTATATATGTGTGTGTGTATATATAAACAGATATGTATGTATTTAGTGTATATATAAACCAATAAGTTAAACATTTGTTTACAATGATCTACTGAAAGTTCTCAAATAATAGTAGTAATAATAATAATAAAAAAAATTATTTATATAGTGCCTTTAGTGACCTCAAAGACGCTTTACAAAACAAATAAAACAGTATAACATTAAATGTAAATTAAATGTAAATGTTCCCCATTGATGTTTCTATAATTAACACATTCTATATGGAAATGTAATTAAACTTGAGACTTACTTGTAATAAACACTCTTAACGGGAATTGACAGGTTCATGCAGAGCTGCTTGTTCCGTTGTCAGATTACATGCAGCTGAAAGTGTTAATATCATTATCTTATGATAATTTAATTTATTGTTGTAATCATTGTTTTAGACGTTAACTTCACCAGGTGATTAAGGTTATGGAAATGAATTATAAACAGTCCATACATGTGAAAGTAGGTTTTGAGTTTTGTGTGGTACTTATTGGAGATCCAAACTTAAGCTGTAGCTGTTCATCAGTTTACTGAATTTGCAGTCAGGTTGTTATTTCAGTTCCATTAAGGTTAGTGGACTCAGAGGTTTCATGAATGGACCTCTAAATTATGCCCAACAATTTTCACATGCCCTTTTCTGAGTGATGTAGACGTGTTGAGCAGGATATTTAAAAGGTAATGGATGGGGGATGAGCTGGGATTTATCTGGCAGATGAGTAGGTGTTGTAGAAAAAATGGAAAAGGCAAATACAGGATCAGCTTCCAGACTGCCCTTCGCCTCAGATAATACACACAGATCCTGTTCATTAGGATGTCTGGCATTATGCCTTCCCTCAGCACGCTGCTTGTGCTTTCACTCCTGGTCCAGATTTATTCTTCCTTGTCTCATCACCGGCTCACTTGTGCAACTCTGAGATACAAAGTGAATCAATGCACCCGGGTTCTTTACTGCTACCCACATCTTTTTTTAAGCTGTTCCAGTAAACTAAGACCTCCCTAAACCTGTGTTAGCTGTTTTGATCCCATAGCATCTTTTATGTCTTTTCTTGTTTTTCTATCTTGTATTAAAGCTCCCTTAAACCAAAGCATTCCTCATACGAATCCAGCTTAACCTCATCCCATTCCTCTGTCATATGCTTAAGCATTGATTAAACCAGGCTTACTCCTCTCTACACTTAGTCTGTCCATTAAATCCAGAAAAAAAGAACTTCTTTTAAAAGCCACTGTTGACAAAGGTGCATTATCACCCAAAGTCATGAAAGCGTAGATGCAAAACACCAAAAATAAAAGCATTTTCTTAATTAGTTAAGATTTAAATCGCAGTAACGTACAATGTGGCGCCACCTCACCATCCTAATGGAAGTTGCCCCCGCCCTTGCATTTCTATCCCATTACCAAATTTAAATCAGTAATGGTACAGTATGTGAATTGATTGCGTGGTTTAAGTAATAAATTGTGATGGATGTTGGGGTTTTGTAAATGAATTGGCGTGAATAGTAAGATTCTGATTGTGTGGATCTTGGCATTTTAACTTGATTCTCTGTTGATAATTAGTTGGAATTTAGAGCTGATTTTGGTTTGAAAGTGACATCTGAAGTTGAATTATAGTTTTAATGCATGATATGTCTATAATGAAGTTTTGGGTCAAATGATTTTGGTGGAAAGTGGAGTTTTCAAAAATAATTTGGATTAATAGTGAGGTTTTAAAAAAAGGAATCAGAGTAAAAAAAATGATTCTAAAAGAAATTCTGGTAGATGGTCACACAGGACATCTGTCAGGTTTGTAGCAAACTGTTACGATTGGATGACGTTCAGAGAAAATGGATGGAATGATGGCCCTCTGAAATGATCATCAGTCTAATTTAATTTCATATCAAGATCAAATCTTTTCCAAGCTGGCTCCATCCAGGAAATAGATTTAGGATGTTGCTAAATTAAGAAGTTTAATCGGGTGAAAGTATGAGCTTAATCATCGTTTTCTTATCTCTAAGACTAATAAACGTCCTGAAAGGAACTATATCTGACAGGCGTTCCCCGGCCCCGGTGCTAATGAGTACTGACTGAGACAAGGAGGAGAAATGGCCGCACAGCTCAATGAGAGGAAAAGAAGAAAGGAAAAAAAAAAAAAAAAAAAAATATATATATATATATATATATATATATATATATATATATATAAAAGAAAAAAATAATAATAACACATAGAGCCAGATTGGGGCTGCTGCACCTTTCACAGCTGTTTCACACTGAAGCAGGTGGCCACCAGCCAGCAGGGAGCGAGATCAATAAACTCTGGTCAGACATTAGACATAACAGACAGTCATGACAAGATACATAAACACAGACGGAGACAAAGCAGTTGTGTACTGAGAGCTGAAAACCCAGCAAAGCACTGACACACATGAGGTGCAACCGAAA
The DNA here is from genome assembly GCA_019802505.1 of Corydoras sp. C115. Taxonomy (NCBI): domain Eukaryota; kingdom Metazoa; phylum Chordata; class Actinopteri; order Siluriformes; family Callichthyidae; genus Corydoras; species Corydoras sp. C115. The sequence goes on along the minus strand of JAFMOC010000035.1, from coordinate 165,039 downwards.
CCAGTTACATTTAACAAGACATAACATGGTTTGTTGTAGCAGATTACAAGCGTAATTGGACAAGATTGGTGAGGCGCTTATGTAACCAAAAAAAGCCCACAGTTGTGCAATGGGCCCTAACTTGTTTTGAGATATTGTTATTTGGTCTTTAATCTTCCTTCTTTTATAGCTTCATTCTATAAATTCGGCAAATTGAGGAACATCTGACCTGGTACAGTGACTTAGTAAATGCATATAATGCTGCACTTCAAAAGAATTAACGTCATCAGAAAGACATTATGTTTTAATCCCCGAAAATATGGAACAGATGTGATCTTGTGCTGAGACAGAAAGGCACAGGTGTGAAAGAGTCTTTTTTTTTAGGCGATGTGTTTAAACAGATTCCATAAGGTGCTTTGTGTCAGCCTTTAAAATAACAGAGACATCTGCCGAGATTAAAACCGTAAACCGCTGTTGGTTTACAAGCTTTTAACGCTTTTATTGGAGCGCCTGTATTCCACGCGATATACATGCTGAATTTTCAGTCTTGTTATCGCATCTCATCTCATTATCTTCGCTTAATCCTATATTGAGGGCTACGGTGGCAGGGGCTTCCCTATGCCCATCCAGAGGAGTGGGTAGAAACACTCAGGAGAGGGTGCTAATTTATCACAGACGCTTACCGGGGCAATTTAGTTCGGCCAATTTACCTTAATTAAATATAGAGAAAACCAGAGAACCCAGAAAAAACACGTGGGCATGGGGAGGACATGGGCTTGTGGTTAAGGAACCAGCCTTGTGACCTGAAGGTTCCCAGTTCGATTGCCAATCCCACCAAGAACCATGGCTGAATTGCCCTTAGACAAGGCACCTAACCCAGATTGCTCCCCGAGCGCCTTATTCAAGGCTGCCCACCGCTCCGGGCACGTGTGCTCACTTCTCCAGTGTGTGTGCATATGGTTGTGTTAAATGTGGAGGACAAATTCCTCTGTGTGTATGCACAGTAGGCAAATAAATCACTTTATAACACACATTTCGCGATTTGAACCTGGATCCCCAGCGCTGAAGCAACCACGTGCTAACCACTAAGCCACTGTGCTGCACAGGCTTGTTATATCATTTTTATTAACAAGGTTATCTCTCCTGTTTAAGGACATGTGGCTACTTTTGCATTAACACCCCCAGAAATAACCGACCGTCACTGTCAGTGTTTTACTCCAGGGGCTTGTTATCCTACAGTGAGTGATGGGACATTATTAACGCTATGAATTACATGTTTAAACACATGTTTTGGCAGGGGGGGGGGCATCTCTGGTGTCCTCATCAAGTGATGAATAAAACATGCTAACAGGCATCTAATCTCTTAGCGGCTGCGAGGCCCCTTTTGAATGCTGATGATTGAGAAGCATTACTCCTCATTATTCCTTGTCAGTTTAAGCACTCCCTTAGAGCCTAATCACTGCAATCCCACTGTGCAGGACTTCAGACGGCTGTAATTAGGACACACAGTAGAGGCCGAGGTGTGTTAAGCCGTGACCTAAAGCATCCACAGAGACCTTGTAAGGTTTTAGTGTGAGCCTGGTTTCAGTGCGGATGCTGTTCTAGAGGTTTTTACTGCATCTGTGGATCGTTATGGTTTATGTAACAGATCAAGTGCTGAGAGCAAGAATTTTAATACATAGATTTTTCTTTTAATTGGACTTAGTGTAAAATTGAGCATAATTGGTTTTATATACTCTAGTGGTCAAAGCTCTATTCCCTGCTTGATAAATGGCTGAGCTGGGTGACCACATAGACATGCACTTTGAAGTCCTCTTCTTGCTGTTAAGATATGACATGCCCTCTTTGCTTTTAAGGATCATTTACCAAGCCACAGATGGAGTAACCTGTTCTAATTAGTAATCTGAATGCAACCTTTTTGCCCTTTTCACTTTAATGTTGCTGAAATGACTCAGCTCCCCCATTTCTTAGGATTTATGCCTCTGACTTCACTTGCTTTAAGGCATTTAGATCAATCTAAGGTCAATCTGACAGGTTAAGGGTTTTACTGTCCTGCAGTGTTAGCTGTGTTAGTGTTAGCTCCACATATAGATGGACTTTGTAGTTTTATAATTACAGACTGTAGTCCATCTGTGTTCTTTGTTTTTGTTAGTCCCCTGTTGGTTCTCTGTTGGTCAGTATCACAGAACAGGTATCATTTGGGTGCTGGATTGTTTATTGTTAGTTCTGCAGTGACACTGATGTGGTGAGGGGGGTTTTAGTGCAGCAGTGCTGCTGGAGTTTCATTTAAACACCTCAGTGACACTGCTGGGATAGGACTAATGCACCAATTAAATAATCCCTGCTCTGTGGTGCTACTTTTGGGGTCCTGACCATTAGAACAGAGTACACAGCATGTACTGTAGAACACAAACAGAATTAGAACTTTTGAACAGTCTGGAATTTTAGAACAAAGTCCAAGTGGAACTGAGAACATGGGAAATAATAAGCGGAGCAAAAAGGAGATGTCAATTTTTGCCTGGTACTGCATTTTGGATCACTTGTTCTTGTAGCTTTTGATCAGTTTAGCTGCATGTTGCACAATATCTTGTTTTCTCTCAAAAGTAGTCTGCCTGCCAGCATGTTTTTCTTCGCATGTTATCTCAAGGGGAAAATTTACAGAAAGTCTATAGACCATAATAATTCAGCTTTCAAGCATGAATCGGTAGTATGATCATGACAGATAAACTTCTCGCTGTCCCATGGTCGTGTTGCCTCAACAAATGATGCAGCTCTGTATTAAATCTAAATCTCCGACAGCTTGATGGCCTGCTAGAGCAATTCCATGCTGGATGTTACATCATGTACTCACTGATTAAAATCGGAGCTCGGCTGCTGTTTCGTAAGATAAAGAGTTCTCCACAGTTAAAGACTGGAGGCGGTGCTCATTAGGGGAAAAGAAAGCTCAAAGGTAGCAATGAGTGATGATTTTATTCGACAGTTTCAACTGGAAAAGAAATTGTTGCTCTGGCAAGAATCTGAAAGTTGGAAAAGGGGTGTTTTTTGGGGTTTTTTTTATTATTCAGTTTATACTATTAAATATATGAAACATGGTTTCTTTTAGCCAGTAAATACTAGTTTTACCTGCTAAAAATTTCAACTCAAGTGTCTTAACGAATCTATAGTGGCACTGCTGATCTGACATGACATCCTTCCAATTTTTAGAATTATTCTAATACAAAAGTGTATTGCTATATGACTGAGTGCAACATTTCCAGAGGGTTTGGAAGGTGATTCTGCTGGAAAGTCATTGTAGGTCATAAGTCAATGCAGGTGTCCACAAGGACCAACTATCTTTACGGTCTCTGTTTGAAAAAGAGTGAAGAGTTTTGATTTAGAAGGTGCCTACCAGCTGAAGGCTTGATCTTCAGGCCATTGTAGACTGTGTCAGAGGTGAGAGATCATTGAATAGAGGCCCCGTCAGTGTGTACTCCCCAGTGTGATGCTTAATAAAGGAGGGGGCAGTCTGCAGTGCTACAGCTTCAGGGCTGAGGCATTGTCTCACGGGTCACAGGCTCTGCAGGGTGAGGGGATTCCTAGGCATGTCTTTAGGCAGCCAAGCACACAAAGAAAACATTTTTTTGGGGTGTGTAAGGCATCAAGATCGGCTGAGATGGGATGAAAAAGTGAGATGACGGAGAAAAGCAATGGAGGAAAAGATGTGACCGTTCCAAAAGTGAAAGCATAACTTTTAGTTAATGATTATTATGTTTTTAATGAAGGGGAGGATCCAAATTTTCCAACTTTCAACTTATGGAAATTAAAGTCAAATTCATTTCAGATTATCCAATTATTATGCAGAATAGGATTAAACCTAATCCTTCTCGGATATAAATGATCATGTAAATTCTGAGTTGAAGTTTATCTTTTCAGCAGCCATATACTCTGCTGTCTTATGAATTTTGTTGTGAAATATCTTCATTTCTAAAATAATGTCTTTAGGTTTCCATGCCTTTTTTTTTGTTTTGTTTTGTTTTTTTAACTTTGCATTTTTTCACAATATAGTTTCATACAGATTCACTTTTCCTTTTTCCAATACATATGTTCATACAAAGAAAAAAATTATATTTATATATATATATATATATATATATATATATATATATATATATATATATATATATATATATATATATATATATATATAAGAATGAGAAAAATAAGATAAAATAATAAAGCTCCACTCCAAAATAATGTATAGCTACTTGAAATCAGACTAGGTCATATGGGTCCAAAACCTAGTATTTACCCATCACAATCTAGATTTCCCATTCTGACATCTGATATGAGCATAAACAGACAAAGAATAAAGAGTGACCTCTTCTAGTTAACTAATACTAACTAATCTAGTTAATTCACAATCACCTACAGTAGCAGAGAACATATTTAGTTCATTTATTTCACATTTCAGAAACCATTAACATGCATAACACCATCATAATCTCATATGAAGATTTTATATATTAGAGCAGGATGTAGTTTAATTTCCAAGGGAATGAACGTTCTTTGCTGTACTCCGTATGGGTTTCAGAATTCCCCGGGTACACATTCTGTCCAAGCTGGCTTTCATTCAGGAATCACAAGTGAACAAATTAGGTTTGCCATGGCTGGTGTAGCACCAGGGGGAAGCTCTGTTAATGCGGTGATAAGAAAAGTACCTGACCTTGGTTTAATACCAGTTAGCAGATGGAATTGTGATGCCTCTGGCTCCACAGAGCCTCACTGTAGATAGCTGGCCAAACTCAGTAAGCGTTTTAAAAACCTTAACTTGACGATACTAAGTTTTGTGCAGATGTTTCACAAAAGTCGTTTAATGGAGGTATATAAACTCTTCATATCCACTGTAATAATACTGTAGACTGGGAATGTTCTAGAGTTCTATTACAACAATTTATTTTCAACCAGCCCCCAATTATTTCATATAATTATTCAGATAAAATATTTTGGTAAAGGCAACAGAGCTGTTTTTTGACGTTTGAACAAGCAAACGAGTTTAAGTATTAAAGTTTAATAGCATGTTTTTTATTTGGACCCATTTCCCAGCTTTAATCATCTCCATCGTGCCTCTCTGCTGTTCAGAGCCAGTGACAATGTAAGAAATTTAAGATTTAAGTATTTTTATGTGGGTTCTGCCTGTCAATGTTCAAGTACACAGTGTTTTCTGACAGCTTTTCTTTATTAGTGTTTTCTTTACAGCCAATATAATATATGCAGAACATAATCTATATATTTCAGTCCTGATCTGTATACAGAAGAGTAAAGTGAAGGATGTATAAACTATCCATCCATTCATCATCTTCCGCTTTATTCTCTACTAGGGTCATGGGGGGGTTCCCCATGCCCATCCAGTGGAAAACGTTTCGGGCGCTGGGCAGGTACACCCAGGACAGGGCTATATTCACACAGACACATATAAACACACTCTATATGGGGCAATTTGTAGAATTCAATTGACCTTGATCCATTTCTTATGCAAGGTACCCAACCCTCACATCGTCAGGGGTGCTGTATCAATCCTAGGTTCTAACCCCAACTTGATACCTGTAAATCACTTTGTATAAAATTGCCGGCTTAATGAGCAAATGTAATGGTAACTGTCGACTCCACTCAGCTCATGTCTTAATACCCTTCATTTTGCATATAAATAATAACTAATTTATTAATTGATGTCCATTTTGTACAGTACTGAGATCATGGATCTCATTCCTGTAATGGATCTCATTCCAAAATATTATACAGCCTTTAAGTCCACCACAGATATTCATGCAACTTGGCAAATTTGCCAGCATCTGTTCCTTCGCACATTTTGTGCTGGTGCTAATTAGCTCACTCTATATTTCTTGCAATAACCCTTTGGCACCAATTAATAATCGCAGGTCAGCATACTGCACCCACTTACGGGGTTCTATATTTCATTGCCCTCGAAACTACTCGGCTATATAAATCTGACCCCTTAATAAATCCCTAACCTATTTACTACAATTCCGTCAGCCTAACGACTCAACTAATTAACTGTGGCGCTCATTCTAATTACCTCAGGCTTTCTATTACATTTGCCTCTGACCTCTGAAAGCTGCATCAGCAAATGAGCCCATTTTGGGCAATTTGCTGAATTATGTTGCAGTCAGTGTGATATTAAAGGCACAATGATCAATATGCTTACAAGCTCTTTTGTAAAGTTTTTGTGCTGCCATTGTAACAGGCATATAGTTTTCGTCCCGAGGGACTGATCGCTGTTCTTTGCACTGAACAGGGATTTTGTGTAGTCGAGGCTCTTGGACAGCTATTGAAGCGCGGCTGATGGAGAGAAAAATGCCGTGTGAAGTGAAAACCGACTCGTGGGAGTCGAGGAATAAGTGACTGCATCAGCTGTTACCCAGAAGGAATATTAAAAAAGCACTTCTATGAGGATGTCTCCTCCTGATTTGGAACACGGTTGAATTAGATGGATTTAATTTAGCCTTAATAAATAAATTATGTTGTCTTATGTAGGCATTTATTTTGGTCGTAAGTGACGGACTCGTGGTTTGTATTATTAATGTTGAATATATAAAAATCATGCTGAATTCATAAAGAATCCTAAACTCTTTAGGCCCTTAAATTCAATTGTTCTCAATGATTTATCACTATACGGTAACTACAGTCCATATAGATTCAAGGTTCAAGAAAGTTTCATTATCATTTGTATCGCATGTGGTACATGAGACGGACCCCGTTTACCCTGTTTATTTATTAAAGTTAAATTTAATATAATCTATCCATTATCTTCCGCTTTATCCTCTACTAGGGTCGCGGGGGGGTGCCCCACGTCCATCCAGAGGGAGCGTCTCGGGTGCTGGGCAGATACACCCAGGATAGGGCGCCAATCTATCGCTGGACACACACTCACTCACACAGACACACACACACACTCTATATGGGGCAATTTGGAAAATTCAATTCACCTGATCCAAGTTTTTGGACTGTAGGAGGAAACTCTATATAAATAATAAAAAGCGCTATATAAATAAATAACTTGAACTTGAACTTGAAACCAAAGAACCCGGAGGAAACCCACGCGGACACAGGAGAACATGGAGACTCCACCCAGATTGGGATTCGAAACGGGAATCCCTTGCGCTGAGAGAACATGCTAACCACTAAGCCACCGTGCCGCCCTATTTAATATAATATAAAACGTACAAATATATCAAATGTAGTATAAAATGATATAGATATAAATATAGCACCATATGCAATGTGAAATATAGCAGAAAGTATGTATATAAGTGTAAAATGAGGTAGATGATGGAGTGTAAATGCTGTAGAATAAACCATGTTTTAACAGATTTCACAGATGGTTATTGTTCACAATATTGTTGCTTCGTCTTAGTCGGTTTAATTTTGAATAACATACTCCAGTTTTAACAGAGCCGTCTGATCTATGTCCAGGTAAATGGCAAAGACCTGTCCAAAGCAACCCATGATCAGGCAGTGGAGGCCTTCCGCACAGCCAAGGAGCCCATCAAAGTGCAGGTGTTGCGCAGAATGCCAAGACCCAAACCGGAGCGGCCTGTGGATGACACCCAGCTGATGGACATCAGCACACAGACCGACATCACCTTCCAGCACATTATGGCCCTCAGCAAGCTGCCCACCTCCACACCACCTGCTCTGGACCAGTACCTGCTCCCTGAGGAGTATGTAGAGGGGTTTTTTTGTCTTGTCTTTGCTGTGTTGATTAAATTTTTGTACAACGAGTCAAATATATACAAAGTGTGTTCAATATGTTTGGAAATATATAAGTAATGTCATACATTTAAAAAATATATATATATAATAATTCTGTTGGTGTAAAGTACAACAAACGTAGCTTACTATTACCACACATTTTGATGTATCTACTCTTCAGGATCTTGAGGAGGTTTATTTACTCTATCCAACCACCATGAAGTGGTTCAAAGGGCTTTATTTTTGCAAGCTGTCAACCACACACAGTGTTGCTTGATTTAGGGCGTGTCACTGTGTCACTATCATGACAACATGCTTCATTTGGGTGTTATGGGTGTCATGTGCATTGAATCATCCAACCATTCATTATCTTCCACTTTATCATCTACTAGACTCACGCGGGGTTCCCCATGCCCATCCAGGGGAGAAAGTCTCGGGCGCTGGGCAGATACACCCAGGACAGGGCGGCAATCTATCACTGGGCACACAATCACTCACACAAACACACTCTATATGGGGCAATTTGGAGAACTCAATTGACATGATCCATGTTTTTGGACTGTGGGAGGAAACCAGAGAACCCGGAGGACACCCACACGGACATGGGGAGAACATTGAAACTCCACCCAGATTGGGATTCAAACCGGGAATCCCTAGTGCTGAGAGGAGAACATGTTAACCACCTAGCCACCGTGCCGCCATGCATTGAATCAGCTTGGTTAAATAAATCCAAACCTAAAATGATAAATTTAGTTTTATCTATAACAACATGTCTTCTAGTTGTAAGCGTGTTTATTAAAAGATATTTTTATGGATGAATCGATTTGTGTTGCTCATATTCTTATTATTTTCACAGGCATTCTCCCAGGCACGAGTACTTTGACCCGAATGACTTCCTAGAGGGAATACAGCAAGACATGGAACGAGAGGAGCTTGAGTATGAGGTACCTCGAGTCTTGCATTTTTCTTGCTTGTTGTTTTTAATTATCTTTCTCTATCTCGGCATTGTTCATCAACCTGCAGTAAATAAAAATGTATTTGAAGTGGTCTGTCAGTGTAGTCTTTAAAAAGCCCTCCTTAATGCTTTTCTCCTCCTCCGTACTAAGAAGTATCTCTTCGCTGAGGGCCCTTACAGTCCATTCAGTTAGTAAATAGTAGTTTACTTCAAACAATGCTTTAATGCTTAGTGTCCTTGAGCAGTTATTTCAACCTGGTTGGTGCTTATGGGCTGAAGTTCAGCGTTCTGTACAATGATGGGAAATGTATGTCGACACCAATGACACGCGTATAGACCTTTCCACAAATTCAGCCAGGATTCATGGGCTTTTATACGACATTAACAGTTTGCAGTTTTATAATTCACTGTGTTTTATGAACATGTGACTTACACTGGATGCTCCAACTCTATAAAATTTTTGCTTTAGATCATTGATTGGCCGTGTCCGCATGGGTTTCCTCCGGGTTCTCCGGTTTCCTCCCACAGTCCAAAAACATGGATCAAGGTCAATTGAATTCTCCAAATTGTCCCATATAGAGTGTGTTTGTGAGTGAGTGTGTGTCCAGTGATAGATTGGCGTCCTGTCCTGGGTGTATCTGTCCAGCGCCCGAAACGTTCTCTTCAACTATTTGTAACTATAATGTGTTTGTATGGTGGTTCTGTTGTTCAAACAGTAGTAGATGAGGTGGCTACCTGTAAAAGTAGACTTTTTAATTCATATAGCAGTTTCAGATTTAGAAAATGTAGTTTACAAGTAGTAAATGAGATTTGAGTCCAGTTCAGTCCACAGCTCTTCATGTTTCCAGTTGGTCCTGACCGCAGAAAAAAATATTGGCTGTAATTCATTTAAAACACAGAGACTGAGACAATGACGGATGTCTCTGCGACGGTGTCATAAATACTGTTATTCTGCAGTGTATATAACCAAGGCTTGCTGTTTATCTTTGCAGGAGGTGGACTTGTACAGGACCAACGTCCAGGACAAACTGGGTTTGACTGTCTGTTACAGAACCGATGATGAGGATGAAACTGGGATCTATGTCAGTGAGGTTGGTATATCTTCAAAGACGTATGTCTGAAGACTTATTCTGTCTATTTCACTCAACCTAATCCGGTGATTTCTCAGCCAGCCGTATCCAATGGCACCGGATTGGTTCTCCCTGGTGGATAAATGGTTGCTCCACTGTCTTCCTTCCAATTATAGTGCTCCAAGCCAATTATGGTTGTTTTTGAGCTAATGTATGCAGAATTGGCTGGATGACGTACAGGTCATAGTGCATTCTGGTTACGTGTTCTTTAATGCGAGAGAGTGTTGGCCATTGCACACACTGGTTAGATGTTGGCTAGAGATAGATGGAAAAATAAAATAAAAAGGGGAAAGAAAAGGTTGTTCTTGACTGATTAGCTCATTATCTTTCACAGATTGATCCGAACAGCATCGCTGCAAGAGATGGACGAATCAGAGAAGGAGACCGCATCATTCAGGTCAGTTAATTAAACATCATATGGATATCAACTGTGTAACCCGTGTAACATATTACATTTAGACTGAAGCCCAAGTTGTGCCTGTTTGTTTAGATTAATGGTATAGAGGTGCAGAATCGAGAAGAAGCTGTGGCTTTGCTGACAAGTGAGGAGAACCAGAACGTCTGCCTGCTTGTGGCTCGACCAGAGATCCAGGTACACACACACACACACACACACACACACACACACACACACACACACATCGGAATACAGATGCATACAGAGATCCAGGTATACACAGGTACATACTTCATACCCGTCTGTTTGTCCTGATGAGTTGAACATGTGGAAGTTGAGTATTTCATGTGAAACTTCTGGATAACGTGGTATTGCTCTTTTGCAACAGCTTGATGAGAGTTGGATGGAGGATGACAGAAACGATTTCCTGGATGATTTGCACATGGACATGTTGGAGCAGCAGCATCATCAGGCTATGCAGTTCACTGCCAGCATGCTCCAACAGGTAAAGCAGGGAGACTGTGAGCCAAAAATCAAGTTGAAGTTTATTTATTTATGTAGCTTTTTGGCAACGTTGCATTGCCTCAAAGAAGCTTTATGGTTTTCTAAGACTGAACCCTTCAAGAACAAGCTGATGCCCATATCAGTGGCAATCAGAAATCACCTGGATCCATCCATCCATCCATTATCTTCCGCTTTATCCTCTACTAGGGTCACGGCGGGGTTCCCCATGCCCATCCACGGGAGAACGTTTCGGGCGCTGGGCAGATACATGCAGGACAGGTCACCAATCTATTGCTGGACACACACTCTCTTACACAAATACACTCTATATGGGGCAATTTGGAGAATTCAATTGACCTTGATCCATGTTTTTGGACTGTGGGAGGAAATTGGAGAACCTGGATGAAAACCGATGCAGACACGGAGAGAACATGGAAACTCCACTCCTTAGAGGAGAACATGCTAACCACTATGCCAGCGTGCCGTCCTTCACCTAGACTTCTTTTATTAAAATGAGGAACCCTGTGAGGAACAAGGGTTAGTGAAGGGTCTTTCAGGTTTAGACAGGGGGGAAGGCAGAGTGTATATACAGATTGTTGGTGTATATCTATATAAACATACACATAGTTGCCCCTCTGATTGTATTGTTTGTAAACGTTGGGTTAGAAAAACCTTGGTGACTCACCTCATCGATATATTTACTATAAAGCCTCATCGATATATTTACTATGAATCAGAATCATTATAAACATTTCTAAAGAGCATCCAAGCGTCAAACATGACTGCAGACCCCCACACACACTCAGTCATAGTGTAGTAATTCATTCATTCATTCATTATCTTCTGCTTTTTTTTTTTATATATTAGGGTCGTGGGGGGTTCCCCATGCCCATCCAGGGGAGAATGTTTCGGGCGCTGGGCAGATACACCCAGGACAGGACGCCAATTTATCGCTGGGCACACACTCACTCACACACTCACTCACACAGACACACTCTATATGGGGCAATTTGAAGAACTCAATTGACTTGTTCCATGTTTTTGGACTGTGGGAGGAAATCGGAGAACCCGGAGGAAACCCACGCAGACACGGGGAGAACATGGAAACTCCACCCAGATGGGGATTCGAACCTTGAATCCCTAGTGCTGAGAGGAGAACATGCTAACCACTAAGCCACCGTCCCGCCCTTTGTGTAGTAATGTGTTTTAAAATTAGTTTATTATTTAATGGTTTAAATGAATTAATAGCCGTCCCTCGCCTACATCTCCTCATTCGTTGTCCTGTCGTTGCAGAAGAAGCATGTGGACGGTGGTATGATGGACGCGGGCACACTGCTCTCACAGCAGCATGAGAAGGACAGTGGCGTGGGACGCACGGATGAGAGCACTCGCAACGATGAGAGCTCTGAGCAGGAGAATCTTTGCGACGACCAGACAAGTGCCTCCACCACACTTGGCAGTCGCCGCCGTTTGGCCTACAGCCAGGACACCCTTGGAAGCAGCGACTTGCCGTTCAGCAGCGAGTCTTTCATCTCGGTTGACTATGCCGACGCCGACTTCCCAGCTGATTTCCCAGCGGATGAGTGCGAGCGCTTCCGGGAGTTGCTGGAGCTTAAATGCCAGGTGAGAAGTGCTGGAGGAATGGGCTGGCCCAGCATTGGGATGATCGGTGGGCAAGGGATGGGAACTATTGGTGAGGACAGTGTAGACAAGGAGCTGGAGCTCCTGAACGCAGAACTGCGCAACATTGAGCTAGAATGTCTAAGCATCGTGCGGGCGCACCGGACTCAGCAGTTACGGGAGCAGCCGTGGATGCTGCACAACAGTGGCTTCCGCAACTACAACACCAGCGTGGACGCGCGACGTCACGAACTGGCGGATATCAGCGAGCTGCCGGAGAAGTCGGACAAGGACAGTTCAAGTGCCTATAACACGGGTGAGAGTTGCCGGAGCACACCGCTCACCCTGGAGCTGTCCCCCGATAACTCCCTGCGCCGGACCAACGAAGAAGCTCCTGAAGCATGTGCAGGAGGTCCTGTGACCAGCCTCGGTACCCGGGTCCATAAACCTCTTCTTTCACCGGTCCAGGAGGTGTCCAGTTCCAGCAGGACCCGGGTCGCCTCGGGTAACGATCCTGATCCCGGACATCAATCTGAGACCAAAGAGCGCAAATCCGGACGCTTCGGTCATCCTCACTCCCCCTACAAACATGCCCACATCCCGGCGCATGCCCAGCACTATCAAAGCTACATGCAGCTGATTCAGCAGAAATCAGCCGTGGAATATGCACAGAGCCAAATGAGCCTCGCCAGCATGTGCCGCGATCCGGTGTCCTCCGCTGACCCGGAACCGAAGACCGAGTGGAAGGTGAAGATCCGCAGCGACGGAACGCGCTACATCACCAAACGTCCAGCGCGCGATCGTCTGCTGAAGGAGCGAGCCCTGCGCATCCGGGAAGAGCGCAGTGGCGGCATGACCACCGACGATGACGCAGTCAGCGAGCTCAAGATGGGCCGTTACTGGAGCAAAGAGGAGCGCAAGCAACACGCCGTACGTGCCAAGGAGCAGCGCCAGCGGCGCGAGTTCATGAAGCAGAGTCGCACCGACTGGCTGAAGGAGCAGAGTGGGTCTGCAACCGATGACAAGAAGGAGCCCAACATCATCGAATTAAGCCACAAAAAGATGATGAAGAAGCGCAACAAGAAGATCTTCGACAACTGGATGACCATCCAGGAACTGCTCACGCACGGCACGAGGTCGCCGGATGGAACGCGAGTGTACAATTCGCTGCTGTCTGTGACTACAGTGTGATCCGCCGCCTTAATGAGTGCTTTACCCACAACATACCAACCGGGGGGTCGTATCCTGCCTCGTTCAATGTGGCAACGTTTGTAAATACGGAAATTCGAGCTTCGTCTGAAGGGATTCCAGTCATCGGCAGTTCGGAGAAGGTACGAGGACTGAACACGGTTGCTGAACGGAAACGAAACGAACGTTTGCCCCTCACGTTTGCCCCTCACGTTGCGCTCGCTGGTTTTTAATAACTTTACAGAAACTGTTCAGTCGTTTGTGGACCTTTTTCTGACCACAACCAACAAGAAAGCTACCGCCATCAACATCTTGATTTTAATTTAATTTCAGTTTTATCAGTATTTTAACAGTCATGTCTACATTCTTATCACAAGTATTACAATTTATTTAGCTTTCATGGTCAATACGTTACTTTGGGGAGGCATTACATTTTCCCCCAACATTGCTACAAGTTTATAACAAGTTTGAAAGGTGCTCTTTATATGAACTTTCATTATACATCGTTTTGTTTCTGTAGCTATTATAGGTCAACAAAAGCAGATGTGTACATCTGAGTGCAATTTCTTCGTTTATTTAGTAGTTAAACTGTATGAACTTTACTTAAAGGAACATTTTGTAACTCTTTATTCAGAGCAACAATGTTCAGCTGAACATCAACAAACTACATCACGCGAGCTGCACAGACCAGTATTTTGTAGACACATTTCAGAAGTGTAATTGCTGTTGCCAGTGATCCCCAAAGACAATTCAGATGATATGATTGTGCACGTGTATGTGTGCGTATATATATATATATATATATATATATATATATATATATATATATATATATATATATATATATATATATATATATATATAATGTGTGTGTGTGTGGGTATATGGGGTGCTATTCACACCATATACACACAAACACACAGATATATGCATACATACATACACTCACCAGCATTCATATATAGATATTAAATCTATAATTGTAAACAAATCAAATAATGAAAAGTTTTTTTAAAACAACTCACTCTGTAGTCTGAACTATATATTTTTTTGTACAGAACACTGAGTATGAAATTACATCCTAACAAATGCCTTTAGCACCAATATTTGTTGTCATAAAATGGGAGGAATAATAAATTATTGTTTTATATTTGAAAAGCTTCACTTTGATGTTGGATGCCAAATTTGTAAATGATTTCTCAAAAGTAAATGATTTCTTTTTTGAGTTGGAAGATCGGTCTGGGAGTTCTCGGGTTCTTCTCACATCACTTACCACATTCAGTAGGTGTGTTCGTGTAGGAAATTTGTCAAACTGACAGATTATTGACCCGACGGATTGGAGCGGGCTATGCAATCCGAATCCTAGTTTTAAGAAAATTGGGTGCACATGAGAACCGAATATTAGACTTTTTGACCCATGGAACATTATGGTCATATTTTTTTCCAAGAATGTAAAAGTAGGTGGCAATAATTTTACCTCCAAAAGTTGTGTGTGTGAAAGTCGCAGGTTCTTGTGATCGCATTGTGTTTTATTTCTCAGATGCATTTGATCTACAAATCGACACAATAAACCCAAAACTCCAATTATTTTCAATTAGAACTTATTGAAATTTGTTTATTTGTTTAAACCAATATTTTTATCTGACAATTATAAAAAATAATCCCAATATTTTTAATGATCAACTAAATCCAGTGCATCATCATTTATAAGTTCCTGTTGTTTTGACTTCAATCCCTGCCTTTCATCCCAAACACACTTCACACACCTGCTTCTTTTTTTTCTTGTATTGACATTCACATTCAGAGGCTCGTTGTGCTAATGGGAGGTATGAGGGCAGAAAGAGGGACTGAGTGTTATTTCCGGGGCTTCTCTTGACTATTGTGAGGTTTATTTATCTTGAGAAGGACTCTCCAACACACACACACACACACGCAGTGTTAAATAGGAGATAACAATGTGCCATGCAAGGCAAACAAAGTCCGTCTGCATTCCAATTCTAAAACTGCCTCGCTCCCCTGATGCAGACTGAGATTACTTTCATCACACCCTCCAGTTTCTCTCCCCCAGGGTGTTTTTATATCGGAATTGAATGAAGTCCAGCACAACAAGACGACTGTCCTCCTCCCGTTTGTTTAAATGCCAGGGCAGAAGGATGCAGGAGCCTTGAGTAAACCAGCTGTTGACTGATAAGGCTGGGGCTTTGGTTTCTTGGCACACTTTCACCATTTCCACAGGATAAAAGGTTAAGGCTCTCTTTTTATTGCTCCGAATGAAAAAAATCTCTTGTCAATGGCTCCTATTTTTATTGAGATTATTTGTTGGGTGGCCCTGGACTTTATTTGCAAATACACCATTGGCTGTGAGGGTTTTTCTTATAACCGGGATGGCTGGAGTGCCTAAAAAAATACAAATAAAAAATGGAAGAGAAAATCTAGGCATTGAAACCAAGTTGTGTAGCTACAGTTCCTTCAGAACTATTAACTTGTGGTGTTCTCTCATTGGTAAGTCGCTTTGGATAAAAGAATCTAGATAATGTAAATACTTCTATATAACAATCTGTTCAAATACTACAGTTCATGTAGTGATTGAAGACTCAGTACCCTGATACAGTTGTCTAAGATATACTACAGCGTTCAAGTTTAAATCAGTCAGATGGTTTTCATTTGGCCTTTTATACAGGTCCATCAGTTCTGCATGTACTCTACAGATTGTTGTGTGAAAATCTCAGATTGTCATCCACTGAACCAGCAATCCTGCCACAGTCCACATCACAAAGTGAATATGACCGGTGAGTAACAGGATAGTGATTTGTCTAACAATAAAAAAAAATTACATCTAGTGGCCGAATTACAGAACAGAGTTTATAAACAACAGTCCCAACAGGCACATTTTGTATTTTATGATGTAAAATAATGTACTGTACATCACGCATTGATACAAATGTGAAGCACTCAGAGGTGTGTCTATTATAAATAATGTCACACAAAAAGACTCAGCCAATCACATTTAGGACCGAAACTAACTTTTTATAATACCAGTTATTTTACTCCTCTACTGATGTCACGTGTCAACTCTTAAGTTTTACCTCCGATTGCAGTCATCGTCATCCGTAAGTCATCATCTCAATCTCATCTACAACGGTTATATTATAAGTTAAAATCCATGAGTATTATTATTATTATTGTTATTATTATTCATCCACTTTAGTGTTACAGACAGACCTTAAAAAGATGCCGTCATCTTCGTTCTTATCAATTTAGTAACGAACGACTAATAGCATTAGCATCCAAAATCAGTTGTGAGGTAACCGTTGACTGTTTAGCTAAAATGAAAAGAGGCTCTAGTGCTTTATTAAAACTAAACCGTCGTTTCTTGCCAAGCAGTGCATTCACTTCCAATCTGTCAGATCATGGTTTCAGCCAACTCCCCAATTAATCAGATGGATAAGTTCCTGTTGTGTAAAAAAAAAATGTAAAAACATAATCAGCTAAACCGCTCTCTCTATAGATCTCACATCTCACCAAATGTGTCACTAGATACAGTACAGGTGGAGATTCACGCCAAGATTAATATGGTGAGTCAGGGAGGAACAGGGTTTTCTTTTGATTAGTATCATAAAGGACGATCCAGGACCTCCAGCTTGTTAGTGTGAGAGCTGGGATGCAGAACCTGCTTCATTTAATTTAGAGCTTTGCTTCCAAGCTGTCAATCACCTTCCATCATTGTGTTTAATGTACTATGATTCATTGTACGTCTGTAACACAAATCATCGACAACTTGGACAGCGGGCTTGTTTGAGGTAATGCACAATACCTGATCAGCCATGTCCTTGAAGATGAAATACTGCTGAACGGAACCTTAAACTGTGAAAAGAAACGTAGATATGGAGCCTTTCAGAGACATTGTGAACATCAGAGTCCTTCAAGAATTAATTAGATTGGTTTCCTTCGTTATTTTGAATCCTTTATCCTTTTTTATCATTTTATTTAAAAAAAAAAAAAACGAATGTTATCTATTATTTACAGCCTTTGTTTTCTTTAAATGTTGTGTTTAAAAGACCTTGAAGCAGAAGGTGGGTTTTTTTTATTATTATTTAGGCATTCAGTATTTTTCCAAGTGAATCTAAACACTAAAAAAAAGTTTTTTTTTATTCTGCTGATGTTAACAGAGTTCAAATGAAACCCATTTATTTTACTGTACAAACACTTTTTTAGTAACTTTTTTGAAGGTTTTGCTAAAAACAATGTAAAATGAAGTATAACCAGGTCAAAGCAATAGAACTAGAACTGTCACTTATCACAGAGCTTTTAACAATGAGCATCCCAGACCCACACAGAGTTCATGCCAATTATTTGTGATGTCACATTAATAGTTTTACCTGAGATTGCAGAATTGTTTTATTATAAAGAAGTAAAGAAATCCAGAGGTGGGAGAGGGGCAATATATTTCCTGCAGTCAGGATCACAGTGCCACTTAGAGTTCAAGTTTTGAGGGAGCTGGAAGGTTCAGTTATTTGCAGCTATTTGAGCCAATTCTGCTGAGATTGCATATGTTCAGATCAGACTCCCACAATCTCATGTGTTCAGATCAGACTCTGGAGGAAGAAATCCCGTATTCTTCTGTACTGTAGACTTACTGCTTATATTATACATCTGCTAACATGCACACTCTCCCCACTTCATGTGTGTAGGTTGTTGGAACCCATCCATCCATCTATTATTTTCTGATAAGTCCTATATTAGGGTGGTGGAGGGTTTTCCATGCCCATCCAGGAGAGAACTTATCAGGCACTGTGAAAATACACCCAGCATGAACTCACCCAAACACACTACATAGGGGTCATTTAGAACAGCCAATATACCCTGAACCCATGTTTTATTTGACTGTGGGAAGAAAACCGAACCCGGAGAAAGCCCATGTGGACACAGGGAGAACATGAAAGAACATGAAAAGAACATGAGATCGGCATTCGAACCTGAATCCCCAGCGCTGAGAGGCAGACGTGCTACCACCGTGCTGCCTGCCGTGCCACCGTGCTGCCCGCTGTCGGAACAGGCACACACAAATGTTTGGTATTTTTTGTCCAGATGATACATTTCTTATAGACAATAAACCTACAAAAAAAAAAAAAGAGGCGGCATGGTGGCTTAGTGGTTAGCACGTTCTCCTCTCAGCGCTAGAGATTCCCGGTTCGAATCCCCTTCTGGGTGGAGTTTCCATGTTCTCCCTGTGTCCATGTGGGTTTCCTACAGGTTCTCCGGTTTCCTTCCACAGTCCAAAAACATGGATCAAGTCAATTGAGTTCTCCAAATTGCCCCATGTAGAGTGTGTTTGTGTGCGTGTCTGTGTGAGTGAGTGTGTGTGCCCAGCGATAGATTGGCGCCCTGTCCCAGCACCCAAAATGTTCTCCCCTGGATGGGCATGGGGAACCTAATATAACCCCCGCGACCCTAATATAGGATAAAGCAGAAGATAATGAATGAATGAATGAATGAATGAAAGTTAGGATTGCAGTGCCAGATAAGGTATTGAGGGTTTTGTTATTAGTAGCTGTTTGGTCCAGGTCTGCTGAGATTCCATGTGTTTGTTTTGGGATATGTGGACGGATGGAAACGTCACTAGAACATAGATTCCGCTACAGAATTGTGCACTAACATAAATTGCCATCAATAGCTGCGTGGCCCTTGACCTTTGCATGCACCGATTTGCAAAGGTCTGCACTTTCACATAGTTTATGGCTTTGCAGTGCAGCTGAATTGTAAGAGCATTCGCGCCGATGCATTTCCTTTGTTATTCTCTAATTTTGAAATGTCTTACCAGCAATCAGATGTTCTGATGTTTCACATGAGGATAGAAAATTGTCTCATACGATTAAAGGTTCAGTTGGCTTTTGCACTGCGTTAAGATCACTACACGTTTAACTTGCCTTCACAGAGGATGGCACATGGCCAAGCAACACCCATGTTAAGCTTTTAATGGGCTTGGTTACAAATCATTAGGCAGTAAATCTTTATTCGCGAGGAGAAGTTGGCTGCAGTTAGATGTTTGGGGTGGAAAGCCCGAGGTTTTTCTCACTGCACACGATGTTGATGTTAAATGATTTAACTTCGTGGTATAAGATTTAAACGGAAAGTTGTCTGGATGAACAAACGGCTTTAGAATGTTCCATACTAGTTCCTCCTCAGCCCAGACCTCTGATGTTGTTTAGTGCAAGCTGTCTAAACGTTAATTAACAAGACATTCGTCACTTCTTGGTCATTTTTATGAGGAAACTTCAATTTAATTGAACTATTTTGCTAAAGGGCGGCACGGTGGCTTAGTGGTTGGCATGTTCTCCTCTCAGCGTTAGGGATTCCCGGTTCGAATCCCCATCTGGGTGGAGTTTCAATGTTCTCCCCGTGTCCACGTGGGTTTCCTCCGGGTTCTCCGGTTTCCTCCCACAATCCAAAAACATGGATCAAGTCAATTGAGTTCTCCAAATTGCCCCATATAGAGTGTGTCTGTGTGTGTGAGTGTGTTCCCAGCGATACATCCTGGGTGTATCTGCCCAGCGCCTTAAACGTTCTCTCCTGGAATGGGCATGGGGAACCCCCCCCCCCCCCGCAACCCTAATAGAGGATAAAGTGGAAGATAATGAATGAATGACATATTTTGCTAAAAATCAAACAAACTAACTTCCACATTACCTAAATATAAGTTTCCCCTGCACGTTACAGCACTAACCACGTTCTCCACCAATCCCTGGTGTTGCTGCTCGAACTGCATAGAGGTGCAGAGACATCTTGGCGGCTTCTGGGTGGTTTTTGTGGAATATAAACCTCCGCAGGATCCTGAAGAGTAAATATGGTAATCGAATCAACGGTGTGGATTTGAACAAAGAACACACACAGACTTTCATCCTTATTTTATTTTTTTAAATGTAAGAACATTGTTCCATTGAACTCTTTGCTATCTTGTGTTGGCCAGATTCTTCGGTGTGGAGGTGAACAGGAATGCAATCTCCATCGAAACACACGCAATGGGAATCAGTCTTGTTGGAGACTCTTGTCAGCAGGTCAGTATATCAAACTTTAACTGCTGGAGTTTTAACCAGCTGGGATTTTAAGTGGGAACACCTGGGAGGAAAGCAGGAGAGTGTTGGGCCACACAGACACAAACACTGCTGAAGACCGGCGTTAAAGGTGTAACGTTCAATAACGCTCTCTGTAAACAGCATCTGTATTTTAAATAGCTTATTTAAGTGCACCTTCCAGTGTTCCTGTTTTATAATGTCTTCCAGTCATGTGTTTCTCTGTTTAGTGCGTTTCTCTTTACCACCTCAATCTAATATTTGTGTTTCGATGCGAACAACAAGCACTGGCAAGTTCAGCCTCCTTGTTTTAACACCTGGGAAATTTTTGGGCTAAATGGATCCGAAACCAAAGTACCGATGGTGGGTTTTGGAAATTGGCCATTAGGTTTAACTGCAGTGCCAAGGGCAACCAGCAAGTGTCAAATGCCAAGTTAGGCATCTGGAACTGAGAGTCCGACCACACAGAGGAACGGTAACCCAACCCAACACTCATTGAGTTTGTTTTTAAAAAGAAACAAAAAGCGTCTAAACAGAGACAAAGAAAGTTATATAGCTTTTTTTTGTGGCCGCTGAATAGTCATTCAGCGACGTGACAATGCTTTTGTCTGATATTTTGCTCAAATTTATTACAGCTCTGCGTGTAGGAGATGTCGCGCTTTTGTCTGTCAACTAGTAAAAATGGAATGGGGACGAGGCGCAGAAATTCAGATGGTAGTCCTGGAGGTTACCCACCAACTAGTATATATCACAGCTTTAACAAACTCAGATAGAGACGTGGTTGTGACTTAACGACACAAACGGGAGTCACGTGACTATACACAAAGAAGAATAAAGCAAATTTAGCACAAATTTAGATATATATACTCATATTCAGTTTCTGCTACATCTCACATTTCATATGCTGCTATATTTATAATCTATATTTACATTTCTAATGTATACTATATTTTATATATTTTTTTTTATAAAAATTATTTATATATATATATATATATATATATATATGTGTGTGTGTGTGTGTGTGTATATGTGTGTGTGTGTGTGTGTGTGTAATTATATAAATTATATATATTTTATATATATATATATATATATATATATATATATTATATTATATTTAGCGGTGGCAGGGTGGCTTAGTGGTTATCATGTTCTCCTCTCAGTGCTAGATTTACATGTTCTCCCCGTGTCCGTGTGGGTTTCTTTCGGGTTCTCCGGTTTCCTCCCACAGTCCAAAAACATGGATCAAGGTCAATTGAATTCTCCAAATTGCCCCATATAGAGTGTGTCTGTGTGAGTTAGTGTGTCCCCAGTGATAGATTGGCACCCTGTCCTGGGTGTATCTGCCCAGCACCCGAAACGTTCTCCCTGTTCAATAGTTGTAGTTGTAAATTGTATATACAATTTTATATATATAAATATTTATAGTTGTATATTCCATTATATTTTACATATCTATACTGTATATATCTCATTTTCTTCTTTATATTTTAAGTTCTAACTTTAAATAAGCAGGTAACATAATTTTGTTTTTGTCTTTTTACCATTTGTCTCATGCGATATAAATGATAATCAAATTTTCTTGAATCTTGAAATTTGCCGTAAACATCATCCAGATAAACAGTTCGTAAAATATTACCCCGTGTGGCAGTTAAAAATGAACTGAGCACTCGGCATTCTAATGCATCCCTTGAGGAATGAGGCAATACTGAGGCAATATAGGCAACAGAGTGTAGCTCAAGTCTTTAAAGTCCTATATCTAGACATAATCAATATTTACATTATATTAAGGTTAGTGAATTGGCCTCCACCGGTCAGTGGTATTGCTGCAAGACATCCATCACTGCTACAGGTATCATTTTCTAAAGCTGTCATCAGAGACTTCATATTAAAAGGCTTTACAAGAACAGCATTAATCAAGAATGGGTTCTAGCATTACTCAAGTCAACCAAACCTGCATTATGCTTCATATTTAGGGCGGTGGGCTGTGGTGCAGGGTTGTTAGGTCAGGTCTGTTGAGTAATTCAACATGATATTTAACCCTGAGGTGCTGCGATTGTATGATGTAATGACTGTAAGTCATTTGTGATGAAAGCATTTGGAGATGAATGTATAGCGAACCCATTATTACCACCGATCAAACCATAACATGAGCCCAATGAAATGCTCAGAGAACAAATCAATAATCTGATGAATACATGTGGAAAATTACTTTATTCTTTGGAAATCTGCAGAATTCTTAATGCTGGAACTCTGTCCACTACAACATTCATTCATCCATTATCTTCCGCTTTATCCTCTATTAGAGTCCATCCAGGGGAGAATGTTTCGGGCGCTGGGCAGATAGACCCAGGACAGGGCGCCAATCCATCGCTGGGCACACATTCACTCACACAGACACGCACGCATACACACTCTATATGGGGCAATTTGGAGAACTCAATTGACTTGATCCATGTTTTTGGACTGTGGGAGGTGTTGCGTTTAATAAAAAAACGGTCAGAAGTCACACACTCACTCACACAGACACACTCTACATGGGGCAATTTGGAGAACTCAATTGACTTGATCCATGTTTTTGGACTGTGGGAGGAAACCGGAGAACCCGGAGGAAACCCATGCGGACACGGGGAGAACATGGAAACTCCACCCAGATGGGGATTCGAACCGGGAATCCCTAGCGCCGAGAGGTGAACGTGCTGACCACTAAGCCACCGTGCCGTACTCTGCAAATGTGGTAAGGAAATTGCACAGCACGGTAACCTTGACACAGTGGCTTAGTGGTTAGCATGTTCTCCTCTCAGTGCTGGGAATACCCAGTTCGAATCCCAATATGGATGGACGTTCCATGTTGTCCCATGTGTCCGCGTGGTTTCCTCCAGGTTCTCCAGTTTCCTCCCATGGTCCAAAAACATGGATCAAGGTCAATTGAATTCTCCAAACTGCCCCATATAAGAGTGTGTTTGTATGTGTGAGTGTGTGACCAGCGATCGATTGAAACGTGCTTGAAACGTTCTCCCCTGGATGGACATGGGGAACCCCCCACGACCCTAGTAGAGTATAAAGATAATGGGTGGAAGATAATGGATGGATGGAATAACCTCGGCTGTAACTGTGATGTTTAAAAATTTCCACTGAGGGGTGGCACATACCTTTGATTAAACCTTGACGATGGATTGGCGCCCTGTCCTGGCTGTATCTGGCCAGCGTTGCAAATGTTGGGCCTCCTAGTAAAGAATACAGCAGAAGATAATGAAAGGAGACGTATAGTAAGACTAGGTTTACGTCTTTAACTATATTTTGGGTAATTGTGTACTCACTCTGTGGATTTTCTTGAGTGGATTTTTAGAGAACACCGGAGTCCACCTCGTCCACCTGCTTCGAATGTGTCAGAGATAATTGTTGATGTTGACCTTTTATCAGGCTCCCATTCACACCTTTTATAGTCGGTGGCAAAGAGCATGATGCAGCCCACAAAATGGACACTAAAAGCTCCATCAGTGCAGCAGGTCCTCCACTGCTATTACCCTGAGAGGCTTAGGGACATCTATAAAGGGAGCAGCTATGACACAGCCTTCAAAGGAGTCAATTAAAGCACTTCATTAGACTGGAACACTTCAGTGGAAGCCACAGGCTCCCGGTGTCAGTAATACCAACTGTTAGCCTGAGCATTACTCACGTTCGGTACCCCAGCTGCTACATGTGGGATATTAGGGCTGAGAATATTTATGCAATCACGCTGACATGAGGACGTGTTTAATACGTGTACACGGTGATCTTATTAAGTGGAATGGCGCGATTAAGCAGCTAATAAAGCCTTGTTCTTCAACCTCATCTCATTATCCATCCATCCATTATCTTCCACTTTATCCTCTATTAGGGTTGCGGGGGGAGGGGGTTCCCCATGCCCATGCAGGTGAGAACGTCTCGGGTGCTGGGCAGAAACACCCAGGACAGGGTGTTAATCTATCGCTGGGCACACACTCACTCACACACACACTCTATATGGGGCAATTTGGAGAACTCAATTGACCTTGATCCATGTTTTTGGACTGTGGGAGGAAACCAGAGAACCCAGAGGAAACCCACGCGGACACGGGGAGAACATGGAAACTCCACCCAGATTGGGATTCGAACCGGGAATTCCTAGAGCTGAGAGGAGAACATGCTAACCACTAAGCCACCATGCCGCCCTCCTCATCTCATTATCTTCTGCTTAATCCACTACTAGGGTCGTACCCATGCCCATCCAGGGGAGAACCAATCAGGCACTTGGCAGGAAAACATGCCAATCCATTGCTGGACACACACACACACACTATGGGGCATCTGTGTGTAAGAACAGTAGGCAACGGCAGATCACTTTATCTTCATTATTCATGAAGTGCAGCTGCAGCGTGGATGCTGTGAGGTGGCTGAACTTCCCGAAATGCTCCAAATGAGTCCAAGTTGTGAAGGATCTAAAAGACGGAGAGATTGTCCTGGCAGCCGAAAGAAACCCAGCTGTTGCCAGTTATATTTGGAGGTTGGAGGCTGTGTGTGGAACATCTGATGGTGTCTTCTGCCAAAGCAGCGTGATGTTGACCCATAAATGCCTCCTACTCGATTCACACGTCCATCCCGAGCCGAATGCTAATGATGGGAGCTGTGAATACCAATGAGCGCTGCATGATAGCGTGTGATCGTAGTGAGAGTTTACATTTAAGATGTTTGGCTCAGTGTAAAAAATATGAGATATGATATGCTTCGATTTAAATAACAGTTTGAGTTTGTTAAAGGAACATTGATCCTGGGATGCTGGGATGAGACTGAAAGTACAGGAACGGGAGGAAGAGGAAGAGGAGGAGGTGCCCAGCCGAGGGTACTCACTGAGGCTGTTCTCCGTCCCGGTTGGGGAGTAATCCGTTTAGAGAAACGGCTGGGAAATGAAACACTTCCCTCTATTGGATGATACAGAGATTACGATTAATCTGACTGTGAAGCCTTCACAGTGAGTTAAAGCAAAGTCTTCAAAACTAGAGAAACACTTTCCATCCATCATCTTCCGCTTTATCCTCTACTAGGGTCGTGGGGGGAGGGGTGGGGGGGTTCCCCATGCCCATCCAGAGGATAACGTTTCGGGGGCTGGGCAGATACACCCAGGACAGGACGCCAATCTATCACTCTGTGCACACTCACTCACACAGACACACTCTATATGGGGCATTCATTCATTCATTCAATCATTATCTTCCGCTTTATCCTATATTAGGGTCGCGGGGGGGTTCCCCATGCCCATCCAGGGGAGAACGTTTCGGGCGCTGGGCAGATACACCCAGGACAGGGCGCCAATCTATCGCTGGGCACACACTCACTCACACACAAACACGCACACAAACACACTCTACATGGGGCAATTTGGAGAACTTCATTGACCTTGATCCATGTTTTTGGATTGTGGGAGGAAACCGGAGAACCCGGAGGAAACCCACACGGACACGGGGAGAACATGGAATCTCCACCCAGATGGGGATTCAAACCGGGAATCCCCAGCGCTGAGAGGAGAACGTGCTAAGCACTAAGCCACCGTGCCGCCACAGTACGTAATTCATTCATTCATTATCTCCCGCTTTATCCTCTATTAGGGTCGCGGTGGGGTTCCCCATGCCCATCCAGGGGAGAACGTCTCGGGCGCTGGGCAGATAGACCCAGGACAGGACGCCAATCCATCGCTGGGCACACACTCACTCACACAGACACACACTATATGGGGCAATTTTGAGAATTCAATTGACTTGATCCATGTTTTTGGACTGTGGGAGGAAACCGGAGAACCCGGAGGAAACCCACGCGGACACGGGGAGAACATGGAAACTCCACCCAGATGGGGATTCGAATCGGGAATCCCTAGCGCTGAGAGGAGAACATGCTAAGCACTAAGCCACCGTGCCGCCACAGTACGCAATGTTAAACATAATAAGGACCTCTATCACTGAATCAGAGTTTTTTCTGCGCCTCATGGCGATCACAGCGGTGCGGTTTATTTCCCCAGAGAGCAGCTCTCAGAGACGACAGTTAAACTCAGCCATTTGCTTAGTGGCACGGAGAGATTTGGAAAATCCACTATTGATTTCCTCTGAGAGGAAGAGTAAATGTCACCTCAGTGTTAGGACGCAGGGTCACCGCCATGTTTATGATATACACACAGTTCAGGTGAGAAGAGCGCCACACAGCTGTTCAGTTCATTAACAGGACTACGAGCCGGCGTGGTGCAGCAGCACTCCCGGCTTACGGAGACCAAAGGTTAGGCTTAACTTTCAAATACATAACCTTAGTTTAAATAAGTCAGCTGGCCTGAATTTGGGTGACCAGATGTCCCAGATGTCCCACTTTGTGTGGGACAGTCGCGCAATTTCGTTACTTTTACGCGTTGTTAGGAAATCTGAAAGTTCCCCGATGAACCAATTTTGAAGGCGTCAAAAAGCACAGTACAGATGATTTCAGAGTTATTCGAATCAAGCGGTTTATTTATGACAAACCGAGTCAAAGCGTTCGTCCAAGACAAGCCCAAGATCGCGATCCAACTCTGATCTCAGCACCACAACGGTTCCACCAAGACAGAGCCCCGAAGTTTCTGACTGTATTTATTGAAAAACCATCCCTCGCTCTGCTTATTCTGAAACAACTTGTTAAAGGAGTTCTATGGGGGGGGGGGGGGGGGGGGGGTGAAACACGCCATTCCATCCCTTATCAGGGGAAGCTCGAGACTGCTCTGCTGCCCTTGAGCTTTATCCACCAGCCACCAGATGCCAGGTGCATCTAGTTTTCATGAAATATAGGCCTGGGGCAATTGTCAGCCAGATTGCCCCATCGTTATCGAATGCACTAATTCCCTTGAACACAATTTCTTACAAATCACAAATTTTTATCCCTTCAGCGTCCCACAAATTGAGACGTTGTCCCGCATTGGTATTGAAAGTCAGATATATAGTTTTGTGTTTTGTAATCTGTTATCGGGGGAGAGGCGGGCTGTTTGAATGTCAACCGATCGGGAACGCGGACGCATGTTAAGCCAACACAAACAATGCAAATCAGGTCAGACAGCACGAGATCTGGAGGAAAGGGAGGTAAACATGACCCATACAGCTGAAAACCAAAATGCAGCTACAACAAAGAATAAATGATCTGCCCCTGAGTGAAAGCAGAGCACGGCGAGTCTGATACAGCGTTGTGTGACGTTTGTCTGAGTCATTTTTACGTTTCACACCGAGGTGAATAAAAAAAGTTTAATTTGAGAAACACTGTGCAATAGTATGAAAGCTCCATGCTTACTGTGTTTTCTTACTTTAGAGAAAGGTACATTTAAATAAGATAATAATCCAAGTTATATATACATATACATTGGCATGTTGGCTTAGTGGTTGGCATGTTCTCCTCTCAGCTCTAGGGATTCCCGGTTGGAATCCCCATCTGGGTGAAGTTTCCATGTTCTCCCCGTGTCGGCGTGGGTTTCCTCCGGGTTCTCCGGTTTCCTCCCACAGTCCAAAAACATGGATCAAGTAAATTGAGTTCTCCAAATTTCCCCATATAGAGTGTGTGTGTGAGTGAGTGTGTGTCCAGCGATAGATAGATTGGCGTCGTGTCCTGGGTGTATCTGCCCAGCGCCCGAAACATCCCCCCCCCGCGAACCTAATAGAGGATAAAGCGGAAGATAATGGATGGATTAATATATACATATACTGTTCGGAGAGGACAGCACGGTGGTTTAGTGTTTAGCATGTTCTCCTCTCAGTGCTGGGGTCGTGGCTGGGTCTTCCAGCATGATAACGACCCAAAACACACAGCCAGGGCAACTAAAGAGTGGCTCCGTAGGAAACATCTTAAGGTCTTGGAGTGGACTAGCCAGTCTCCAGACCTGAATCCAGTAGAAAATCTTTGGAGGGAGCTTAAAGTCCGTGTGGCCCAGCGACAGCCACGAAACCTGAAGGCTCTGGAGGAGATCTGGGGCCAAAATCCCTGCTGCAGTGTGTGCAAACCTTGTCAAGAACTACAGGAAACGTCTGATCTCTGTAATTGCAAAGGCTTCTGTACCAAATATTAAGTTTCTTTTTCTGGTGTATCAAATACTTATTTCACACAATAAAATGGAAATTAATTATTTAAAAATCATACATTGTATTTTTCTGGATTTTTGTTTTAGATTCCATCACTCACAGTTGAAGAGTGCCTATGATAAAATTTACTAGTCTTTTTATTATTAGTCTTTTACATGCTTTGCACGTGGGAAAAATCAGCAGTGTATCAAATACTTGTTCTCCCCACTGTATATATACATATACTGTATATATATATATATATATATATATATATATATACCACACAGACATAGTCTTCGTCCCACATCTGGTGACATGGAATCTGGTCCCCCTACCTGAATCCAAGAACAGTATTAAATACAGAGACGAACCTCTGTCTATCTTTGTCATCGGTACCTGACATTATTTAATACTGTATCCATACCAACCACACTGATCTCACACAACCTGAAGACACATGTAGGGCAGTCATAGGCTTGTGGTTAAGAAACCATCCCTGTGACCTATATGTGGTGCACCACCTTTTGGTTCATTAAGCAACAAACATGCATAAAAGCACCACGATGAACCATAAAACATCACGCTGGAGCAGAAAGGGACCTTCCCTAAACTGTTAAGGTTGAAAAGCATGGCTCTGTGTGTGGTTTTTTTTCAATATTTTTTAAACCAACACTTTATCCTGTTAAATGACTTTATCCGTAATTCTGCTTGTGTAGTATACAATTTTGTAGAAAATGGGCAATTGATCCATAGAAGAAAAAAAATTTAATTACCAGTAATTAGTTAATGAATTTGTCATTTGTTTAATCGATTCGCGTGTCGTCATAGCTAAGTTTCAGCTTAATCAGATAACGGGAAGTGGGTGAAATAGCATTTGCAAACAGACACACAGATGAAGCTAATAAAGGGGTGGTAATAAACATAATCATAAAATTAATAACTATTCGAGCGATCTCACGTAAAAGGCTTTATAAAAATTTTGTAATCCTTAAATCTGATTGGCTGAGTCGTTTGTCCTGGAGTTTAATAACTCACACCTCCGAGCACTTCACATTCGTAGCAATGTGTGATATACTATACATTATTTTTAAATCATAATACACACTTTAATATAAACAACAAGCCGAGTCAGCGCTAGGGTTTCCCGGTTCGAATCCCAATCTGGGTGAGTTTCCATGTTCTCCGTGTCACACAGATTTCCTCCGGGTTCTCCGGTTTCCTCCCACAGTCCAAAAATATGGATCAAGTCAATTGAGTTCTCCAAATTGCCCCATATAGAGTGTGTCTGTGTGAGTGTGTGCCCAGCAATAGATTGGCACCCTGTCCTGGGTGTATCTGACCAGCGCCCGAAACGTTCTCCCCTGGGTGGGCATGGGGAACCCCCCTGCGACCCTAGTAGAGGATAAAGCGGAAGATAAAGGATGGATGGAACAAGCCAAGGCACTAAACCTGTTGTGGCTGTTGTTTATAAATTGTGTTCTGTAATTTGGCCACTAGATGGCACTTTTATTGTAGGACAAACCAGTAACCTAGCAATCAAACTCAATTAATTACATTGAGTAAGACCATATTATTAATTATTTTGTCAAACCTTGTTGTTTTCATATCATAGTGTCTACATAACTTTTTATGAAAGCAATAAGGCAGTTGTGGTCAAGTATTACTGTGAATAAATCAAGGAACGCGGTAACTGTACTCAATTTCATGTAAGGCCTCAGAACACCTCTTACCGTGATTTACACACAATAATACACAACCTCAAGTGCCTTATTGCTTTAATAGATAATAATGAAGTAATAAATCAACATGGTGACAGAGGAATCGGGGTTTTTAACTCCCACAGGACTGTAGTCAGTACACAGAGTAAATATTTGCCTACATGACAAAAACAGACTCATTTAATCATTTAAAACCAGTACATTTATTGCTTCACCTGAATACTGCATTGAAATCACACGCATTCAGTATGCACAGAGATCATACATTAATATGGACTCACAAAAAAAGGGGGGGAAAAAAAAGCAGTGAACATATAACGCTCTACAAAACTACAGAAATGTAAAAATTCTAAATATCAAAACAGTACAGCTGTGGTGTCGGCAGTCAGTTGGTACGGAGACAGGTCACGTCTCGCTCGCTCGCTCTCGGGTTTAGAGACTGGCTTCGAAAAACAACGCAAGTTTGCAAGTTCCTAAAAAGAAGAGGGATTCTTTGAAATGTTCTTATAAATTATTGTGAACCAAACGAGACAGAACATCCAAAAGATTCTGTTCTGGTACCTTTTATATTCGATTCTTTCTTCAGTACAGGTGTGACATCACGAGGTTAAACAGAAAAGACGAACCCATACGCAGCTAATCACACGGTTCACATGGGTCTGGATGTGGACCAATCTTCTACCTGCATCCAACTACGTGGAAGAACTAATCAGAATACGGACTAATATCTATGGCTTTGCAACCGACTTTGCGTTCGACTATCGAGTGGTGAAGCTTTGGGGGGGACCAAAAAAATAATCCAAATAAAAAAAATGCACTAAAGGGAGAATCCGGCCTGGAATTCAGGTCTTCTGGAGCCACCAGCGCTGACATAATCCTAAAACCTGTACAGAAGATATGAGCAGACCATCTCCCCCCCCCCCCCTCTACTCCAACTCCCCTCCCTATGTTACAACAAAAAGCAGACAGATGGAGAAACGCCTGTAAAGACCAGCTGTGCTCGGTGGAACAGAGGAGAGTATGAAAGCCGTTGCCGAGAAGTTTCCAGTTTAAAACCTTTAATCGAAAATTAAAAAGAAAGAGAAATCTCATATTTACATCAGTGTGGTGCGTCCACCCAAATAGGAAATCTGGAGACGGTGGGTGATGCTGGACCAGAAGGCTTTCTGGCAGGCCCAGTCAAAGAGCCTCTCCTGATAGTGTTGGTTAGTGTGTGTTCTCCAATCTCCACACGCTGGTGGTGGTGGTGGTGGTTTATGCTACAACATCCGTTCAAAAGACTCTTTAATCTTGATCCATAGGCTCCTCTGTGTTGTCTGAGTCCAGCTCCCCCGACTCCATGCTGCCCTCTGTGGGTGAGTCTGCGTCATTGGGGGTGGAGTCAGAAGCAGTGTCTGGGCCTGGGGCCATATCGCTGCTGCTGCTGCTACTGACAGGCTCACTGGACTCCTCCTCCTCATGCCTTTCGGGGCTGGAAGCTGGAGCCGTCTGCTCCGATTGGTCCATGTCGTTGGGCTCCTGGGCCGAGCCGAGAGGTACCTCCCGCTCTGCACCGTCGGACTGCGTGCTGGACGACGGTTCTGGAGGAAGAAAGAGTTCGGAATCACGATTTGGGATTTTGGTTCTTCAGCTGCTTATACATATGAATGAGTCTCGATTGGCACAGTGGCTTAGTGGTTAGTACGTTCTCCTCTCAGTGCTAGGGATTCCAGGTTCGAATCCCAATCTGGGTGGAGTTTCCATGTTCTAACTAAGCAGAAGCTTGAGGACCACAGAAGCTTGAGGACCAAAGCTGGTTAGATACCAACACAATGCATAGCAGACAGTTTTTGTGTGAGACACTTTGAAGATGATCTGAGTAATTCATGCAGTAAATAAATAAGTTCCAAAATAAATGTGGGTGTTACATTTTGAACAATCTTCATATTACAGAACACCGTTTCTTGGTAACGATGTGTCTATGGAACATCAGAACCGTGAACCGTTTATTTTTAATAGTTTTAACTATTTTTAATAGTTATTTTATTTCTAATAGTTATTTTCAACTAATTTTTAACCCTGCACTGCACACAGATGCACCGTTTTCACTTTAATTCCAAGTTACAAAACAATTTTTAGCTTTAGTCTTTATCCGTACAGTGCCATATTTATATAGCTTCTCTTTTTTAACTTTGCACATTGTAACAATATAGATTTTTATTTATTTGTAATTCCAAATTGTTACCTTGGTCCTCACTAGCTGCTGATGAAGTGGCAGCCTCGCTCTCCTCAGTCCCATCCTCCTTTTCATGCGTCATGGACGACGGTGACTCCGTCTCTCCAGGTTCCTCCGCCGCGCTCTCAGGTTGATGCTTCTCACAACCCGGCTCGTCTTCGGCGTCCTCGTCCTCCTCGCTGCCCTCCTCACTGAACTTGAGTCTCTTCACCTCTTGCTGCTCTTCCTCTGTATTCTCTTCCTCTTCCGAATGCTTGTTCTTTATGCAACTACTCGAGGGAGAGCCGAGACTTGAAGAGGACGAATCACTGAAACCAAAAACTTGTCCTGTTATTATATATTCATACTACACGTTAACAGATACCAGGTGGCACGGTGGATTATGGAGATTATATATATATATATCACACACACACTCCGCACAATGACAATACAGTTAATACTAATCTAATCTAATAAAGAATCTTATATGAATATGACATAAGCAGGTGAAGCGTACCTGGAGAGTTTGCTGTGAGTCGATGTTGTGTTGGAGTCTTTGTTTTCTGTGCTGTCTGGCAGGCCGTTTGTAGCCAGTGAGGATGAGATCTTCAGCCTGCTCATTGGCCGAGGTGTTCCAGGTCCATTCACCTTCCTGAGACAAGAGTCAGAGAAATGAAACAGCTCATCTTCATCTCTAGTAACTTGAGTAGTATTGTAGTGCTAGAATCAAAGCTTAAAAATAAGTCATAGATTCTTTTGTCAGCACGGGATCCTTTTGGTGGAGAGTTTGCATGTTCTCACAGTGTTTATGAGTTGCTTCCCACTGTCCAATGACATGCAAGCTGGGTGAATTGCTGTAACGATTCCCAATGCAACCCATCCATTCACCCATTATCTTCCGCTTTATTCCGGGGGTTCCCCATGCCCATCCAGGGAAGAGAGTTTTGGGCAGACGCTCTATATGGGGCAATTTGGAGAATTCAATTGACTTGATCCATGTTTTTGGACTGTGGGAGGAAACCAGAGAACCTGGAGGAAACCCACATGGACACGGGGAGAACATGGAATCCCTAGTACTGAGAGGAGAACATGCTAACCACTAAGCTACCATGCAAGCATTTATTTTTATTTATTTACCCAGGAAGTGCCCTTGAGAATAAAACCTCTTTTTAAAGGGAGATCTGGTAAGATAACAGGTTTTCAGTACCAAAAATTAAAACATACAGATAACAAACGGACAATCTCAACGCACATTTAAACATACAAACAACAGGGTGAAAAGCGACTTACAAATGAGAACACAACTCAGTATTTATGAAGAAAACCAACTAGTTGTAATGATTTTGCAAAGTGTTCCACGATCAGGGAGAAATAAGAAAAAGCCATTTTACCCAGGTTTAAACTAATAATTGGTACATTTTAACGTTTACTAAACCATCTTTAATTAATCCATTAAAATAATAAGCAGATTGGAGAAATAAATAAATAAATGATTAGCTCTGTATTTTACCTTTCTGTAAACACAGGTGTACTGCCTGGCAACATCACTCCGTTCATCCTGTTAACGCCGCTGCAGCCATTTTTTCTGAAATAATTAAGATAAATATATAATTACATTACGGCGTAAAAGATGATCTAATGAAACCAGTAGATTTAAAAGACTTACTCAGATGTTGGATACACACAGCTGACTACCATCACATTCTGTAAAAAATAATTAAATAAATAAAAAAATAAACATTTATTTATATTAATTATAAATTTGCTTTATATTACAAGCAATTGGAATTTTAGGTGATTCCATCCATCCATTATCTTCCGCTTTATCCTCTACTGGGGTCGCGGGGAGGGGTTCCCCATGCCAATACAGTGGAGAATGTCTCGGGCGCTGGGCAAATACACCCAGGACAGGACGGCAATCTATCACTGGGCACACACTCACTCACACACACTCTATATGGGGCAATTTGGAGAATTCAATTGATCTTGATCAATGTTTTTGGACTGTAGGAGGAACCCAGAGGAAACCTATGCGTGTATATGTATATAGAGTGTGTCTCTGTGAGTGAGTGTGTGTGCCCAGTGATAGATTGGCGTCCTGGGTGTATCTGCCCAGCGCCCAAAACGTTCTCCCCTGGATGGGCATGGGAAACCCCCCGCGACCCTAATAGAGGATAAAGCGGAAGATAATGGATGGATGGATAGAACAGGATCCTGGAAGGAGGTTAGACACTACTATGAATATAATTTTGGTAAAAGGTACTAGATATTTTATAGGAGTTGTGTATCAAATCACATGGAGGGAATGAGTAGTCAAATCAAAATTGCCAGATGTTGAAATTATAAACGCAAGTGATGGACTGGCTCTTTAAATTTGCGATTCACTGTACGAGTCAGTCAGATTTTTATTATTAATTAAACAAAGTGCAGTGTGTCCCTACCTTCTCTACTCCTCGGAGAAACTTCTCGGTTCCCGTGTAGTTTCTCTTGGGATCCGTGAGGAGCTCACATAAACGCTGAATGGTGAATGGAATTCTGGGAAAGGGATTACTTACTTTAATTATGCAGCCAATAGAGTCATAAAGTAACTTTATAAACCTTTTACATCACTTGTTAAATACTGTTATTATAAAAACCCTGCTCAAGTGGAATTTGGCCTCGAACCATCAACCTTGGTCATATAATCCACCTATATTGTTACTACATCTATGCATTTGAATCACTAATTAAGCTTTACAGCACACATGGTGCCATGAAATTAATGCAGAATGAGGAAAAGTTTTAAATCAGGGCACAAATTACACAACCAAGTCCGCATTCTCATTAACAGTCAACAGATGGCACAGTTTTACAGGGGTGAAAGACTGCAGTCCTGTCCCTCTAACGTACTCTTTCTATCCCTTTATTACATACACCTTGTCTTCACACTCCTCATTTATGTTATCAGATCCTCCCGGCTGTTTACAGATAATAAATGCCATCACGGCAGTTTTTTCACTTCACTTGAGCGATGCATATCAGTGCCTTCTGACATTTCGACGCTGTACCCTTGATCGCTTTCAATTTTTCGATTTCGATTCAAAGTCTGCTGACAATGGGAGCGTAATATTGACTCGACACAGAGGGAAAAAAAGGCCGTCAGATAACATTATGTTAAAAATAACCTGTTCATCCCTTGGGTCCTCTATCAAAAGCTCTCCGAAACCTTCCCCTGATTTACATTAACAATGTAAGGCTACAAATGTTTAGTTCTTCTTCCATTAGCGGAACTTGTGCCGGTCTGGCAGCAGCAGTGCAGCTCTGCCTCAAGACCTCAGGTGTATTCCAACGAATGCTGTCTGTCCCCAGAATAAATTGCTTACTAGATAGCTTAAAATAAGATATTTTACCCGTTGTAACCATTGACTATTTTAAGTATCCTCTCCTTCATCTCCTCAAATGGAACGGACTCGACGTTAGAATTGGCAGGTCCTCTCTGCTCCGGCGCTGAGGCTCTGAAGTCTTCCATAACCTTCTCCAGTTTGAACAAGAAGTAACTTTTAAACTGAGACCACGAGAGCCTATAGAGAAGTAAAGAGATTTAGATTGTGCATCCACAAAATCAATACAACAAGCATCTCTGTACCACCGACAGGAACCAGCAGACACACTGCTGTAGAACTGCTGCCATTTTCACAATGACATTTACTGTGAGACAAGGGATTAAAGGACAAACCCTCATTCACAACGTTTCTCAACATTACTCACATGGTTTCGCCAGTTTTAGCAATATGGCACAGGAACTGGTCCAGTACCGGAGACACTTCTTTTTTCCCCTTCTTTTCGAAGTCTGAGGAAAATCCAGAACACAAAACTACGAATCAGATACAGTTTCTGAAACATAAGCATTTGGTTTGTTCGATAGTGAGTAAAACGCATCATGGGAACATGCACGTTGTTTCTGAGGACCGCCACTTTCACAGTGGAAACAGATACAAGTCATCTGCTTAAACAAATGCACAACTTAAATCTGATTTGAGTCCTAATTCGTGTCACTTTGGGGAAGAAAAAAAAAATATTAAAAAAAAAAATTATAATAATAATAAAATTAATAAATAAATAAACAGACACTGTCAAGAAGCATTAGTAAAGTATCTGTTAATGATTATTTTAAACAACTTTACACTTTAAGGTCTAAAAAAACCTTCAGCCACTTGTGATGGAAAACAAACCAATGTAAATGGAGATGGAGTTCAAAGATCAAGTAAGAATTCAAAGTACGGCTGCGGAATCACTCAGGACTAGTGTGAAAAAACATTTTTTTTTTACCGCTGTAACCCAAATAAAAGAGAGATGGGTTTATCTAACGTACACAAACATATATACACAGAGAGAGAGAGAGAGAGAGAGAGAGAGAGAGAGAGAGAGAGAGAGAGAGAGAGAGAGAGAGAGAGAGAAAGAGAGAGACTAGAGTGGCTATGGTGGCTACAAAAGCTAAGCACAGCGGAACAATTCTATGCAAAATTTTGGTTGCTTCTTAGTAAATTTTCCTTTAGTGAAATGAACTTAAGTAGCTTTACAGGAAACAACGTTGCACAGCTACACACTAGAAGAAAAAAAACAAAAACAATTTAAGGTTGGTAAAAACGTAACAGGCCACTTTATTAGGTTCACCTCCTTCTATCTGCACTATTACCATTAGACATTTATAGATATGAAATCAGAGACAGTAGGTTATTTTGTTTATCCACTTGTTAAAGGAGACGTGAGAATAGTAGTAACACTGACTGTTAAAGGTAAGAGTGGAGTGATTCTCTTAAAAGTTTATTCATTCATTATCTCCCGCTTTATCCTCTATTAGGGTCGCGGGGGGGGGGGGGGTTCCCCATGCCCATCCAGGGGAGAACATCTCGGGTGCTGGGCAGATATACCCAGGACAGGGTGCCAATCCATCGCTGGGCACACACTCACTCACACACTCTATATGGGTCAATTTGGAGAATTCAATTGACTTGATCCATGTTTTTGGACTGTGGGAGGAAACCGGAGAACCCGGAGGAAACCCACACAGACACGGGGAGAACATGACCAAATGTAAACATGGAAACTCCACCCAGATGGGGATTCGAACCGGGAATCCCTAGCGCTGAGAGGCGAACGTGCTAAACACTAAGCCACCGTGCGACCTTATAAGTTTAATTTAATGTAATTCGGAGCCAAAATAATGAACACATTCTTCACTTTAAAGACATGGCAACATTGTCCGAACAAACTCAGCATGCAGGTTCAGTGAATTGGAGCGCTGCTCCTGAGAGACGCCTGTAACGCTGTGCAGCATGCCTGGTGCTTTTAAGTTTCTGTCCAAATCACAAAGCTACTACACTCATGTACCAATCACCTGGACGAGCAGTTATGAGAATCTCCATCAAGCACCTGAAGAAATGTTTTAAATAAAGCCTTTCAATTACTCTGCATGCAAAAGGCAGTGGTGTGAAGAACTTAACAATATTTAACTGCTTAAACAAACATACCCTCTGCTTTACTTTTCATGTGGTTGGGGGAAAAGTTGCAGATTACACCATTTTAAAACACTTTTCATAAATTTAGATTTGAAGCCCTTAATATATATATATATATATATATATATATTTTTTTTTTTTTTTTTTTTTTTTTTGTCAAACTGTCAGCTGCTTACTGGACATTTATTTGCGAGGTGTTTGAATGACCTGTCGTTGTGGGGTTACAGGACGTGTACCACACACGTGATATATGGACTTTGTAGTTCTACAACCCCATTCTGTAGTCCATCTGTTTGACTACAGTACATACTGTGTACTCTGTTCTATGGTCAGAACCTCAATAGTACCACCACAGAGCAGGGGTTATTAGGTTGGTGCATTAGTCCTATCCCAGCAGTTTCACTGAGGTGGAGCAATGAAACTCCAGCAGCACTGCTGCACTAAAACCCCCTCACCACATCAGTGTCACTGCAGAACTGACAATAAACAATCCTCCACCCAAATGATACCTGTTCTGTGATGCTGACCAACAGAGAACAGAGAACCAACAGAGGACTAACAAGAACAAAGAACACAGATGGACTACAGTCTGTAATTATAAAACTACAAAGTCCATCTATATGATAAGTGGAGGAAATAGATATATATAAAGAATAGTATATATAAAGAATTACTTTTAAAACATGTAATTTGATCAAAGCTACACAAACTTTTGTACAGGAAATGCGCACACACAAAACAATACTTTCGGATTTAGCGCACACACACACACACACACACACACATCAGAGGTATATTTACGGCGAATTTACATTTTGAAGGATTTTGTAGACGAGTCTGAACAACAAAGTTGTATTTATAACATCTTAAATCACATCTCAATGGGCGGCACGGCGGCTTAGTGGTTAGCATGTTCTCCTCTCAGCTCTGGGGGTTCCAGGTTCGGAACCCAATCTGGGTGGAGTTTTTATGTTCTCCCCGTGTCCGTGTGGGTTTCCTCCAGGTTCTCCGGTTTCCTCCCACAGTCCAAAAACATGGCTCAAGGTCAATTGAATTCTCCAAATTGCCCCATATACTAGAGTGAGTGTGGTCCCAGTGTCCTGGGTGTATCTACCCAGCGCCCGAAACGTTCTCCCCTGGATGTGCCTCCTCCCTTAGACCCTAGTAGAGGAAAAGCTGCAGATGACGGATGTTTTATATAAAGAGAGCCGCGTCCTGTTTTTATTTGGCGTGTAGCTTTAAAAACCATGAGCTAAAGTTACTTTCGGACATTTTGTTACTCGGCTCCTCGTCTTTGTTGCTAAAGCTGCTGCTGTGCAGACAGAGACCCGCGGACAGCCTCGCTTTATCCGCCGTGGTGCCGAAAAGACGAAAAAACTTTCGGATTTAGAAACACACTCACACCTATCAGAGGTATATTTACGGCGAATTTACATTTAGAAGGATTTTGTAGACGAGTCTGAACAACAAAGTTGTATTTATAACACCTTAAATCACTTCTTAATGGGCGGCACGGCGGCTTAGTGGTTATGTTTTCCTCTAAGCTCTGGGGGTTCCAGGTTCGGAACCCAATATGGGTGGAGTGTCCATGTTCTCCCCGTGTCTGCGTGGGTTTCCTCCGGGTTCTCCGGCTTCCTCCCACAGTCCAAAAACATGGATCAAGGTCAATTGAATTCTCCAAATTGCCCCATATACTAGAGTGAGTGTGGTCCCGGTTCTAGTTCTCCCCATGATGTGTATGGAGAACACCCCCCCCAAATTTGTATTTATAACATTCTAAATCACTTCTCAATGGGCAGCACAGCGGCTTAGGGGTTATCATGTTCTCCTCTCAGCGATGGGGATTCAAGGTTCGGAACCCAATCTGGGTGGAGTGTCCATGTGGGTTTCCTCCGGGTTCTCCGGCTTCTTCCCACAGTCCAAAAACATGGCTCAAGGTCAATTGAATTCTCCAAATTGCCCCATATACTAGAGTGAGTGTGATCCTGGTTCTCGTTCTCCCCTGGATGTGCATGGAGAACCCCTCCCTCCCCGAGACCCTATTAGAGGATAAAGCTGCAGATGATGGATGTTTTATATAAAGAGAGCCGCGTCCTGTTTTTATTTGGCGTGTAGCTTTAAAAACCTGGCTTAGGGGTCATCATGTTCTCCTCTCAGCGATGGGGATTCAAGGTTCGGAACCCAGTCTGGGTGGAGTGTCCATATGGGTTTCCTCCGGGTTCTCCAGTTTCCTCCCACAGTCCAAAAACATGGCTCAAGGTCAATTGAATTCTCCAAATTGCCCCATATACCAGAGTGAGTGTGATCCTGGTTCTCGGTCTCCCCTGGATGTGCATGGAGAACCCCTCCCTCCCCCTCCCTGAGACCCTATAAGAGGATAAAGCTGCAGATGATGGATGTTTTATATAAAGAGAGCCGCGTCCTGTTTTTATTTGTCGTGTAGCTTTAAAAACCATGAGCTAAAGTTACTTTCGGACATTTTGTTACTCGGCTCTTCGTCTTCGTTGCTGAAGCCGCTGTGCAGACAGAGACCCGCGGACAGCCTCGCTTCATCGAGCGGACGGACTGCAGGAGCAGGTTCGAGCCTCGTTTGTGTTTGTTTGAACTCGCTCCCGGCTGTTGCTCTCAGACTAACGGCTCCCCGCCACCGGATAACCGCCGCCCCGCAGGAGAACCACCCCCTCCGGCCGCCGGAACCCTCCAGAGACGCGGCACGAACGGATGGAACGGAGAGTAAGGACGCGGCGCCGGGGTTCGGTGCGAATTCACTAACCGGTACCGATCAGGCGGAGGTGCTAATGCTAAAGCTACACGGCTAACGGCAGCTCTCTCTCTCTGTGTTTAGCTGAACGTCTCTCGCTCGGCGGACACGCGCGTCTTTAAAGCGTCGCAGAAGGAGACAGAGAAGCGGAGAGACCTCTTAAAGCTTCCAGCAGCGCGTCCAGCTCCATGTCTGCGAGTCTGTCGGGAAATCCACCACGAGCCCCGGAGCTAATGGCTGCCGCTGCGACCAGAGAGACAGCGGAACAGGAAAGCCTTCCAATATGGCGAGCGTGACGTCACTGCGTCCTGCGACGTAACGAGAAGAGGACGGAACGCTGTTAGTACCGTAAAGAACCAGAACACTCCGCCCGAGTAACAAATACTCCGTCAG
The DNA here is from genome assembly GCA_019802505.1 of Corydoras sp. C115. Lineage (NCBI taxonomy): Eukaryota > Metazoa > Chordata > Actinopteri > Siluriformes > Callichthyidae > Corydoras > Corydoras sp. C115. The sequence goes on along the minus strand of JAFMOC010000035.1, from coordinate 123,802 downwards.
AACACTCCACCTGAATACTCCACCAGAATACTCCACCAGAGTAACAAATACTCCACCAGAGTGACAAATACTCCACCAGAGTAATCCATCAGAGTAACAAATACTCCACCAGAGTACTCCACCAGAATAACAAATACTCCACCAGAACACTCCACCAGAGTACTCCACCAGAGTAACAAATACTCCACCAGAGTAACAAATACTCCACCAGAACACTCCACCAGAGTAACAAATACTCCTCCAGAACATCCCACAAGAGTAACAAATACTCCACCAGAGTAACAAACACTCCTCCAGAACATTCCACAAGAGTAACAAATACTCCACCAGAACACTCCACCAGAGTAACAAATACTCCAGCAGAACACTCCACCAGAGTAACAAATACTCCACCAGAGTAACAAATACTCACCTAATAACCAAAACACTCCACCAGAGTAACAAATATTCCACCAGAGTAACGAATACTCCCCATATAACCAGAACACTCCACCAGAGTAACAAATACCCCCTTAATAACCAGAGTACTCCGCCACAGTAACAAATACCCCCCTAATAACCAGAGTACTCCACCACAGTAACAAATACTCCCCTAATAACAAGTATACTCCACCAAAGTAACAAATACTCCCCTTATAACCAGAGTACTCCATTAAAGTAACAAATACTCCCGTTTACTATACTCCCCACTTTCTGTAGTACTGCAAAATGCCTTCTAGTAACCAGTATACTCCACCACAGTAACTAATACTCCCATTTACTATGCTCCCACTTTCTGTAGTACTGCAAAAGGCTTCCTAGTAACCAGTACACTCCACCACAGTAACTAATACTCCCGTTTACTATACTCCCACTTTCTGTAGTCCCCCTAGTGGAGGACTAAGTGGAAGAGAATGAATGAATGAAAAATGTATTTGTTTTATCGGCAGCAATGGGACGGAATGAAACAATCGGATTTAATGGTTATGTGGTGCTTCCCAATAGTGGATGTAGTTCTAATACATGCAGAGCTTGCGTTTAATTTTGTAAATAGGGGGCACTGTGATATTAAAATTCTTCTTCCCTTCCATTCCATTCCAAAACCTGGGAGGTTGTGCCCTGAAGTAATAATGTTGTAATACACTCACCATGCTGTGCAGCAGGAGCCAGGCGTAGACAATGCTGATTACCTAAATGCTTAACAAGTTCACCATGTGCTGATATTTAAAGAAACAGAGGTTTATTTGCATGTCGAACACAAACCATTAAAAATAAAGCAAAACCAGTTCGTTCTTCATGTCTGTTCCTGTCCGTGTGAAGACGGAATGTTCACTGATGTGCATTTGCCCCATTGCTAGTGTAACTATGTGCATGAGGCGGTGTTTCCAGGTTACCGTTTACAGCATTTATAAAAAAAATAAATAAATATCACCACAAAGCCGGACTGAAAAGGGCAAGTTTATTATATTTCTGCCATGCATTGAACATCTGTGTAAGAAAACAGCGAGAGAAAATATGCACAACAGATCGAAACACTGGTAAGAATGTAAACCATGTGTAACACAAACACAATGTAAAATTCTACGAGATGACAATTAGAAGTATTCACCGCATTTACAAAACTGAAATAATAAAGAGATATAAACATAAAAGCACTTTATTATCGATCAGAAAAACAAAAAATTACATTTAAACGGAACATTAATATTTAGAAAAAGTGCAGTTGTGAGGCATCAGCCCCGTCTGTACTGATATACCGAAGCTTCTCCAAGCAGAGCTCCCCAAACCCCATCTCCTAAAGATGCCACCCACTGGCTTTGAGATGACTGACAACCAACTCCATTCCATCGCATTAACATGTTCAGCACTAAAAAGCTTTAAAAAAAATAGACTTCTGTCATTTTTTGGACAATAAAGCACTACTGCTGCTGGAATAGATACCAATAACAAACTGATTCTAAGTGATTAATATCATATGAAGCTGTAAACAGCAAGATGTAATGAAGACTTCAGGACAGCCGGTGCATTTCGGGTCATTGTTTTACTTACAAACTTTACAAACATCTGTGCAGGATTCTCTTTGGAAACTGAAGGTCATATAAGAACGATATTATAACACTCACACTCACCGGCCACTTCGTCACGTGCACTCACTCACCACAATTACAGACTGAACTGCAGTTACACACATTTTTCTGGGTAAATGCTTCAATACATTTGGGTTGCAGTGCTTGTATGGAATGGACTATATATATATATATATATATATATATATATATATATATATATATATATATATGGAATGGCAGCTGCATATACAGTCGCAGTCTAAAGTTTGGCCACGCCCCCTTCTCGCTCCATCATCTATTTGCTCCACTTATCATATAGATGGACTTTGTAGTTTCACAGTTGCAAACTGTAGTCCATCTGCGTTCTTGTTTTTAATAATCCCCTGTAAACAGACGGACTACAGAATGGAATTATACACAACTACAAAGTCAATCTTTACAGGAATTGGAACTGAGAACATGGACAATAAGGGGACGTGTCCAAACTTTTGCCTCGTACTGTGGATGCTTTTAAACAGGTTTAAACAGTTTTAAAGGAGGAACTATGGACTGAATGGTCACTTCTGGTTGTTGTGGCCATTTTTTAGATCTTGACGTTTGAATTGAATGTTTTGATGTAGTGAATTCTTGAAGTAGCCGAGAAAAAATGCCAAGAAAGAGGCATTAAAATCATATTTCTCTCATCTCATACAACCCCATAAGCCCCCCCCACATCCATCCACATCCACCCACCTATTTACGGACCAAGTAACCCGCTGCTCACATGGTTAATGTTCTACACAGATTTTTAACCCCCCCCTCCTCATCGTTAATGACACGTTGAATAGAGACCCCATAGTAGAACCCTTTCCAAGCAGAGGTCCAAGAATCATAATAATCCTCGGTTTGCATGTCCTCATCGGTTCGTCCCCTTCTCGCTCCATCGTCTATTTTCTCTATTTATCATATAGATGGACTTTGTAGTTTCACAGTTGCAGACTGTAGTCCATGTGTGTTCTTGTTTTTGATAGTCCCCTGTAAACAGACGGACTACAGAATGGAATTATATACAACTACAAAGTCAATCTTTACGGGAATTGGAACTGAGAACATGGACAATAAGCGGAGCATAAAGGGGACGTGTCCAAACTTTTGCCTTGTACTGTGGACGCTTTTAAACAGGTTTAAACAGTTTTAAAGGAGGAACTATGGATTTGTTCTGGACACTTCTGGTTGTTGTGGCTATTTTTTAGATCTTGACGTTTGAACTGAATGTTTTGATGTAGTGAATTCTTGAAGTAGCCGAGAAAAAATGCCAAGAAAGAGGCATTAAAATCATATTTCTCTCATCTCATACAACCCCATAAGCCCCCCCCCCACATCCACCCACCTATTTACGGACCAAGTAACCCGCTGCTCACATGGTTAATGTTCTACACAGATTTTTAAACCCCCTCCTCACTCATCGTTAATGACACGTTGAATACAGACCCCATAGTAGAAGCCTTTCCAAGCAGAGGTCCAAGAATCATAATAATCCTCGGTCTGCATGTCCTCATCGGTTCTAAAAGCGGGTTGGAATGAGCCGACGAAAAGTCGTCTCCGCACCACATTTCACTCTCTGTAGAAAAATGGCATTATATATATATTTTTTTTTAAAAATTCAAAAACATCTTTTCACCACAGACGACATGGCGTCTAGTGGTTCTCTGTTGATACAATACTGTCAAATATAAAAGAAAAGCTTTATCCTGAAGCAATACCTTCATAGCAAGTGCATTCGAACCCTTTCACAGGAGCCAGAGAAATACAAGGCATTAAGCTTACAGCCAAACCAGAGCAAAGATGCTAAAAAAAGAGCCGATTCGGGAAAACACACGATTCTGACAGCCGCCTAAAGGCTCGAAGACACACTTAGTGGGTAAAGGCTTAATGTTGAGCATCACAATGAAGCATTTGTTTTTGTATTCGATAAAAAAAAAAAGAAAAAGAAAAATCCAAATGCTACATCTCTTTGCTTCTGCGTGCCACAAGTCGTCTGGTTCTACTTAACGTCTGTGTTTCTGCCAAGTCTGCTCAAGCAGCCATCCAGCTTTCTTCTCGCAGCTCCTTCTGTCGAAACGCAACCGTGCAGCCGGATGCTTTTCCAACTGTGTAAACACTAAACTGTATCTGAAATCACCGTCGAAGTCTATTACAGCTCCTTCACTCGTACATTCTGCTAAATCCATTCAGCCTGACCATCTGATAAGGTCCTGCCGGGGCGCGGAATCAACCATATGGAGCCAGATCGACGGGCTTCGGTTCCTTCAGGACCGGATTCTCTCGTTCAGCTGCCATTGATTTCATAACAAGCGTCACTCGAATCGGTCCGAGAGGCCGTGCATTCTCCTTCCCCCGGCGGACGGAACCACAAGACTCGGCTTCATGGTATTGCACATGCTCTGTTTAAAAACAGCACACTGATTGTAGAGAAGATGCTCTTCTCCTTGTCATTTTCCTCGTGCCGCCGCAGTCGGGCCTCACTGTGCGGCGTCGCGCTGGGGCCGCAGGTGACGGATCACTCGCTTCTCGAATGCAGACTTCATGGTTTTCTCGATCTGCTTGAGGAACACCTGAGGAATTCTTCCACACAGGGTGTTGACCGTGTTCAGAAATTTGCTTTGCAAGGGGTAGAACAGGGACTGGACCAGGTTCTCGCCAACAGGATACTGAAAAACACGACAGGAGAAGAGGACACTGACAATGTGCTCGTCTTTTACGTTACAACAGGAGGAAATGGATTCAGCACCAAACATTTAGTGGTTGGCATGTTCTCCTCTCAGCACTAGCGATTGGGATGTATGGGATGTATGTATGTAATATTCATTCATTCATTATCTCCCGCTTTATCCTCTATTAGGGTCGTGGTGGGGTTCCCCATGCCCATCCAGGGGAGAACGTTTCGGGCGCTGGGCAGATAGATCCAGGACAGGGCGCCAATCCATCGCTGGGCACACACTCACTCACACAGACACAATGGGGCAATTTTGGAGAACTAAATTGACTTGATCCATGTTTTTGGAATGTGGGAGGAAACCGGAGAACCCGGAGGAAACCCACGCAGACACGGGGAGAACATGGAAACTCCACCCAGATGGGGATTCGAACCGGGAATCCCTAGTGCTGAGAGGAGCACATGCCAACCACTAAGCCACCGTAAATAATATATATTACATATTATCCATCCATTCATTATCTTCCACTTGATCCTATATTAGGGTCGCGGGGGATGTTCCCCATGCCCATCCAGGGGAGAACGTTTCGTGTGCTGGGCAGATACACCCAGGACAGGACACCAATCCATCGCTGGGCACACACTCACACTCACACACACTCTATATGGAGCAATTTGGAGAACTCAATTGACCTTGATCCATGTTTTTGGACTGGGGAGGAAACCGGAGAACCCGGAGGAAACCTACGTGGACACGGGGAGAACATGGAAACTCCACCCAGATTGGGATTCGAACGTAACACACAATAGGTGCTCAATTCATTCTGGAGATGCCGGTGTGGGAAATCTCACCTCACGTATCGAATCATACATCACTTTGAAAGCCGGCTGCTTCTCATCGTGGAAAACGCCGCGGTTGCCATGGAGAATGGAAACACCCTCTTCCTCCGCTCCCTTACAGTTGCTGCCATACATGCAGTGATCAGGTCTGTAGTTCCACTGGCATGGGAATATGAAGAGGCATTCTGGAGATACAGAGGTAGATAGAACACGAAGAACTGATTAATTAGATTAAAATATGGGTTCCAGGTAGAAGTTTCAGTTAGAGGTCCACGGTTTGATTCCCGGTCCCACCGAGTACTGAAGTACCCTTGTGGAAGGTTCCTAACCCCAACTACTCCCTGCGCACCATATACCATATACAGGAGGTAGAACATGAAGAAATTATTAATTAGATTAAAATATGGGTTCCGGGTAGAAGTTTCAGTTAGAGGTCCACGGTTTGATTCCAGGTCCCACCGAGTACTGAAGTACCCTTGCGGAAGGTTCCTAACCCTAACTACTCCCCGCGCACCGTATACCATATACACAAGACCGTCCACTGCTCACTTCACTCAGTGTGTTTAATGGATGGGATAAATGTGGAGGGCAAATTCCTCTGTGTGTAAGCACTGTAGGCAAAATCAATCCCTTTAACACTTTATGATGCAGCGTGAGTAACAACGAGGACTGTGGGTAATTTGCATTTGCAGCTGGTGGACCTCAGGTTTGAACCCTAACTACTGAGCTACCACCCGCTTCATTATATATACATTTAGCACAGTGCTTCTCAAATAGTGGGGCGCTGGGGGGGTGCCTGGGGGGGCGCCTAACAAGAAATCACAGAGCAAGTGATATTAAGTGTACTGAACAAACCCTCAAGAGACAACATGGAGAAATATTTAACAGGGACGGCGGAGAGAAAGGCGGAGAGAGACGAAGACAATGAGAGCAACAAAAGTCAACCGAAAGTTAAAACGAGGAAAGTGTATGTAGCGCCTGGTTTCACGGTAACTGAGGTGAGAGACGAAGAAAGACCGGCGTGTCTGCTGTGTCTTTAAATGTTGGCAGCGGACAGCGTGAAATAAATGAAGGCGTCACTTAAAGACATTACACCCCAATCACACTGATAACCGATCTTCCCAACTCTGTCCGTAAGGCAGAATCTCTAAACAGTTTTAAGAAACTACTTAAGACGCATCTATTTAACAAATACCTGTTAAAAAATAATAATAATAAATAAATAAAAAAATAAAAAAATAAAAAAAAGGGGGGGGGGGGCGCAGCTTCGAATAACAATCAGGTTTGAAGAACTTACAGTATAGTTGGTTTTCTCCATGGCTTCTGACTTGTGGTGTTCTCATTTGTAAGTCACTTTGGATAAAAGCGTCTGCTAAATGACTAAATGTAAATGTAAATAACCGCTTGAGTTTTTAAATCGAGAACATGACGCGTATAACCAGCGATCAAAACTACTGCAGAAAAGCTGTGCGCTGCAGAACGGGCGCGTTCAAAAATATTTCTAGTTTAAATGAGGATTTCATTCGTTTCTGTTACAAAGTAAAAAAACAAAGTTAATAAACGTATTCTTTGTTCTAAGTTGATCTATATTTCGTTTTCTTTATTGTTAATAAGGAGACATTGTTATAAAAGAGGTGTATTTATAACAAATTTATAGACAAATCATACTACAGTGAGCGTGTAAAAATACTTTTTCATCCCATTTTGTCATGTACGGGGGGGGGGGGGGCTTAACAGAAAATAATTGAGAATCACTGATTTAGCTGGTGCTTTTATCCCAAGCGACTTATATGACTTGGTGTAAGTCACATGACTGGATTAACCAAAGCCACTTATATGACTAAAGGTTATCAAAAACCAGCATTAATTAGTTAGTAGCAGCTAAGTGGTTAAAATGTTTGGCTATTAAGCTGAAGGTGGACCACTGGGTTCTTATATTCTCACCGGACTTTAATAAGCAACCTAGATTATCTACATTTTTGAAAATGACATGTGATTAGGCGGCACACTGGCTTAGTGGTTGGCATGTTCTCCTCTCAGCACTAGGCATTCCCGGTTCGAATCCTCATCTGGGTGGAGTTTCCATGTTCTCCCTATGTCCTCGTGGGTTTCCTCCCACAGTCCAAAAACATGGCCAAGTCAATTTGGAGTTCTCCAAATTGCCCCATATAGAGTGTGTTTGTGTGAGTGAGTGTGTGCCCAGCAATAGGTTGGCGCCCTGTCCTGGGTGTGTCTGCCCGGCACCAGAGACGTTCTCCCCTGGATGGGCATGGGGAACCCAACCGCGACCCTAATAGAGGATAAAGCGGAAGATAATGGATGGATGAATGACATGTGATTATATGCAAAACCTGTATCTTAGTGTCCTTCATGGTTAATGATGCCTGGCCAGGTACGGAGAACGAGTCCCCCACTGAGCCTTGGACCTCACAAGGTTTCATCCATTAAAACCAACAAACACCAAGGAGTTCAGGCTCAGAACCATGTACAGCTGCGTTAAGACAACACACTATTGTAAAATGAACTATATAAACTTGACTTGGAATGACAGTGATAGATTGGCGTCCTGTCCTGGGTCTATCTGCCCAGCGCCCGAGACGTTCTCCCCTGGATGGGCATGGGGAATGTCCCTAATAGAGGATAAAGCAGAAGATAATGGATGGATGGGGGAGGGGGGGGTTAAAACCCTAAGTTTGCCAGTGTGGGCCCTTAAGCGAGGCTCCGAACCATCAGCCGATTTGTTCAACAGCAATCTGACGGTGTAATAAACTTGTTAGTTATTAATTCCCACACCAGGGGGACAAACCCGGGACTCCTCCAGGTCGTTTTTTTAAAATCTCATCTCAGTCTGAAAGCCGAGAGCGAAGTTGCAGCTGAACGGGCGCGTGTCTGAGCCGTTGTCAATTAAAAATGGTAATTACGTGCTCCTTGAATTAAAAAGCAACGGCGCTTCACCTCACAGCTGGAAACGGATTCTCCACAGGCGGATTCACCGAGAAACGCCGTTAGGGCCTCACGCTGGGTTTCTTATCACATATTTCATGTGCATGTTACACTAATCATCAGATAATTACGCAAATACTTTAGGCAGTCGTCTGGTATAACTCGTCTGGAGTTACCGTATTTTCCGGACTATAAGGCGCACCGTACTATAAGGCGCAGTCTGAATTACGGGGTCTATTTCTGTATTTGACCCCAGTATAAGGCGCACCATACTATAAGGCGCAGTCTGAATTACGGACTCTATTTCTGTACGGTACTTATTCTGTACGGCAGCGTATTATAAGACACTCGCTAAAACATACGATCTACAAGAAAAATAAAACGCTGATTTATAATTGAAGTTTATTCTACTACTTCATAAAACACACATTATTTTAATCTCTCTTCTCCCACAAATCTGTGTCTGAATTAAAAAGCTGCACTCCGGGTTCCCCCTTATCGATGTCTGAGTCCGTCTCGTCACCAGGCGGCCGTTCGGCGACGATGCCGGCTTTCGCGAAAGCTCGGACGACGGTTACAGCAGAAACCTCAGCCCTTTTTTTTCTTCCTGTCATTAAACCGGGAACGGTCTGCTTCATTAAAGGATAATTTCAGGGCGTGGTAGCTCAGTGGTCAGGGTGTTGGGCTGTCAATCTGAAGGTTGTGGGTTCAAATCCCAGGTCCACTGAAGTTGCCAGTGTGGGACCTTGAGCAAGACCCTTAACCCTCATTGCTCCAGGGATGTTGTGATGGACCCTGTGCTCACCTTGTAAGTCGCTTTGGATAAAAGCGTCCAAGAAATGACCAAATGTAATGTAAATGTAAAGGTTCTCACTCCGCACCGGACCTGTTACCAAAACCTGAAGCTCTCGGTAGTTTCTCTGACTCAGCACTTGTTCTAAACGTACCATCCCTCCCGCCGAGTTGACTTCACCTGTTCAATCACAGCTCAGAGCCTGTCAGCTTTACCACTTCATTTAAGCAGGAACTCAGGAACTGTAAGACTGGCAGGTTATTTTCCTCAACACTGACTCCGGCTTACTTTTACCTTCAGACAGCTGTCAGTACAGAGCAGACGCATTTTCATTCAGGCGGCTCAGACACTCGCGCAAGCTCCTAACGGAACGGCAGATTCCCTACAAATCAGATATACACTTGTTCTAAAAGGCTTAGGAGAACCTGGAGATAATAAAACTGCTTAAAACCTCTCACAGAAGGGGAAACGCCTCGAGCAGGTAATCTGCTTCATCAGCAATTATAAAAACACACAGGATTTATTCATCACATGTTAAAATATCCCTCTCCTTGTGTTCGGTAAATCTGACCCTAATCCCACTCGTTATAACAATAGTGTTCAGTGCCACTCAAACTTTGGGACACGCCCCTTTTTGCTCCACTTATTGTCCGTGTTCTCAGTAGCACTTTCTGTAAAGATGGACTTTGTAGTTCTACAATTCCATTCTGTAGTCCATCTGTTTGTGTTCTACAGTACATACTGTGTACTCTGTTCTAATGATCAGAACCCTAATAGCACCACCACAGAGCAGGGATTATTAGGTTGGTGCATTAGTCCTATCCCAGCAGTGTCACTGAGGTGTTTATCCAGGGGAGAACGTCTCAGTCGCTGGGCAGATACAACCAGGACAGGACGCCAATCCATCGCTGGGCACACACTCACTCACACAGACACACTCACTCACACACACACACACACTCTGTATGGGGCAATTTGGAGAATTCAATTGACTTGATCCATGTTTTCGGACTGTGGGAGGAAACCGGAGAACCCGGAGGAAACCCACGCGGACACGGGGAGAACATGGAAACTCCACCCAGATGGGGATTCAAACCGGGAATCCCCAGCGCTGAGAGGAGAACATACCAACTACTAAACCAACGTGCTGCCATATATATATATAATTGTTTTTTAAAAATCACATATAGTAGCATAGTAGCAGTCAAAATTTTGGCCACGCCCCTTTTTCGCTCCACTTATTGTCCATGTTTTCAGTTCCACTTTCTGTAAAGATGGACTTTGTAGTTCTACAATTCCATTCTGTAGTCCATCTGTTTGTGTTCTACAGTACATACTGTGTTCTCTGTTCTAATGGTCAGAACCTCAATAGCGCCACCACAGAGCAGGGATTATTTGGTTGGTGCATTAGTCCTATCCCAGCAGTGTCTCTGATGAGCACTGCTGCACTAAAACCCCCTCACCACATTAGTGTGACTGCAGAACTGACAATAAACAATCCACCACCCAAATGATACCTGTTCTGTGATGCTGACCAATAGAGAACCAACAGAGGACTAACAACAAAGAACACAGATGGTCTGTAATTGTCAAACTATAGTCCATTCATATGGTAAGTGAAGGAAAAAAGGGGGCGTGTCCAGATTTTTGACGGGGACTGTGTATGAGAGGGCGTAAATAAAAGCTGTACTCTGTATAACCTTTCTAAGAGCCATTTAGTAGCAGATTAGATTCATCATGAGCCTCTGGAAATAGTCCCACAACTGGACAGGGACGGATCTGTTGCCAAGCAACACGAATAGGAAGACCTCGCTGCTGTGAGCTACCTGTTGAAACTGACTGAGAAATTCGCTCTCAATAATGTATGGCATCCGAATCCTTGAATCGTGTTACTGGACAGAAGGAGAATCCTGCTGAAATGCACATGGAGAACATACCAACTCTACACCGACAAAGTAAAGTACAGGACATGTGCTATTAAGCAATTAAGTCTCATCTCCGTCCACTTAATCCCCTACTGGGGTCGGGGGGGGGGGGGGGGGGGGGGGGGGGGGGGTCAGAGTACAGTCACTGAATGATTTTGTATGTTTTGGGAGAATAAAAGCATTCAACTTCTGAAAAGTGGATTTTCATTCATTCATCCATCCATGTTCCACTTTATCCTCTATTAGGGTCGCGGGGGGTTCCCCATGCCCATCCAGGGGAGAACGTTTCGGGCGCTGGGCAGATACACCCAGGACAGGATGCCAATCCATCGCTGGGCACACACTTACTGACACAGACACACTCTATATGGGGCAATTTGGAGAACTCAATTGACTTGATCCATGTTTTTGGACTGTGGGAGGAAACCGGAGAACCCGGAGGAAATCCACGCGGACACGGGGAGAGCATGGAAACTCCACCCAGATGGGGATTCGAACCGGGAATCCCTAGCGCTGAGAGGAGAACATAGGTTTTTAGAAAATAGGTTTTGTATATTTATATTTGATTATATTTATATAGGGCGGCATGGTGGCTTAGTGGTTAGCATGGGTTTCCTCTGGGTTCTCCGTTTTCCTCCCACAGTCCAAAAACATTGATTAAGTCAATTGAATTCTCCAAATTGCCCCATATAGAGCGCGTATGTGTGCCCAGCGATGGATTGGCACCCTGTCCTGGGTCTATCTGCCCAGCGCCTGAGACGTGGGAACCCCACCGCGACCCTAATAGAGGATAAAGCGGGAGATATGTTCAACATACCCAGCCCGGTATGTTGAATGTATCATCCCCCCCCACCCCCCGACTGTGTCCTCAGATGTTATCAGAGCATCAGGATGTGCAGGACAGGGCGCCAATCTATCACTGGACACACACTCACTCACACAGACACGCACGCATACACCCTCTATATGGGGCAATTTTGAGAACTCAGTTGACTTGATCCATGTTTTTGGACTGTGGGAGGAAACCGCAGAACCCGGAGGAAACCCACGCAGACACGGGGAGAACATGGAAACTCCACCCAGATGGGGATTGGAACCGGGAATCCCTAGCGCTGAGAGGAGAACGTGCTAAACCACTAAGCCACCGTGCCGGCGAAAAGTGTATATATTTGCTCAAATTACCCACAATCCACCTATGACGTTCTGTTAATGAGCTCGTGTCTGATCCTAATTTCACACGATTTATGAATGGATTTTTTCGCTGCTGCTATTTCTTGCTTCCAGCACATCCATCAAACCAACACGAGCCTCGCCAAGTCTTCATTAGCACCGGAGCGTTTAATCCTCCACCTGTCTCCTGACGCTCCGGGCTGAAGACAGCGCTCACCTACAAACAGCACGTTTGTTTTCTGCCAAGTACTAAACAAGCTGCGAGGATGCTGTTAGGAGGATTAATCAGAGAAGAGGGAGGGAACCGTGTTCCTGCTGTTATCCAGCACATCCCGATGTTCTGATAACATCTGAGGACACAGCCGGGGGGTGGGGGTGGGGGAGGGGCGGGAGATGATACATTCAACATACCGGGCTGTAAAAATCAGCTCGACAGCGTGTTTAAAAATGTCCATCATGTGATCTAGTGATTTTTTGCCTCGTGTTATTTTTGTAGAATTGCAATAAACAATAATGGTGAGAATACTGTATAAAAATTAATGCCCCCATCTATCACTGAGCACCGTCACTTACACACACACTGTATATGGGGCAATTAAGAGCATTTTGCAACTCCACCCAGATTGGGATTCAAACCGGGATCCCCAGCGATATTTGATATATATATATATATAAAAAATCAAATATCGCTGGGGATCCCGGTTTGAATCCCAATCTGGGTGGAATTGGAAAATGCTCTTAATTGTGGCATGGTGGCTTCGTGATTGGCATGTTCTCCTCTCAGCGCTGGGGATTCCCGGTTCGAATCCCAATCTGGGTGGAGTTTCCATGTTCTCCCCGTGTCCGCGTGGGTTTCCTCCGGGTTCTCCAGTTTCCTCCCACAGTCCAAAAACATGGATCAAGGTCAATTGAATTCTCCAAATTGCCCCATATAGAGTGTGTGTGTGAGTGTGTGTGTCCACTGATAGATTGACGCCCTGTCATGGGTGTATCTGCCCAGGGCCCGAAACGTTCTCCCCTGGATGGGCATGGGGAACCCCCCCGCGACCCTAGTACAGAATAACGCAGAAGATAATGGATGGATATTTTCTAGGTAAACAAACCTTTAATGTTAAGAAACATTTTGAAATATGAATATATATATATATATATATATATATATATATATATATATATATATATATATATATATATATATATATATATATATATATATATATATATATATATATATATATGCATGCGCTTGTACTTCTGTAATTGATGACAAACTATGTGTGTGGTGTGTGTGTGTGTGTGGTGTGTGTGTGTGTGTGTGGTGTGTGAATGTGGTGTGTGTGTGGTGAGTGTATGTGTGTGTGTCCTGTCTGCACTTCTTTGTTTTGGTTGAACATGTTTTTCATGCTTTCTGTTTAATATTTGGTCGTTCTGTTAATGTGCTTTATTCTTATTGATTCTTGGCACATACAGCATGTAGGTGGTTCTTGGCTCTGTCTCAGATTCATGGCCTGGCGTGTCCGATTCAGACACCTAGTGCACACTACTTGTTTAGCTCTTGTTTTAAATGTTATTTTTGGTCGATTGTTTACTTTGGTGCTGATGGTTTGACGTCTGTGTGTGGGAGGACTGCCTCTCTCACACGAGCTGGTCTGCTTTTTGATTTCCTACATTTTTAACATTTCCAAACAATAAATGAGAAATCAGCAACAAGAAATTAAAATAGAATGACCTTTAATATCAAAGAAATGTGATTACTGCAGGTTACACAGACCTCCATGCGCCAACTGGTAGATTTTACATAGCTGTTTATCTGAAGCTAATCCATCCATCCATCCATTATGTTCCACTTTATCCTCTATTAGGGTCGTGGGGGGGGGGGGGGGTTCCCCATGTCCATCCAGGGGAGAACGTTTCGGGCGCTGGGCAGATACACCCAGGACAGGACGCCAATCTATCACTGGGCACACACTCACACACACACACACTCTATATGGGGCAATTTGGAGAACTCAATTGACTTGATCCATGTTTTTGGACTGTGGAAGGAAACCGGAGAACCCGGAGGAAACCCACGCGGACACGGGGAGAACATGGAAACTCCACCCCGATGGGGATTCGAACCGGGAATCCCCAGCGCTGATAGGAGAACATGCTAATCACTAAGCCACTGTGCCCTGAAGCCAATCAGTTTGTGTAATTTATATTTTATCAGAAAGTAATTAATTAAATTGCGTATCCATCCATCCATCCATTATCTTCCGCTTATCCGGGGTTCGGGTCGCGGGGGCAGCAACCGAAGTAGGGAGACCCAGACCTCCCTCGCCCCAGCCACCTCCACCAGCTCGACTGGGGGAACCCCGAGGCGTTCCCAGACCAGCTGAGAGATATAATCCCTCCAGTGTGTCCTGGGTCTTCCCCGGGGTCTCCTTCCAGCCGGACTTGCCTGGAACACCTCCCTAGGAAGGCGCCCAGGAGGCATCCTTACCAGATGCCCGAACCACCTCAACTAGCTCCTTTCGATGCGGAGGAGTAGCGGCTCCACTCCGAGTCTCTCCCGGATGACCGAGCTTCTCACCCTATCTCTAAGGGAGAGCCCTGCCACCCTGCGGAGAAAACCCATTTCGGCCGCTTGTATTCGCGATCTTGTTCTTTCGGTCATTACCCAAAGCTCATGACCATAGGTGAGGGTTGGAACGTAGATCGACTGGTAAATCGAGAGCCTTGCCTTGTGGCTCAGCTCCTTCTTTACCACAACAGACCAGTATAGGGTCCGCATCACTGCTGACCCCGCGCTGATCCGTCTGTCAATCTCACGTAATAAATACGTGATAATAATTGCGTAATAAAAGTTAATTCATTCATCCATTATCTTTCACTTTATCCTATATTAGGGTCGCGGGGGGGGGGGGGGGGGGTCCCCATGCCCATCCAGGGGAGAACGTTTCGGGCGCTGGGCAGATACACCCAGGACAGGACGCCAATCTATCGCTGGACACACACTCACTCAGACAGACACACTCTATTTGGGGCAAATTGGAGAACCCAATTGACTTGATCCATCTTTTTGGACTGTGGGAGGAAACCGGAGAACCCGGAGGAAATCAATGCGGAAAGATGGGGATTCGAACCCCTAGAGCTGAGAGGCAAACGTGCTAACCACTAAGCCACCATGCCACCCAGAACTGATCAGATGCAATGGAAATAAAGACGTGTTCCTAATAAAGTGGCCAGCGACCATCCATTACCTTTTTCTTTTGGGTCCACAACGGTATTCTGATTAAAATAACAGTTCAGTATTGTAACTGTACCTGGGTTATAGTGGAAAATGATGTTAAGAAGGTCTTGATCCCCCCACGTGATGTGGTTCTTGTACTTCTGGTAGAGCGGATGCAGCAGGTCTTCCCACGCCAAGCCGCTGGCGATCATGCTGTTCTGAAATATCAAGAGTGGCAGGTTATTTTCCTCAGCGCTGCGCCTGCTGGCGTACTTTGGACACCTGTCAGTAGACATATCACATTGTCATACATGTCCCCCGGAAACGTCCTTCAGTTTGAAAGCAGGGCTCGCCTGCAGGTCACATGTGGATCACGAGAACCTACATTAACTCCCGGTTCGTTCGACAGCTGCTTCTTAAAAGGCTTTCCGTGCTGCTATTGAAAAGAAATCTTGACCTGAGATGTCAGGGATTCGTGATTTGTAGCTTGCAAGTGTTCAGACCTCGCACCCTTTCCCACGTTATCAGAACATCGCCGTTCTCTTCCTTTACTTGGTAATTCTGAGCTCAATGTGGACATTGGAAAACCAAAAGAACATTGATGTACAGCACCAATCCAACGTTTGGACACGCCCCCTTCTTGCTTTATTATTTATTTCATCCACTTATCAGATGGACTTTGTAGTTTAATAATTACAGACTGTAGTTCATCTGTGTTCTTTGTTTTTGTTAGTCCTCTGTTGGTTCTCTATTGGTCAGCATCACAGAACAGGTATCATTTGGGTGGTGGATTGTTTATTGTCAGTTCTGCAGTGACACTGATGTGGTGAGGGGGTGTTAGTGCAGCAGTGCTGCTGGATTTTCATTTAAACACCTTAGAGACACTGCTGGGATAGGAATAATGCACCAACCAAATAATCCTTGCTCTGTGGTGGTACTATTGGGGTTCTGACCATTAGAACAGAGTAAAGGGGACGTACATAAACAGATGGACTACAGTTTGGAATTGTAGAACTACAAAGTCCAGCTGTACAGGAAGTACAACTGAGAACATGGACGAATAGTGGAGACACCGTATTTTATTTATTTATATATATATATATATATATATATATATATATATATATATATATATATATATATATATATATATATATATATAAACCGTATTTTCCGGACTATAAGGCGCACCTAAATCGGACGTGCGCCTTATAATCCGGTGCGCCTTATACGTGTACTGAGTTCCAAATTCTATAAAAGTATTGTTGTGCGACCGGGTGCTTTTTTCCTCACATCGCCTCTCTGCTGGTCTGTGACTCCATGCGCGCTCATCTCACAGAAAAGCAGAGTCAAGAAATTAATTCGGAGCTCGCCATCATTTCGGGAGGATTAAATAAAGAACTCCGACCGCTGGACATTGGTGTAAACGGGGCGTTTAAAGTAAAGTTGCGGGCGGCGTGGGAGCGATGGATGATAGACGGCGAACACACGTTTACTAAAACTCGGGAGGCGGCGGCGGGGCGAGTTACACCACCGTCTGTGAATGGATTGTGGACGTCTGGGCTGAGGTTTCTGCTGTAACCGTCGTCAGAGCTTTCACGAAAGCCGGCATCGTCGCCGAATGGCCGCCCGGAGACGAGACGGACTCAGACATCGATGAGGGGGAACCCGGAGTGCAGCTTTTTAATTCAGACACAGAAGATGAGGACTTTGATGGATTTGTGGGAGAAGAGAGATTAAAATAATGTGTGTTTTATCAAGTAGTAGAATAAACTTCAATTATAAATCAGAGTTTTGCATCCTTTACTTTTCTTGTAGATCGTATGTTTTAGCGAGTGTCTTATAATACGCTGCCGTACAGAATAAGTACCGTACAGAAATAGAGTCCGTAATTCAGACTGCGCCTTATAGTACGGAACGCCATATGGTCCGGAAAATACAGTATATTTTAAATTTTGGACTACAGTCCCTCACCTGAACTCAAATCATCAGACATGACGTTCTAAAATAACTGATTGCGAGTTTAATCCCGCCGTTAAAGCGCCCCCAGTCCTTACCTTAAATAAAGAGCTGCGAATGCGGGTAAGATTCATCAGCATGACTCCGGAGTTGACTCCCGTAACACCGTAGAACGGATGCCTCGCGAAGCGACTATACCAGCCGATTTTCGGGATCTCGTGCTCGGGGGCCATGGCGGCCAGCTGCGTGCCGTTGAATTCCTTCAGGAACGCCCAGATGTCATCCATAGGCCGGAGGAAGAGGACGTCCGTGTCGACATACAGCAAAGAATCCACGTCTTTTAAGATCACCTAAAGTGCATGAGACAGAAGACCATCAGCCTTTCGCTCCATTTAGGAACGAAATAAGAGCCGCAGAACGTCAGAACGGGTTCTTACCGGGAGAAAGAGCCTTTGTGCCGCACACGGCTTAAAAAGCTTCTTCCATTCCTCGGCGTTTCCCACCGAGAACGTGATTGGGTAGAGGTTGTACTGAAGCTTAGAGGAGAGCAGACGAGGCCACCGGCTCAGCTGAAAGACACAGTGTTATGATGGAGCATCACTCTGATGTGAGGCCAGAACGTCGTTACTGCCACAACGTTGGTATTGATAAAACACACACACACAAACACAAACACAGCAGAAGTTAGGACACGCCCCCTTTTTGCTCCACTTATCGTCCATGTTCCACTTTCTGTAAAGGTAGACGTTGTAGTTCTACAAATCCATTCTGTAGTCCATCTGTTTGTGTTCTACAGTACATACTGTGTTCTCTGTTCTAATGGTCAAAACCTCAATAGTACCTCCAGAGAACAGGGATTACATGGTGGGTGTATTAGTCCTATCCCAGCAGGGTCACTGAGGTGTTTAAATGAAAATACAGCAACACTGCTGCACTAAAAAAAAAAAAAAATATATATATATATATATATATATATATATATATATATATATATATATATATATATATATATACACAGGGCGGCACAGTGGCTTAGTGGTTAGCATGTTCTCCTCTCAGCACTAGGGATTCCCGGTTCGAATCCCCATCGGGGTGGAGTTTCCATGTTCTCCCCGTGTCCGCGTGAGTTTCCTCCGGGTTCTCCGGTTTCCTCCCACAGTCCAAAAACATGGATCAAGTTAATTGAGTTCTCTAAATTGCCCCATATAGAGTGTATCTGTGTGAGTGAGTGTGTGCCCAGCGATGGATTGGCGCCCTGCCCAGCGCCCAAAACGTTCTCCCCTGGATGGGCATGGGGAACCCCACCGAGACCCCAATAGAGGATAAAGCGGGAGATAATGAATGAATGAATATTTTTTATATATATATGTTTTTAATGGCACCTCCTACATATTCTACATTGGCAACATGTACAGTATCAGTTAAACATTTGGACACACCCCTTTTCGCTCCACTTCTCATCCATGTTCTCAGTTCCACGTCCTGTAAAGATGGACTTTGTAGTTCTACAATTCCATTCTGTAGTCCATCTGTTTGACTACAGTACATACTGTGTACTCTGTTCTAATGGTCAGAACCCCAATAGTATCACCACAGAGCAGGGATTATTAGGTTGGTGCATTAGTCCTATCCCAGCAGTGTCTCTGAGGTGTTTAAATGAAACTCCAGCAGCACTGCTGCACTAACACCCCCTCACCACATCTGAGGACTAACAACAACAAGGAACACCGATGGACTGCAGTACGTCCCTTTTACTCTGTTCTAATGGTCAGAACCCCAATAGTAGCACCACAAAGCAGGGATTATTAGTTTGGTGCATTAGTCCTATCCCAGCAGTGTCACTGAGGTGGAGAAATGAAACTACAGCAGCACTGCTGACCAGATCAGTGTCACTGCAGAACTGACAATAAACAATCCACCACCCAAATGCTACCTGTTCTGTGATGCTGAGCAATAGAGAACAGAGAACCAACAGGGGATTAACAAAAACAGATGTTCTACAGTCTGTAATTGTAAAACTACAAAGTCCATCTATATGATAAATGGAGGAAATGGACAATGGAGCAAGAAGGGGGCGTGGCCAATACACACCAGCAACCTCACCAGCACATGAAACACACTGCAGTGATAATCGTCCACATTTTTGGTTTTTAACAGAGAACAGAGTAAAGGGGGAGGGGCCTAACAAAGTATCAGATGAGCTACAGTGTGTAATTAACGAATCACAAAGGGCAACTAATAAAGGTAGAACTGCTGACATGTAATAAAACACAGAGCTGTAAATACGGACGGATCTCAGACACAGCAGGCAGTGTTCTTCACTTTCTGCTGCAACTCTAATCAGGTTCTCTTATTACTACCCGGTTTTGCCCCGAGATAGGATCACAGTGCCACTAGCTGGCTGTCATGTCCCTGTCAGTGGTGAAAAGATCAAAGCGCTGAAGCTGTGGAAGCCTTTGTGAGTCTCATTATCACATCTGTCCCTCTGGCATCACCGTCAGCGCTGTGGAAGTGAGCCGAATGTCAGGACGGCTGGCACAAACATGCTGTTACAGGCTTCACATCTCCCAAAGTAATGACGGTGCACGGCGGAGAACATCCAGAAAAGGAATTCTGCACAACGCACTCGACTTTGGAATTGAACTCGCAGAAATCAGGAATAAGCATTGAGAGCGGAAACATCTGATGGTGAAGATAAAGAGGTTTTGGTTCCTTCTTACACCATTTTTAATGTATTGTCATCTTCCATCCATCCATTATCTTGGATGAAGGGGGGGGGGGTTCCACATGCCCATCCAGCTGGGCAGATAGACCCAGGACAGGTTGCCAATCCATCACTGGGCACTCACACACACTCTATATGGGGCAATTTGGAGAATTCAATTGACCTTGATCCATGTTTTTGGACTGTGGGAGGAGATCGGAGATTCATTATCTTCTGCTTTATCCTCTACTAGGGTCGAGGGGGGGGGGGGGGTCAGGGGTTGGACAGAGGTTTGGGCACTGGGCAGATACACCCAGGACAGGACACCAATCCAGAATTCAGTAGACCTTGATACATAGGGATTCCCGGTTCGGATCCCAATCTGGGTGGAGTTTC
Source organism: Corydoras sp. C115 (assembly GCA_019802505.1). NCBI lineage: Eukaryota > Metazoa > Chordata > Actinopteri > Siluriformes > Callichthyidae > Corydoras > Corydoras sp. C115. The sequence continues at coordinate 103,115 of JAFMOC010000035.1, read as the reverse complement.
CATGTTCTCCCCGTGTCCGCATGGGTTTCCTCCGGGTTCTCCGGTTTCCTCCCACAGTCCAAAAACATGGATCAAGTCAATTGAATTCTCCAAATTGCCCCATATAGAGTGTGTCTGTGTGAGTGAGTGTGTGTCCAGTGATAGATTGGCGTCCTGTCCTGGGTGTATCTGCCCAGCGCCCGAAACGTTCTCCCCTGGATGGGCATGGGGAACCCCCCCCCACCGCGACCCTAATAGAGGATAAAGCAGGAGATAATGAATGGAGAACATGCCACTTACATCTTTCTAGCCGTGCAGGCCGGATTTTTCCTTTGTTATACTGCTGTTAATGATACGAGACGAAGCAGTCGGGACTCTTACCTCTTTCTCGAACTGTGCAGTCAGTTCCTCTTCAGCGAAGATATGAAACTTTATCTTTTTCATGCTAAAGAGCAGCGCTGACTTCACCATGGCCAGTGTTTCCTCCAGGCGGTTTCCACAAGCCACCACAGCAAGGTGCATAACATCCTCAGCTCGTAGAACCTTTAACCCTGATTGACCGAGATCGCTCTTCTGCCTGGAAGAGTACAAAAAAAAAAAAAAAAACTGAAACAGTGAAGCTCCCCCGTACAGAGACATACATTTATAGCCCTGAAACACTTAAACTTTAAAAAAAAAAATAGAATATTCAGTGAAATCGGAAATCGATAACAACTGGGGCACCTATTTCCATTTGAAAGTCCAAAGAATTCATTCTAGAGATTCCAAAATACATAAAACCCATATATATATATATATATATATATATATATATATATATATATATCTGCCCAGCGCCCGAGACGTTCTCCCCTGGATGGGCATGGGGAACCCCCCCACTTTATAGAGGATAAAGCGGGAGACAATGAATGATATATATATATATATATATATATATATATATATATATATATATATATATATATATATATATATATATATATATATATATATTACACACTCTCAGCGCTAGGGATTCTCGGTTCGAATCCCAATCTGGGTGGAGTTTCCATGTTCCCCCTGTGTCCACATGGGTTTCCTCCGGGTTCTCTGGTTTCCTCCCACAGTCCAAAAAAAGGCACGGTGGCTTAGTGGTTAGCATGTTCTCCTCTCAGTACAAGGGATTCCCGGTTCGAATGCCAATCTGGGTGGAGTTTCCGTGTTCTCCTCGTGTCCGCGAAACAGGTTCTCGGGTTCCTTCCACAATCCAAAAACATGGATTAAAGTTAACTAAATGCTTCAAATTGCCCCATATAGAGTGTGTCTGTATGAGTGAGTGTGTGTCCAGTGATAGACTGGCGTCCTGTCCCGGGTGTATCTGCCCAGTGCCCGAAACGCTCTCCCCTGGATGGGCATGGGGAAACCCACGTGCGACCCTATTAGAGGTGTGAAGGAGAATTATGATTTTTGTGTATGAGTGATTCATCTTAACCATTTGTGTTTGCATATACCCATCAATAACCTTCTACAGTTATTATGTATTATTATACCTTATTATGCTGATTATATCAAGTCAAGAATGTATACGTACATTTTCCACTGAAACTTTTGTCTTCTATTTATCCGTTTCAGTAAGGCCACGTCGACAGAGCTGAGAAGCACGTCCGCACTATTATCAGAGATTGTTGTTTTAAAACAAGCAACTGAAGGTCTCCATAACAGTGACATTCTCTGATAACTAATCAGAGAGTGGAGTAGGATTTTCCTTACACTCTCATTCTCTTTCGCTTTGTCTTTTATCTTTCTTTAATAAATATTACTTCTTTTAATATGCATTGTCTCACAAGAATATTATTTCCACCACAGAGGCTAAAGCAGAAGAATTTTTTATATATATATATAAAAATAAATAAAGAGAAAGATTATTTTCCTGCATTATTACATGACGTCATTTTATCCAGAGTGATATATGGGTATCCTGATCTGATGGTTGGGGTCAGGTACAACACAGCCTCTCTGATCAGTCCCATGTCGGGATTTTTTTGGTGGATGGGTGGTTTAAACCCCTAATCTTCAGATTATCAGATTTACACCCGAACCACTGACCCACAAATGCTGGTTATAAAAAAGGGTTTCAGAGATCTGGCTCACGTCCCGACCTGTCAGAGAAGGAAAAAGAACCAACTTCAAAACTTAACTGGATCTCTGACAACATTTTTGGGGTCCAACATAATACATCCACCATCTTGAGTCGCTCACATGAACGTTTGGGTTTTCTTTGGCTCACCTTTGTAAAAAAAATGGCTTATTCAGCCAGAAGAAGAAGAAAAAAAAACATTTCTACAATGTGCTGTTCCATTTATCTCTAAACTTAAGTGAAAGAAACTAAATCATGCTGCCTGAGAAGAGAGAGCAACTGTTCACACCAAAGGAGTGAGCGAGAAGCAGACATCAAAAGAGTTTTACAGAGAGAACAGACAAAACATTTCCTTTGAAAGTCAAACACAGTGCTCGGAAAAGAAAAGCCAAAAAGCAAAGTGAAAAGTCATTAGAGTGAAGCAGAGGGATGGGAACACATGCTACTTTGTTCCCCCGCCTGCCAGAGCCCTAATCACGGTGCTCTCGCGAGAGAGAGCTGCTCAACGACCAGTTTCACCTCAAAAACAATGGAACTCAGAACAAGTGGGTCAGCCATTAAACCAGAACTACATACAGGATCAACCTCATGTGAACCATCCAGCCATCCATTATGTATATTATGAGGGGGTTCCTCATGCCCATCCAGGGGAGAACGTTTCGGGCGCTGGGCAGATACACCCAGGACAGGGCACCAATCTATCGCTGGGCACTCACTCACACACACAGACACACTCTATATGGGGCAATTTGGAGAATTCAATTGACCTTGATTCATGTTTTTGGACTGTGGGAGGAAACCGGAGAACCCCGAGGAAACCCACGCGGACAGAGTGAGAACATGGAAACCCAGATTGGGATTCGAACCAGGAATCCCTAGTGCTGAGAGGCGAACCTCATCTGAACCATTTCCTCTAAATGAATCAGGAATCCATCCATCCATTATCTTCTGCTTTGTCCTCTATTAGGGTTGTGTGGGGGGGGTTCCTCATGCCCATCCAGGGGAGAACGTTTCTTGCGCTGGGAAGATAGACCCAGGACAGGACGCCAATGTATCGCTGGGCACACACTCACTCACACAGACACACTCTATATGGGGCAATTTGGAGAACTCAATTGATCCATGTTTTTGGACTGTGGGAGGAAACCAGAGAACCCGGAGGAAACCCACGGGGACACGGGGAGAACATGGAAACTCCACCCAAATTGGGATTCCAACCGGGAATCCCTAGTGCTGAGAGGAGAACCTCATCTGAACCATTTCCTCTAAATGAATCAGGAATCACTTCCACAAGATAATAGTGCACTTCATACAACAGGTAGTCCCTGCAGGTACTTAAATCTGATTGGCTGAGCCAATTAACAGTTAACCCATCCATGCAGTGACACACAAGTGATGGGCAGCTCTGTACACAGCACCTGGAGTGCAATTGGGTGCCTTGTCCAGGGGCACGTCATTTAGAGTACTTAATAGGACAGGGAATCAAACCGTGGACCTTCAGGTCGCAACGGCGGAGCCACCATGAGTGATCCTAACCCCCCCCCCCCTCGCCCCCCCGCCCCGACCCTTATGCATGGAAACTCAGCATGGAAATTTTGGGGTTGTCAAAACAAAGCCATAGCAAATGCAGACTATGAAATAAGTATGCACAAGTTACAGGGTCTTCTTTCCACCCTGCTGTTCTGTGCAAACACAAAATGGAACGTAATTATGTTCCGCCTATAACGCGGCATCAGGTGCCGGCAGCTGAAGAGCGCGCGAAGCGAGGTGTTTAAAAACTCCAGCAGAATTGAATTATCCACAACCCACATAATACCTGCTCTGTGGAGACCCTGTGGGGATCCAGACCATTAGAGAACCGAGTAAAGAGGACTAATGGAGGATGTAGAGAAACAGATAGACTACAGTCCGGTAACTGAAGAACTATAAAGTGCACCCACATGGTAAGTGATTTAACAAGTGGGGGGCATTATGATGATGCAGAGGTTGGATTGCTGCCCTACGGCGATATTGTTCCAGGTTTGACTTCTGGAATGGACGAGCACGGGTTCCGTCTGTGTGGGTTTTTTTTTTTTTTAAGGCTCTCTGGTTTCTTGGCAAAATCCAAAGACATGAAAACAAGTAAACAAAAGATACTAAGGAGAGTTTCTAAGCAATTGGAGGTGTGCAGATCAGCCCACATTGATCCAAAATCTTCCTCCTGACTCTATACTCAGAACGTGGGGGGATGGGGGGATGGGGGGGGGGTGATAGAATAGAATAGAATTCAACTTTATTGTCATTGCTCATTATAAACAACGAAATGCAGTGATTTAGCAGATATATATATATATATTACAAGGTGGTAATTTGTTGAGTTGAATATACAAATAATGGGCGGCACGGTGGCTTAGTGGTTAGCATGTTCTCCTCTCAGCACTAGGGATTCCCAGTTCGAATCCCCATCTGGGTGGAGTTTCCATGTTGTCCCCGTGTCCGCGTGGGTTTCCTCCGGGTTCTCCGGTTTCCTCCCACAGTCCAAAAACATGGATCAAGTCAATTGAGTTCTCCAAATTGCCCCATATAGAGTATGTTTGTGTGAGTGAGTGTGTGCCCAGCGATGGATTGGCGTCCTGTCCTGGGTGTATCTGCCCAGCAACCGAAACGTTCTTCCCTGGATGGGCATGGGGACATTCTTAATAAACACCGCGACACTACAACACTTCTCCAACAGACACTCTCACAGCTGCTAAATTTCATTTTTAATTTAATGTTATTAGTATTTCTTTTTTCTAGCGTAATATTTAAATTTTAAAAACATGGTAATTCTACCAATCAGGGTAAACTGGGACTGTGAAATGGAATTTTCGTTTACATTTCATGTACCACGTTACATAAATGACAAAGTCTCCTTAAATCCCTGGAGCTGCAAATAAAATATGCACATCTGTCCAATGTGGCAACCCCTATGGGGAACAGCTGAGAGAACACATTATGAATAAAGAGCTGTATGTATTCTTTATGAAATCAGGTGGAGAGGACTGATCCTCCCAGAGCACGAACCCAGGGGCAGTTGTACATCCCTGTGTGTGTGTGTGTGTGTGTGTGTGTGTGTGTGTGTGTGTGTGTGTGTGTGTGTGTGTGTTTCACTGCACGAATGGCTTAAATGTGGAGGACAAATTTTTCCATCCTTTATCTTCCGCTTTATCCTCTATTAGGGTCGTGGGGGGGGGGGGGGTTCCCCATGCCCATCCAGGGGAGAACGTTTCGGGTGCTGGGCAGATACACCCAGGGCAGGGCGCCAATCTATCATTGGGCACACACTCACTCACACACACACACTCAAGATGGGGCAATTTGGAGAATTCAATTGATCTTGATCCATGTTTTTGGACTGTGGGAGGAAACCGGAGAACCCGGAGGAAACCCACGCAGACACGGGGAGAACATGGAAACTCCACCCAGATTGGGATTGGAACCAGGAATCCCTAGTGCTGAGAGGAGAACATGCTAACCACTAAGCCACCATTCATTATCTTCCGCTTTGTCTTATATTAGGGTCGCGGGGGGTTCCCCATGCCCATGAGAACATTTTGGGCGCTGGACAGATATACCCAGGACAGGACGCCAATCTATCACTGGACACACACTCAATCAAACAAACACACTTTATATGGGGCAATTTGGAGAACTCAATTGACCTTGATCCATGTTTTTGGACTGTGGGAGGAAACCAGAGAACCCGGAGAAAACCCCTGGGGACATGGGGAGAACATGGAAACTCCACCCAGATGGGGATTCGAACCGGGAATCCCTAGTGCTGAGAGGAGAACATGCTAAACCACTAAGCCACCGCACCGCGTGTTTTATTTTATTATTTTTCTTAAGTTTTTTATTCTACTCAGTAAACTGAGCCTGTGAAACGCAATTTCCTTTATATTTCATGTACCACGTTATGAAAATGACAATAAAGTCTCCTTGAAATTCCTGTCTGTAAGGACGGCAGGTGAAATACATCACTTTATAAATCCGTCTCATACGTTTCTTTATGTTTTTTTGTCAACATCCCCACTCTATTCCGTCATCCTGTTCAGGTCATCAGCTCTCAGCAGCACAGAATGTTCACCAGCGCTGAATAGAGCGAAATATTTGTGGCCTGATGCAGCACAGCTGGAAAACATTTCCCAACTCAGACCGCGCTGAAATTGCAGAGAAGGAACTGTGGTTTCGATTACAGAGTGTGCAGATGGAACAGGTAACACTGAGACTGCACTCTGAGACCACCAGCTTTTCATTCATTCATTCATTATCTCCCGCTTTTTCCTCTATTAGGGTCACGGTGGGGTTCCCCATGCCCATCCAGGGGAGAACGTTTCGGGCGCTGGGCAGATAGACCCAGGACAGGGCGCCAATCTATCACTGGGCACACACTCACTCACACAGACATGCACACATACACACTCTATATGGGGAAATTTGGAGAACTCAATAGACCTTGATCCATGTTTTTGGACTGTGGGAGGAAACCGGAAAACCCGGAGGAAACCCACAGGGACGCGGGGAGAACATGGAAACTCTACCCAGATGGGGATTCGAACCGGGAATCCCTAGTGCTGAGAGGAGAACATGCCAATCACTAAGACACCGTGCTGTCTCCACCAGCTTTTAGTCTATTGAAAAGCAGTATATATATATATATATATATCCATCCATCCATCCATCTATCATCTTCTGCTTTATCCTATATTAAGGTCGCGGTGGGGTTCCCCATGCCCATCCAGGGGAGAACGTTTCGGGCGCTGGGCAGATACACTCAGGACAGGACGCCAATCTATCACTGGGCACACACTCACTCACACAGACACACTCTATATGGGGCAATTTGGAGAACTCAATCGACTTGATCCATGTTTTTGGACTGTGGGAGGAAACCGGAGAACCCGGAGGAAACCCACGCGGACACGGGGAGAACATGGAAACTCCACCCAGATGGGGATTCAAACCGGGAAACCCTAGCGCTGAGAGGAGAACATGCTAACCACGCCCTATATATATATATATATATATATATATGCCGTGTGGGAACCCAGTTGTGTAGCGAACGCTGAATTAAAATTTTTTCACGCCTCCCAATCTCGGTGTTGCCTGCCAGCGGCTGCTGCCAATCTGCTGTTAAAGCTGCAGACTACAGAGAGAACTTTAAATTTTCCTGGCTGCTGAACTCATCGAGATGCTGGTGATGGTCATGGAGGACACAGAGAGGACACAGAGTACACTGAGAGTTCACAAGGAGACTGGAGATCACAGCAGGGAAAGAGAAAGTGAGAGAGAGAGTGAGAGTAAGTCTTCCCAGATGACATGTTTATGGGTGGACGTAATGTTCCTGTCATGCGGCGTTACGTTTGCCTCACGGCACAGCGCAGAACTGAGCAACGGATGACAACAAGGAGCATTTGTTTAGAACGTGGCCTTAAGGACTCGGCAATAAATCGAGTAATTTGGCATAATCATCCGCTCTGATGGAAAGCAAGGCACGAGGTACACAGCGTTAGAGGCAACATGCGGAAAAATGTACGATTGCGGGGGGGGGGGGGGGGGGCAACATCCAACATCTGTTTGTGTTCTACAGTAAATACTGTGTTCTCTGTTCTAATAACCAGGACCCCAATAGTACTACCACAGAGCAGGGGTTATTAGGTTGGTGCATTAGTCCTATCCCAGCAGTGTCACTGAGGTGTTTTAATGAAACTCCAGCAGCACTGCTGCACTAACACCCCCTCACCACATCAGTGTCACTGCAGAACTGACAATAAACAATCCACCACCCAAATGATACCTGTTCTGTGATGCTGACCAATAGAGAACAGAGAACCAACAGAGGACTAACAAGAACAAAGAACACAGATGAACTACAGTCTGTAATTATAAAACTACAAAGTCCATCTACTTTGTGTTGTTTAAATCCAAATTTATATTTACGCAATAACCCCTCACTTTCCATGTATTATTAGAACACTCTGGTTCTAATGGTGGAACCACATCAGCAGACAAACCTAACTGAGAATAAACAATCCACCACACAAATGATACCTGTTCTGTGATGCTGACCAACAGAGAACACAGAACCAACAGAGGACTAACAACAACGAAGAACACAGATGGACTACAGTACATAATGTGTATGTCCCCTTGACTCTGTTCTCTAATGGTCAGAACCTCAATAGCGCCACCACAGAGCAGGGATTATTAGGTTGGTGCATTAGTCCTATCCCAGCAGTGTCACTGAGGTGGAGCAATGAAACTCCAGCAGCACTGCTGCACTAACACCCCCTCACCACATCAGTGTCACTGCAGAACTGACAATAACCAATCCACCACCCAAATGATACCTGTTCTGTGATGCTGACCAACAGAGAACCAACAGAGGACTAACAACAACAAAGAACACAGATGGACTACAGTCTGTTATTATAAAACTACAAAGTCCATCTATATGATAATGGAGGAAATAGATAATGGAGGAAGAAGGGGGCGTGGCCCAACTCTTGACTGCTTTATTTTTTGACTGCCCTCACATCATGGTTTAATACGAACGCACAACGAGGTGAAATCATTTTTCTTTAAGAACTATAAACACAGCCTGTGCTGCAGCCCGTCAGTTCTTGCATGTTCTCCACCTCTTCCTAAAACACTACAACTCGTCGGCCGCTCAGGGGAAGTGAGGTGGTGCTTCATCAGGGACTTGTTTGTCTATTTCAGCCCTGTGAGGCAGGAAGTCAGTGAGGGAGGATGAGCGTCAAAAGAGGGGAAAACGGTTCAGTTCGCGGCAGTCACGGCTGATTCAGTACAGATTAGGTTGAGTTTCCAGTTACACACCCCTGATGCACCCACATACAGATCTCCAGGAGGGTGGAGAGGGGTCACATATTGAGGTCATCCAGTACACTATATGGGGAGGTATTCAGACACCTCTTAGGTCATTGAATCCAGATTTTCAGTTGAGCCCCATTGCCACCGGGGTAAATCAAGCACCAACACTGTGGAAACAGTTGGGGGAAGACCCTTGAGTTTCAGTATGACCGTGCCCCGGCGTATGTACCACATCTATAAAAACATTCTCTGAAGATCTTGACTGGTCAACACAGAGTCCTGAACCCAAACCAACCACCAACCTTTGGGATGAATTGGTCAGCTGTACGCTTTTGGATAAGAAACCACTCGTGACCTCAAGATCCTCGGTTCGATTCCCGGTCCCATTATATACTTTGGCTAAAGTGCCAAACATCCATCCATCCATTATCTTCCTATTAATCCTCCACTAGGGTCGCGGGGGTGGGGGTTCCCCATGCCCATCTATCGCTGGGCACACTCACTTAGATAGACACACACACAAACACACTCTATATGGGGCAATTCGGAGAATTCAATTGACCTTGATCCATGTTTTTGGACTGTGGGAGGAAACCGGAGAACGCGGATGACATGGAAACTCCACCCAGATTGGGATTCGAACGGGAAAGCCCCAACGCTGAGAGGAGAACATGCCAACCACTAAGCCACCGTGCCGCCCAAGTGCCAAACATATATTTGTATTGCTATAACAAGGCGATACAGATTGTTTATATTCAAATAAATAAGTGTAAATAATAAGTGTGTGTGTTTTCTAATTCAAATCCACATCGTTGATTAGATTTCCATGATATGTGACATAATTCGGACCCTGTGGAGGTTTATATACTCTTTATAGCAGAACACCGTGTTGGCCATAAACCCCCAGCAATGAAGGGTAAGAGTTTTGTTCAATGACCCACAATAAACCTGGGATTTGAACCCCCAACCCTCACATTTATAACCCCACCACCCCACCCACAGAGCTACCACACATTAAAAAAAATTTAATTGGGTCATTTATTGGACGCTTTTATCCAAAGCGACTAACAAGGTGAGCACAGTGTTAATCACAACATCCCTGGGGCAATGAGAGTTAAGGGTCTTGCTCAAGGACCCACACTGGCAACTTCAGTGGACCTGGGATTTGAACCCCCAACCTTCAGATTGACAGCCCAACACCCTAACCACTGAGCTAACCCGCCCCTCTTTATTAAAGATCTAAGTATCTTTAATAAATTCAACAGAGGTGATTCCACATTACTGACCCGGCTCTACTGTACACCTTGGTGCCTCATAATGTTATTAATGCATTTAAAGCAGTATATAAAGTGGTCTGATGGGTGTATACTGGGAAGCCCATACCCTGGATCCCGATTGAAGACTATAAACACCCATGAACCCATGAAGACTATAAACACACGTGGAATGCCGAACGGTCGACGTTGTTGTGGGTTTTTGAGAGTTGATGATAAGGCTGCTTATCACAGCAGCACACACTGAGCGCTTCAACGCCCTTGAACAAACGATCCACTATCTGATTTATCGCGGGTTAAAAGAACAACTCCATACATCAGCCCCAGTGCTGCTCGGCATATGAGGTTCTAGAGCAATGGTGGTGGGGGGTGGGGTGTCCCTATGACAACCAGCTTGGTTCTCTTAAATGAAGAAGGGTCCATCCACAGGGCTGCAGTAGCAAACCTTCAGCGCTGCAGCATCAGTATGAGGTTACAGAAAGGGTTAATGGTTTGCCACTTGTAGGTTGGGTTGGCGAAGTATATCTAAACCTCGGCAGCAGATATGAAACCGATATTTGGTTTATTATCTGATAAAACATTGGATTTTTGATTAGCACTTCCTCCACATGACAAGAAAGCCCAATGTTTGACTCCAGAGTGGCTTACAGTGTGCAGTTTCCCATGAGCATGTTCTCCCAGGGCGGCACGGTGGCTTAGTGATTAGCACGTTCGCCTCTCAGCGCTGGGGATTCCCAGTTCGAATCCCCATCTGGGTGGAGTTTCCATGTTCTCCCCGTGTCTGCGTGGGTTTCCTCCGGGTTCTCCGGTTTCCTCCCACAGTCCAAAAACATGGATCAAGTCAATTGAATTCTCCAAATTGCCCCATATAGAGTGTGTTTGTGTGAGTGAGTGAGTGTGTGCCCAGCGATGGATTGGCATCCTGTCCTGGGTGTATCTGCCCAGCGCCCTAGACGTTCTCCCCTGGATGGGCATGGGGAACCCCACCGCGACCCTAATAGAGGATAAAGCGGGAGATAATGAATGAATGAATGAATGTTATCCCAGTGAATGTGTGAGGTTCCTCCCAAACAACATTCTAACATGTATTACATTTCTAGCTATACTACCACTTTGATTACACACACATTACATACATACAGTGCCAGTTGTAGGCTTGTGGTTACCTAATCCCAATTGCTCCATCTGCACTGTACACATGGCTGCCCACTACTCACAGATGGGTTAAATGTGGAGGGTAAATTCCTCTGTGAAGGCAAATTCGATGACATGACATTACATTATATGTTGGCGGCACGGTGGCTTAGTGGTTAGCATGTTCTCCTCTCAGCACTGGGGATTCCCGGTTCGAATCCCAATCTGGGTGGATGTTCCATGTTCTCCCCGTGTCCGAGTGGGTTTCCTCCGGGTTCTCTGGTTTCCTCCCACAGTCCAAAAACATGGATCAAGGTCAATTGAGTTCTCCAAATTACCCCATATAGAGTGTCTGTGTGTGTGTGTGTGTGTGCCCAGTGATAGATTAGCACCCTGTCCTGGGTGTACCTGCCCAGCGCCCGAAACGTTCTCCACTGGATGGGCATGGACCCTAACAGAGGATAAATAGAGGATAATGGATGGACATTATGTATGTATGTATATATATATATATATATATATGTGTGTGTGTGTATGATTACGTAAACACATACATGCGATGTGGTCTATTGTACTCAAGCTTGACATCAAAACAGAAGAGCCATCATTCTGCGGCACCATTTCACCGAGCTAAGAACTATTGAAAGCTAAGGTTCTGTAGAACTCAGGTTCTTGCTGTGGATGAGCTCAGAAATCCAGTAAAACAGGTCAAGCTAATAAACTAAAACCTCATGTCACAATTATCACCTGTCACAACAAAGCGCAGCAGGTTTACAGGTTTAACCACTTCATTCTCACACAAGTCAATCATACCTGCTCGTCTATATTTATCTTAATTAAATCGGATTTAATATGAACTTGTGTGTTTAAAAAACACTCACAAAAGAAACACTGGAATGATCTGTATCTATCTGCATTTCTGATATTAACCTCTAGGGGCGCAGTTGCAGGGCGCTAATAGTGCCGGTTTGAACGTGCAGTACTGCAGCTGGAAACATCTGACTGAGACGAGTTCCTGAACACTCTCACACACACACACACTCTCACACTCACACACATTCACACTCACACACACACTCACTCTCACACACACACCATCTCCACTCTCACACACACACACTCTTACACTCTCTCACACATTCACACTCTCTCTCTCACACACATACATTCACACTCTCTCTCTCACACACATATACACACTCTCACACACATACACACTCACACACACATACACACTCTCACACACATACACACTCTCACACACACACACACACACACTCTCTATCACACATACACACTCTCACACATACACACTCTCTATCACACATACACACTCTCACACATACACACTCTCTCTCTCTCACACACACACACACTCTCACACATACACTCTCACATCCATTCACACTCTCACATTCACTCTCTCTCACACTCTCTCTCTCTCACACACTCTCACACATACACACTCACATCCATTCACACTCTCTCTCACACACACACACACACATTCTCTCTCTCTCACACATACACACTCTCACACATACACACTCACACACATACACACTCTCACATCCATTCACACTCTCTCTCACACATACACACACACACACTCTCACATCCATTCACACTCTCTCTCACACATACACACACACACACACTCTCACATCCATTCACACTCTCTCTCACACATATACACACACACACACTCTCACACATACACACATACACACACACTCTCTCTCACACACACAGTTACTTTACTGTTGTCGTTTGCTTTGTATTGTATAATAAACTGTAGTAAAGTGAAGGCAGTTGGCTCAGCTCGCTGATGTTCAGTCCGTTGGCAGAGCCTCCACAGCGGCAGCGACTTTAAACGCCGCGTCAGCAGCGACAGTGAGGCACTTTCTTTAACGCTGTTGCACCCCCGACCCGGACCCGGACCCGGACCCGAACCCAGACCCAGAGCCGGACTCAGAGCCAGACCCGAACCCAGACAGACCCCCGGCGCTGTGAGGAGGTCGGTCGGTCGTACCGGAGCTTGGCGCGGGTGTCGGCTCCTCGCTGCTCCGGTCCTCGGCGTGCACGCAGCGGCTTCCCGGCGTCTCTCGGAGCCGCGGCACTTTTCCCGGGTCGCGCTGGAAACGGAACCCGCGGCTCCGCATGCAGCGGCTGGTCCGCCCCGCCGCTCCCCCAGAAGTACAAAAGTAGGAAAACTCCGAGGCTCAGCGCGGCCGCCACGACTTTAGCGTGAATCCTCATGGTGCGAGCCCGGCCGCGGAGTCCGTTCCCCCGGAGAGTCAGCGAGCCGCGCTCCGGTCCATCCCCGCTCATCTGCGGAGCGCTGCCCGGCCACAGAACCGCGACGGGGGCGGGGCCTCTGCCTACCGTAATGACCCGACGTGCAGGGATGCCTTCGTGCCACGTGTTGACATCCTTGTAGACGGCGCGCAGGGAACAATCGGGGTTAGGTGACTTGCTCAAGGGCACTTCAGTTATTGTATCAGCTATCCTCTATAGGATCGGGAATCGAACCGGCGACCTTCAGGCTCCTTAACAACAACTGATGAAATCTAGTCCAGTTTTTAAAAGTGAACATTGATCACTGAGTAACGGGATTCCAGTGTAGTGCTCATTAGGTAATGTCTCTTTGTTTATATTAATCTATATTACCATTATCCATCCATTATCTTCCACTTAATCCTCTACTAGGATTGCAGGGGGGAGTTCCCCATACACATCCAGGGGAGAACATTTCGGGCGCTGGGCAGATACACCAGAACACGTACACCTCTCTCTCTCTCTCTCTCTCTCTCTCTCTCTCTCTCTCTCTCTCTCTCTCTCTCTCTCTCTATATATATATATATATATATGACGCAGTGATTAAAAACCCTGGTGTAGGTTTTCATTATCTCTATAGATTTAAGGTGAATCAGAGGAGTTGTATGTGACCCTTAATTTTTTCAACTTAATAATGTATAAAATAAAGATTTGTGGTGCTTCTTTTAACAAACGTTGAAATAATTGAAACACTAATGGTTTTCCCTCAGTCTCCCTTAAGCTTTAAAACAGACCCTCTGTGGATTTATTTAGGTTTAATCTCTCTCACTCTCAATCTCGCACTCTTTCTCTCTCTCTCTCTCTCTCTCTCTCTCTCTCTCTCTCTCTCTCTCTCTCTCTCTATATATATATATATATATATGTATTTATATGTGTGTATATATGTATGTATGTATGTATGTATGTATTTATATGTGTGTGTGTGTATATATATGTATATATATATATATATATATATATATATATATATATATAATATATATATACTGTATATATATATATATTAATATATATATATATATATATATATATATATTATATATATATATATATAGTGATATATATATGGGGCCTCTCAGCGGGGATTCCCGGTTTGAATCCCCATCTGGGTGAAGTTTCCAATGTTCTCCCCGTGGTTTCCTCCGGGTTCTCCGGGTTCTCCGGTTTCCTCCCACAGTCCAAAAACATGGATCAAGTCAACTGAGTTCTCCATATTGCCCCATATAGAGTGTGTCTGTGTGAGTGAGGGTGTGCCCAGTGATAGATTGGCAATGAAGATAATGAATGAATGAATGAATGAATGAATGAAAAAAAATAAATAAATATATATATATATATATATATATATATATAGAGAGAGAGAGAGAGAGAGAGAGAGAGAGAGAGAGACGACACAGATCAGGAGGCAGTGATTTCGGTTTTTTTCGGCCCCCTCTATCTGAAGCATTACGGTAGAGGCATGGCCGCGTCGTGAAGCAGGAACTAACACGTGAGCGTGTTTTTGATCACAGCAGATCATCCACGAGGATCATCAGAGAGGTGAGCTTCACTCAGAGCTCTGTAGCTCTTTCATCTCATTTAGTTTAGTTTAATTTAATTTAGTTTAGTTTGATTTGCAGGCTCGAGGCTCGATGTCGATCAGAATGTCGCGTTATTGCAGACTGATGCTGGAGCTGCAGTGTGCTCTGATACAGCTCTGATTCTCACTGATACAGAGGACTGCTCACAGTTAGGAGGTGTATAATGATTGTTTTTGTTGAGTTGATAGCAGTGAGAAAGTTTAAAGTGTAAACACTGTAGAGAGGGACATGGCTGATCGATAAGTTGGGTTCTGTACCACTGACATAGAACCAACTGCACAACCGAATGTCCCAGAGGTGGAACTGGACAGTTAACATGTCACTGCAACTCATCACAACATCGATCTTGTAATCCATCCATCCATCCATTATCTTCTGCTTTATCCTCTACTAGGGTCGCGCGCGCGCGCGGGGGGGGGGTTCTCCATGCCCGTCCAGGGGAGACAGGGTGCCAATCACTGGGCACACACTCACTCACTCACACACACAAACACACTCGGGGGACACGGGGAGAACATGAAAACTCCACCCAGATTGGGATTCGAACCGGAATCCCCAGCGCTGAGAGGAGAATATGCCAACACTAAGCCACTCTGTCGCCCTAATAGTAATATCCATCCATCCATTATCCTCTATTAGGGTCGTGGGGGGGTTCCCCATGTCCATCCAGGGCAGAATGTTTCGGGCGCAGGGCAGATACACCCAGGACAGGGTGTCAATCTATCACTGGGCACACACTCACTCACACAGACACACTCTATATGGGGCAATTTGGAGCATTCAATTGACCTTGATCCATGTTTTTGGACTGTGGGAGGAAACCGGAGAACCCGTAGGATACCCACTCGGACACGGGGAGAACATAGAAACTCCACCCAGATGGGGATTCGAACCGGGAATCCCTAGTGCTGAGAGGAGAACATGCTAAACCACTAAGCCACTGTGCTGCTCTAATGGTAATATGCATTCATTCATTCATTATCTCCCACTTTATCCTCTATTAGGGTCGTGGGTGGGGTTCCCCATGCCCATCCAGGGGAGAACGTTTCGGGCGCTGGGCAGATAGACCCAGGACAGGACGCCAATCCATCGCTGGGCACACACTCACTCACTCACACACACACACTCTATATGGGGCAATTTGGAGAATTCAATTGACTTGATCCATGTTTTTGGACTGTGGGAGGAAACCGGAGAACCCGGAGGAAACCCACACGGACATGGGGAGAACATGGAAACTCGACCCAGATGGGGATTCGAACCGGGAATCCCTAGCGCTGAGAGGAGAACATGCCAACCACTAAGCCACCGTGCCGCCCTAATGGTAATATAGATTAATATAAACAGAAAGGCAGTTCCTGATGAGCACTAACTGGGAATCCCGTTACTCAGCGATCAATGTTGAACTCATTTTGGGACGTCCTATAGAGATGCTGATGGGGTCATGTTAACATTGCGATGCGTTCAGGGCAGCTGCGAGTGTTTTCACAGGAGACGGCGTTAGAATGGAGAGAATGGAAGCATTCACATTTCTAACAATGACAGCCACTGAGCTGGGAGGTGACCTTTTCCTAAAGTAGTCGGAACTGGAGCTAATGAACTGCAAGTGGGTTGTAGTTTAGCACGGAGAACAACACAAAGAGGCCTCGTCTATAGAACATCAGAGCAGCTGCTGGTCTGACGACGATGCGCTGAGGGGTTCAAAAGCTGGAGCTGGAACCGTAATTGGCTTTCAATGAATATGCCTTTTCAATGTTAAAGGATTAAACGGCACGGTGGCTTAGTGGTTAGCATGTTCTCCTCTCAGCACTAGTTCGAATTCCCATCTGGGTGGAGTTTCCATGTTCTCCCCGTGTCCGCGTGGGTTTCCTCCGGGTTCTCCGGGTTCCTCCCACAGTCCAAAAACATGGATCAAGTCAATTGAGTTCTCCAAAATTGCCCCATATAGAGTGTGTTTGTGGTTGTGGACATGGTGAGAACATGGAAACTCTTTGGAACCTGACTAGGGCGGCACGGTGGCTTGGTGGTTGGCATGTTCTCCTCTCAGCGCGTGGGTTTCCCGGTTCGAATCCCCATCTGGGTGGAGTTTCCATGTTCTCCCCGTGTCCGCGTGGGTTTCCTCCGGGTTCTCCGGTTTCCTCCCACAGTCCAAAAACATGGATCAAGTCAATTGATTTCTCAAAATTGCCCCATATAGAGTGTGTCTGTGTGAGTGAGTGTGTGCCCAGTGATAGATTGGCGCCCTGTCCTGGGTGTATCTGCCCGGCGTCCGAGACGTTCTCCCCTGGATGGGCATGGGGAACCCCACTGCGACCCTAATAGAGGATAAAGCGGAAGATAATGGATGGATGGATATTACCATTAGGGTGGCACAGTGGCTTAGTGGTTGGCATGTTCTCCTCTCAGCGCTAGGGATTCCAGGTTCAAATCTCAATCTGGGTGGAATTTCCATGTTCTCCCCGTGTCCACGTGGGTTTCCTTCGGGTTCTCCAGTTTCCTCCCACAGTCCAAAAACATGGATCAAGGTCAATTGAATTCTCCAAATTGCCCCATATAGAGTGTGTCTGTGAGTGAGTGTGTGTCCAGTGATAGATTGGTGTCCTGTCCTGGGTGTATCTGCCCAGCTCCCAAAAAGATCTCCACTGGTTGGGCACCCCCACGACCCTAATAGAGGATAAAGAGGAAGATAATGGGTGGACGGATATATTACCATTAATGATATGGTTTCACGATACGATACGAATTGATACGAATGTGAAGCGCTCAGAGGTCTGCATTATCGTCAATAACATCACAGCTGCTTACAGCTCAGCCAATCAGATTAAAGAACCGGAACTCCCCCTTTTTGTGTTATGTATCTTACAATCGAAATGAAGCCACTGTGAAATTCACGGTTCTAAAACTAGACAATGCAACTTCGGGTTGTGAGGATATAAATGCTCACCGCACGTCCCCCGCAGTCTGTAACTCACCGCCATGTCTCAGGATAGTTCTCCACCCCGCTGTGGCGGTTCTATAAATCATCCATCTGCGCATCATTTCTCTGGACTAACGCTTCAGCTGACTCATTCTCCTTCTTTCTGCCGTTCGACTGCAGAACCCGCTTCAGGCAGCACCATGATCACGCCGGCGTTTGAGCTGAGTCAGGACTCCGACTTCCTCACGCTGCTGATCCGGGTTCCTTACACAAGAATGTCCGAGTTCGACATCTACATAGATGGAGAGGACTTGAAGTTCTATGCGAAGCCCTACTTCCTCAGGTGAGCGGCCCGTAAACATCACCTCATAAAATATATTAAAATATATATATTTAAAAAGGGTGGCTTAGTGGTTAGCATGTTCTCCTCTCACCGCTGGGGATTCCCAGATCGAATCCCCAATCTGGGTGAAGTTTCCATGTTCTCCCCGTGTCCGCGTGGGTTTCCTCTGGGTTCTCCGGTTTCCTCCCACAGTCCAAAAACATGGATCAAGGTCAATTTTTCCTTCATCATTGGGGGGTGCCAATCGCCAATCTATCACTGGGAACATGCTCACTCACACAGACACACTCTATATGGGGCAATTTGGAGAACTCAATTGACCCCACAGAGGAAACCCACGCGGACACGGGGAGAACATGGAAACTCCACCCAGATGGGGATTCGAACTGGGAAACCCCAGTGCTGAGAGGAGAACGTGCTTAACTACTAAGCCACAATGCCGCCCAAGGTCAATTATATTCTCCAAATTGCCCCATATAGAGTGTGTCTGTGTGAGTGAGTGTGTGTCCAGTGATAGATTGGCACCCTGTCCTGGGTCTAACTGCCCAGCGCCCGAAATGTTCTACCCTGAATGGGCATGGGGAACCCCCTGCAAACCTAGTAGAGGATAAAGCGGAAGATAATGAATGAATGAAAAATATTTTAAAAGTGCTCAAAGCTTTTGGCACAGACCTCACGCTCAGCTCAGTAATTACTGTCTTCGTTTCCTTCATTCTGCGTGCAGAACCCATTAACACGCAACGATGCTGATGCTACATGTGATTTCTTTTTTTTTTTCTTGTTTTTTTTTTGATTGTGAACTTGAAGTCTGTGATATGAAATATGAATCCATCCATCCATCCATTATGTTCCACTTTATCCTCTATTATGGTCGTGTGGTGGTTCCCCATGTCCATCCAGGGGAGAACGTCTCGGGCGCTGGGCAGATACACCCAGGACAGGTCGCCAATCCATCACTGGACTCACACACACAGACACACACACACTTACTGTACACTCTGTAGGTGCAGATGGAGGGTGTAATCCGTACTCACTATCTATCTCTCGATCTATTTAACCATATTTCTTCCCCTCCGCAGGTTGACGCTACCTGGGAGGATCGTTCAGGATGGGAGAGAAAGCGGCTCGTTTGACATCGATAAAGGTAAACGCTTTTCCTCCTTTAACCTGCAGATCTTCAGTTCTCTCATTGAACGCATGATCTTCCATTTCTTTATCTCCTCCATCCATCCATCCATCCATCATCTTCCGCTTTATCCTCTATTAGGGTCGCAGGGTTGTACCCCCATGCCCATCCTGGGGCGCTGTGCAGATACACCCTGGATACTCCACTCTATATGGGGCAATTTGGAGAATTCAATTGACCTTGATCCATGTTTTTGGACTGTGGGAGGAAACCGTAGAACCCGGAGGAAACCCACGCGGACACGGGGAGAACATGGAAACTCCACCAGAATGGGATTCGAACCGCTGAGAGGAGAACATGCTAAACCACTAAGCCACCGTGCCGCCCTGATGGTAATATAGATTAATATAAACAGAGAGCCATTTCCTGATGAGCACTAACTCGGAATCCCGTTACTCAGCGATCAATGTTCACTTTTAAAAACTGGACTCGATTACATCACTAGGGACGTAGGTTTGTGGTTCAGGAGCCTGAAGGTCCATCTATCGCTGGGCACACACTCACTCACACACACACACACACACACACACACAAACATTCTATATGCGGCAATTTCCCAGAAACCGGAGAACCCGAAGGAAACCCACGCGGACACAGGGAGAACATGGAAACTCTTGGGATTGGGATTCGAACCGGGAATCCCCAGCGCTGAGAGGAGAACATGCTAAACCACTAAGCCACCGTGCTTCTCTGCCATTCATTCATTTATTATCTTCCGCTTTATCCTCTATTAGGGTCACGGTGGGGTTCCCCATGCCCATCCAGGGGAGAACGTTTCGGGCGCTGGGCAGATACACCCAGGACAGGGCGCCAATCCATCGCTAGGCACACACTCACTCACACAGACACTCTATATGGGGCAATTTTGAGAACTCAATTGACTTGATCCATGTTTTTGGACTGTGGGAGGAAACCGGAGAACCCGGAGGAAACCCATGCGGACACGGGCAGAACATGGAAACTCCACCCAGATTGGGATTTGAACCAGGAATCCCTAATGCTGAGAGGAGAACATGCTAACCACCCCCATGTTCCTGATAAACGTACAGTACATCCATCCATCATCTTCCGCTTTATCCTCCACTAGGGCTGGGGGGGGTGGTTCCCCTTGCCCATCCAGGGGAGAACATTTCGGCCGCTGGGCAGACACACCCAGGACAGGACGCCAATCTATCGCTGGGCACACACTCACTCACACACACACACTCTATATGGGGCAATTTGGAGAACTCAGTTGACTTGATCCATGTTTTTGGACTGTGGGAGGGAACCGGAGAACCCGGAGGATACCCACGCGGACATGGGGAGAACATGGAAACTCCACCCAGATGGGGATTCGAACCGGGAATCCCTAGTGCTGAGAGGAGAACATGCTAAACCACTAAGCCACCGTGCTGCCCTAATGGTAATATGCATTCATTCATTCATTATCTCCCGCTTTATCCTCTATTAGGGTCGCGGTGGGGTTCCCCATGCCCATCCAGGGGAGAACGTTTCGGGCGCTGGGCAGATAGACCCAGGACAGGACGCAAATCTATCGCTGGGCACACACCAGAGGAAACCGGAGAACCCGGAGGAAACCCACGCTGACCCGGGGAGAACATGGAAACTCCACCCAGATGGGGATTCGAACCGGGAATCCCTAGTGCTGAGAGGAGAACATGCTAAACCACTAAGCCACCGTGCTTCTCAGCCATAATGAACTTAATTCCATTAAATAAAAGAATCCAAAATAATCCTGCAGTTCATTCGTGCTCCTCGTAATTAAAGCTAATGAGTTATTCGGGGATTTAATGAAGGGTTCTGGACGTGTAATTGGTGATTTTGGTCAGTTATAATAAATCCTCTGTTGGCGTTGGTTTATTTTTGCTTCGTTATCCCCCGTCAGCCCGCAGGCTTATTAATCACTTATCTCATCTGAGAGGCAGCACGCTGACAGGTCGTTAATGAGCCGTCTGCCGGCAGTTTAATTACGCACGCTGACGAGCCGCTCCCGTTTGACCCCATGCTGTACCGCTCTCTGCCTCGGCGCCGCCGATACGCTCGCCCAATGATCGGCGCTCATTAAGGAACCCTTGTTAAACATGTTCCACACCGAGATGCACAGAACGCGCTTCAGTAATGAACCTTCCAACCGGCAGGAACGCCGTCGACTCAAACAGGCTCCGCCCATCAGGACGTCCCAGCAGCTGTTGATGTGCGTTCAAGCACTTTACGTATCGCTCGGTCATGTGATTATATGTGCATCCATCCATTATGTTCCTCGTTAGCCTCTACTAGGGTCACGGGGTGGGGGGGTTCCCCATGCCCATCCAGGGGAGAACGTTTCGGGCGCTGGGCAGATACACCCAGGACAGGACGCCAATCTATCGCTGGGCACACACTCACACGGACATACACACTCTATATGGGGCAATTTGGAGAATTCCATTGACTTGATCCATGTTTTTGGACTGTGGGAGGAAACCTGGGAACCCGGAGGAAACCCACGCGTACAGGGGTAGAACATGGAAACTCCACCCAGATTGGGATACGAACCGGGAATCCCTACTGCTGAGAGGAGAACATGCCAACCACTAAGCCACCATGCCGCCCTTGCATCCATCCATGGTCTTCTGCTTTATCTTCTACTAGGGTCGCGGGGGTGGGGGGGGGGTACTCATGCCCATTTCAGGCACTGGGCAGATATACCTAGGACATGGGGGCAATCTATTACTGGGCACACACTCACTCACACAGACACACTCTATATGGGGCAATTTGGAGAATTCAATTGACCTTGATCCATGTTTTTGGACTGTGGGAGGAAACCGGAGAACCCGGAGGAAACCCACACGGACACGGGGAAAACATGGAAACTCCCCCCAGATTGGGATTCGAATCTGGAACCCCTAGAGCTGGATGGATGCAAGGGCGGCATGGTGGCTTAGTTCCCGGTTCAAATCCCCATATGGGTGGAGTCTCCATGTTCTCACCGTGTCCTCGTGGGTTTCCTCCGGGTTCTCCGGTTTCTTCCCACAGTCCAAAAACGTGGTCAGGTCAATTGAGTTCTCCAAATTGCCCCATATAGAGTGTGTTTGTGTGAGTGAGTGTGTGTCCAGTGATAGATTGGTGCCCTGTCCTGGGTGTATCTGCCCAGCGCCCGAAACGTTCTCCCCTGGATGGGCATGAGGAACCCCCCCGCGACCCTAATAGAGGATAAAGCTGAAGATAAAGGATGGAGTTGAATGTTTGTTTCCTGTTTGTCTCTTTCAGGTTTATTTACAATGAAGGTTCCTAAGGAGACAGCGGGGCAGCACTTCGAGGGCTTGCAGATGCTGACCAGCCTCTTGGCCCCGAAAGGCTCGAGATCGGCCAGACCTCTGGTTGAGGAGATCGGTACGTTCAGATCCCAACGTGAAGCGGAACTGATTTTAGAACTGTGTGCTAAAAAGTTTGTTCACCCCCCACCACCTCATCTGATTAATCAGAATCTGCCCGGCAACACATGACAAGACGCCAATCCATCGCTGGGCACACACTCACTCACACAGACACACTCTATATGGGGCAATTTGGAGAACTCAATTGACTTGATCCATGTTTTGGACTGTGGGAGGAAACCGGAGAACCCGGAGGAAACCCACGCAGACACGGGGAGAACATGGAAACTCCACCCAGATGGGGATTCGAACCGGGAATCCCTAGCGCTGAGAGGAGAACATGCTGAACACTAAGCCACCGTGCCGCCAATTAAAAGATTTACCAATTAATTAACCCTCCATCCATTATCTTCCGCTTTATCCTCTATTAGGGTCGCGGGGGGGTTCCCCATGCCCATCCAGGGGAGAACGTCTTGGGCGCTGGGCAGATAGACCCAGGACAGGGCGCTTATCCATCGCTGGACACACACTCACTCACACACACACACTCTATATGGGGCAGTCAATTGACTTGCTCCATGTTTTTGGACTGTGGGAGGAAACCGGAGAACCTGGAGGAAACCCACGCAGACACGGGGAGAACATGGAAACTCCACCCAGATGGGGATTCGAACCGGGAATCCCTAGGACTGAGAGGAGAACATACTAAGCACTAAGCCACCGTGCCGCCTATATGGGGCAATTTGGAGAACTCAATTGACTTGATCCATGTTTTGGACTGTGGGAGGAAACCGGAGAACCCGGAGGAAACCCACGCAGACACGGGGAGAACGTGGAAACTCCACCCAGATGGGGATTCGAACCGGGAATCCCTAGTGCTGAGAGGAGAACATGCTGAACACTAAGCCACCGTGCCGCCCATTAAAAGATTTACCAATTAATTAACCCTCCATCCATTATCTTCCGCTTTATCCTCTGTTAGGGTCGCGGGGGGGTTCCCCATGCCCATCCAGGGGGTAAAGTTTCGGGCGCTGGGCAGATACACATTCTGTCTGTAGTATGTTGTGAGCAGTGGAACCTTGAATGGGTGCGCGCCTTCGCCCCCTGCAGGTCCCAAACTGTAGGTGTCATTCATGTTTAGTTTTTTTTATCTTTGTCTTGAAGGAGCGTGTGGTGGAAGTGAAGCAGCTCTGTCTGATGATGATGATGATGAAGATGATGAAGATGAAGAGTTTGATTGGCAGATTGAACAGCAGCCGTATGTGGAGTCCTCAGAGGAAGAGCTGAAGCAGCTGCAGAAATACGGCTTCGGAAACCTCAGGACGGGGGTTTTTAGCAGGCTTCAGGTGAAAATCATCGACACACACACACACACATACACACACACACACATACACACACACACACACACACACACACACACACTAATCCCCTAAGTGACGTGTTGATCAGTATAACTGTAAGCTTTAGAAACCCAGGAGAGAGTGTGTGCAGTGCAGGAATTTATTTTCATTTCAAGGATAAAATTATGGGGCGGGGCACGGTGGCTTAGTGGTTGGCATGTTCTCCTCTCAGCACTAGGGATTCCCGGTTCAAATCCCCATCTGGGTGGAGTTTCCATGTTCTCCCCGTGTCCGTGTGGGTTTCCTCCGGGTTCTCCGGTTTCCTCCCACAGTCCAAAAGCATGGATGAAGGTCAATTGAATTCTCCAAATTGCCCCATATAGAGGGTGTCTGTGTGAGTGTGTGTGTGTCCAGAGATAGATTGGCGTCCTGTCCTGGGTATATCTACCCAGCGCCTAAAAACGTTCTCCCCTGGATGGGCATGGGGAACCCCCCGGTTTCCGGTTTCCTCCCACAGTCCAAAAGCATGGATCAAGTCAATTGAATTCTCCAAATTGCCCCATATAGAGTTTGTCTGTGTGAGTGAGTGTGTGTGTGTCCAGAGATAGATTGGCGTCCTGTCCTGGGTGTATCTGCCCAGCGCCCCAAAACGTTCTCCCCTGGATGGGCATGGGGAACCCCCCCCGCGACCCTAGTATAAATATAAGGATAAAGCAGAAGATATTAAATGAATGGAAATTAAGGGGCAGGGGCACGGTGGTTTAGTGGTTGGCATGTTCTCCTCTCAGTGCTGGGGATTCCCGGTTCGAATCCCAATCTGGGTGGAGTTTCCATGTTTTCCGGTTTCCTCCACAGTCCAAAAACAAGGTGAGTTGAATTTTCCAAATTGCCCCATATAGACTGAGTGAGTGTGTGTCCAGTGATAGATTGGCGTCCTGCCCTGGGTGTATCTGCCAAGTGCCCGAAACGCTATCCCCCTTGGTGGGCATGGGGAAAACCATGGTTTTGGTCTTTACATGAACGTGTGTGTGTGTGTGTGTGTGTGTGTGTGTGCGTCCGTGCTGATATGTGATCTGTTTGATGTTCTTGTGTAATCAGGAGGAACTGTCAGAACTGCTTGATGTTAAAGATCCAGAGAACTCGACTCCTGCACAGAGGAGAACCAACCGCTTGGATTCTGAGTCCACCATCTTCTGTTCTGATCATTACCTGTGAGTGCAACCTCATGTCATTCACCTGTCAACATACAGTACAGACTAACGTTTGGCCACGCCCCCTTCTGGCTCCATTATCCAATATTTCCTCCACTTATCATATAGATGGACTTTGTAGTTTTATAATTACAGACTGTAGTTCATCTGTGTTCTTTGTTGTTGTTAGTCCTCTGTTGGTTCTCTGTTCTCTGTTGGTCAGCATCACAGAACAGGTATCATTTGGGTGGTGGATTGTTTATTGTCAGTTCTGCAGTGACACTGATGTGGTGAGGGGGGTTTTAGTGCACCAACCTAATAACCCCTGCTCTGTGGTGGCGCTATTGAGGTTTTGACCATTAGAACAGAGAACACAGTATGTACTGCAGAACACAAACAGATGGACTACAGAATGGAATTGTAGAACTACAAAGTCCATCTTTACAGGACGTAGAACTGAGAACCTGGACAAAAAGTGAAGTGAAAAGGGGGCGTGGCCAAACTTTCAAATGATACTCATTCATTCATTCATTATCTTCCGCTTCATCCTCTATTAGGGTCGCGGTGGGGTTCCCCATGCCCATCCAGGGGAGAACGTTTCGGGCGCTGGGCAGATACACCCAGGACAGGACGCCAATCCATCGCTGGGCACACACTCACTCACACAGACACACTCTATATGGGGCAATTTGGAGAATTCAATTGACTTGATCCATGTTTTTGGAATGTGGGAGGAAACCAGAGAACCCGGAGGAAACCCACACGGACACGGGGAGGACATGGAAACTCCACCCAGATGGGGATTCGAACCGGGAATCCCTAGCGCTGAGAGGAGAACATGCTAACCACTAAACCACTGTGCCGCCTTAAATGATACTATAAATTCAAAAATTTGAATACAGTTTATACTTACTTTATTATTATTATTATTATTATTATTATTATTATTATTATTATCAAGTCCTGAATCAAAAAGTTGGTACAGTATGGAAAATATTTACAATGCAGAAAATGAATAAGGGGGCAAACTGGCTTAGTGATTAGCATGTTCTCCTCTCAGCGCTGGGGATCCAGGTTCAAATCCCGATATGGGTGGTTTCCACATTTGCCCCATGTCCGTGTGGGTTTTCTCCAGGTTCCCACAGTTTAAAAATGTGGATTCAAGGTGAATTGGATGCTTTAATTTGCCCCATATAGTGTGTGTGTGTGTGCCCAGCCTTTGAAACGTTCCCCCCGAATGGGCATGAAAACCTCCCCGCGACCCGAGTAGAGGATTAAGCGGAAGAGAATAAGATGAGAGGATGATATGGTTATTGAATTAGAGGTGGAACAGTTTAAAAGTCATGTGCTGTAATCCTATTGCAGGGGTAATTTCTCCTCTCTGCTCCTGCGTCGGGGGGGGGGGGTCTCATTAACCCCACCAAGAGGGCATTTCTGCACCTGCTAATGGCAGGTTTCGTAGCTTTGTAATTTCAAACGGGATCCTCAAATGCCATCCCTTAATAATAATAATAATAATAATAATAATAATAATAAAAATACAAAAATATTATTAATTAAGGTGGCACGGTGGCTTGTGGTTAGCACGTTCTCCTCTCAGCTCTAGGGATTCCCGGTTCGAATCCCCATCTGGGTGGAGTTTTCATGTTCTCCCCGTGTCCGCGTGGGTTTCCTCCGGGTTCTCCGGTTTCCTCCTGCTCCATATAGAGTGTGTATGTGTGAGTGAGTGTGTGCCCAGCGATAGATTGGCGCCCTGTCCTGGGTCTATCTGCCCAGCGCCTGAGATGTTCTCCCCAGGATGGGCATGGGGAACCCCACCGCGACCCTAATAGAGGATAAAGCGGGAGATAATGAATGAATGAATGAATGAATTATTAATTAAAAACTTAAAAACTAAATAAAAGGAAGAAGAATTATGTAATCAGAACACAATAATATGAAAATATTAATGTAAGTAATAGTAATAAAGAAATTAATTGTAATAATAATAATAATACAGGAATATTATTAATTAAAAAATTATATTGGTAGTAATAATAATAGGAATAATATTATCATAACACAATAATATGAAAATATTAAAAGATAATAAGATAAAAAGATAATAAGATGAGAGGATGATATGGTTATTGAATTAGAGGTGGAACAGTTTAAAAGTCATGTGCTGTAATCCTATTGCAGTGTAATTTCTCCTCTCTGCTCCTGCGTCCGGGGGGGGGGGGGGGGGGGGGGGGGGGGGGGCTCATTAACCCCACCAAGAGGGCATTTCTGCACCTGCTAATGGCAGATTTCATAGCTTTGTAATTTCAAACGGGATCCTCAAATGTCCAAACAAACGGTCCATTTGGAAAACCAGTAATTAGTATTGCAGCCATGAAAGGAGGGGTTTCAGACGCCTCCCGGTGGGGTCCTCTCACTCTGGAGCTGGTGTTCAGGAAGGCGCTTGTTGCCAGGTAACTCAGCTTTTGCTCCGAATAAAAGCTCCTGCGTCTGGGAGTCTTTCCGAAAGTTTGGCCAGAAAGCAAGAAGCACTCGGCTGCAGATTCGGGGTTTACCCGCGAACGCCGAGCCGAGCCGTGCAGTGTGGGCTTCAGCGGCACGCTGAGATAAGGACGTCCTGCGTTCTGAAGATCTTCCAGCTGCTGACGGCACAGTTCACGCTTTAAAGGGAACGCCTCACAGACTCACGACTGTTTCCTTTGAAATACCTGCAAGAAAAGGAATCTAATAATACGAGAGGCGCAGTGGACGTTCCACACGGTTCCCCTCCAGCATATGGCTTTTTAATTATTTTATTTCAGCTTCATGAGATCAAAAGTAAATATATATTTATATATATATATATATATATATATATATATATATATATATATATATATATATATATATATATAGGGCAGCACGGTGGCTTAGTGTTTAGCATGTTCTCCTCTCAGCACTAGGGATTCCCGGTTTGAATCCCCATTTGGGTGGAGTTTCCATATTCTCCCCGTGTCCCTGTGGGTTTCCTCCGGGTTCTCCGGTTTCCTCCCACAGTCCAAAAACATGGATCAAGTCAATTGAGTTCTCCAAATTGCCCCATATAGTGTGTGTATGTGTGCGTGTCTGTGCGAGTGTGTGCCCAGTGATGATCGCCACTATGACCAGCCGACCCACGGTGGCTTAATAGTTAGCGCGTTCGCCTCTCAGCGCTAGGGATTCGCGGTTCGAGTCCCCATCTGGGTGGAGTTTCCATGTTCTGCCCGTGTCCGCATGGGTTTCCTCCGGGTTCTCCGGTTTCCTCCCACAGTCCAAAAACATGGATCAAGGTCAATTGAGTTCTCCAAATTGCCCCATATAGAGTGTGTCTGTGTGAGTGAGTGTGTGCCCAGTGATAGATTGGCGTCCTGTCCTGGGTGTATCTGCCCGGCGCCCGAAACGTTCTCCCCTGGATGGGCATGTGGAACCCCCCCGACCCTAGCACAGGAATAAGTGGAAGATAATGGATGGATGCATAAGGCCATGCCTTGCACATATTGAGATTTATGTACCTTCATGTTCTCTGAATTGACAGTCAGTCTTTTATTTCCATCACATCAGACAGTTGAAGGGGACAGACGTGATCTGTGCTGCCACTAGTGGTCAGATGTGACACTGTCGTCATTTGCATACTCCTCTTGTCCTCGATGACGGCTGTACCAGATGTAGCCATTCTGCTTTTGTAACCTTCCTGTTTTGTTTATCGGTGCGTCACCAGGCTGGATTTGTATGAAGGACACGAGATGAGACAAGTACATCTGAATTTCAAGCCGTGGTGGAGCGAGCTGCCGCCGAACGCCGATGACGAATCCAGTGAGTAAGAGTGTAACGTCTGTTTAACTAAAAAAAAACATCCTGAGATAAAAAAACTAATCATGTGAAGAAAAATCACTCACCTGGACATGCAAAGTTCTGTTACTGTGGAATCATCATCATCATCATCATCATAATAATCATAACAACAACATAATAATAATAATAATGATACAAAAATATTATTCATTAAAAGATTATAGTGATAGGAATAATATAATCATAATAATATGAAAAGATTAATATAAGCATAGAAATAAAAATGTATAATAATAATAATTCATTCATTCATTCATTATCTTCCGCTTTATCCTCTATTAGGGTCGTGGGGGGGTTCCCCATGCCCATCCAGGGGAGAACGTCTCGGGCGCTGGGCAGACAGACCCAGGACAGGGCGCCAATCCATCGCTGGGCACACACTCACTCACACATACACACTCTATATGGGGCAATTTGGAGAATTCACTTGACTTGATCCATGTTTTTGGAATGTGGGAGGAAACCGGAGAACCCGGAGGAAACCCACACAGACACGGGGAGAACATGGAAACTCCACCCAGATTGGGATTCGAACCGGGAATCCCTAGTGCTGAGAGGCGAACGTGCCAACCACTAAGCCACCGTGCCGCCCCTTAATAATAATAATAACAATAATAATAATGATAAAAATACAAAAATATTATTAATTAAAAACTAAATAATAAGAAGAATTATGTAATCAGAACACAATAATATGAAAATATTAATATAAGTAATAGTAATAAAGAAATTAATTGTAATAATAATACAGGAATATTATTAATTAAAAAAATATATTGGTAGTAATAATAATAGGAATAATATAATCATAACACAATAATATGAAAATATTAATATAAATAATAGTAAAAATAATTATAATAATCATCATTATTATTATAGTTGTAATAAAAATAAGAGCTCATAATAAAAAATAATAGTAGTAGTAATAATATTAATAATATTAATAATAATAATAATAATAATAGTAATAATAATAGGTCCAATAATAATAATAGTTTTTATTATTATTGTAATAGTAGCAAAAATTATTAATTACTGTAATAATACATAATATTAATAAAAGCATTAGTTGTAGTAATAATTCAAATAAAAATTATAATGATAGTAATAAAAATAAATAATGTAAAATAAGTACATGAAAATAACATCTATAAGCCCCCCCCCTCCCCCCTCCTTTCTGGAGGTCACTGATCTGCAGTCGGTCAGCTATGGGTTCAGTGATGAGGTCAGCTGACCTGAACATCCTGAACCTGCAGGTTCGTCCATCAATGGATCAGTTATTGCTGATGACACGGAAATAAACGTCAAAACAAATGTTCCGTTGCAGAAGCTTGTGCAGATGATGAACTGCTGAAGATGGAACGTCGGTGAGGGTGATGTATTTCTTTTTAAGTCGCCGGAGTGTGTGTACGCGTCCAAATCCTGAAATGCTATTAGAACCAATCACTCAACGTCAGAAGTATGTGGAGACCCACATGGCTGTGCTTCATCGAGACGGGCCCGGTGCCCGGCTGCTGATTTGTTAATGCAAATGAAGAGTACACACAGGCTGTCTGTATGGAGCGCTGTGGAGTGTGACCGGCTGTCGGAATGAACCAGCAGGTGGCATCACACGGCCATGAAAGCCCTCAAGCCCGGCGTGGGCCTCTGGATTTCCGACTTAATCACTGGTGACAAATTGATGCATCGACTGTGGTATTAAGACGGTAGTTGTTCAGAATTCCGTGGTCAGTTCGCATTACGCCGCCCGGCGCTGACTCGCTGAGTAACGGAGGCGGCGTTCGCCGCGCCGGGAAATCGCCGAGTCATTTCACAGTGGAGTTGGACCATGAGTCATTTGGGTATTTTGGTGGCTGAGGCATACACCACCTTAAAACAGCCTACTCTCAAACCCACCGCCAGTCTGTGTGCTCTCGCATGCTCTCTCTCTCTCGTGCTCTCGCGAATCCCTTCCTGCCTCTGCCATTTAAAATCGATGGGTTTATCTGACACGTTTAAAGCTGTGATGCATGGGTCATTGACTTGAGTGTGTGTGTGTATATGTGTGTGTGTGTGTAGGGGGGCGATTGGGTGCTCGTGAAGAGATGAGAGCGATTAAGTGGCGCAGACAATTTAATCACACGCTCTCGCACTCTGTCTGCCGCGAGCCGGCGGGTAATTTTGCGATGCCCCACGACCCTGACGAACAAATGACACTTAAAGACGAGCGTATGGTGGCGCAGGGGAAGCCGACGAGCGCCGAGGATTAAGATGCAATAGATAGTGCTATTGAGCGAGAGAGAGAGAGAGAGAGCGCGAGAGTGTGTTAGACGCGCAAGAGTGCCTCGGTGCCACCAGAGCAGCTGTCAGTCTACTGTAAGCAGATATCAATCAACAGCACGGCGCTTTGATCCGCCAGACGTGCCCTGCAGAGAACAGCTACTTAACACGCTCGTTCTCTTCCCATCAGCCCCGGCACGCAGACATCTGTCTTTCGGCGCCCGAGCCGCTGCTGGATTTCACACCACCGTTTCGCCGAGTAATCCCTTGGCTGACGGTCCGGCCGTGTCGGCGCGTGGAGGGTTCCCCGGGCTCTTGTTCGGAGGACCGCGGCGGTCATGTCTGAGGGACCGACACGGTTATGAACTCTGAAACGGTGTTGACGTTTGGGTCGTGGGGGTGGGATACTATATCAGTGATGGATGGAGAGATAGATGGATGGCGTTCAGGGTGTCTCATTACGTTCTTTAGAACCGAGTTTTGGACCGTGTGGTCGGTTTGGACAGTGGTGGGGAGACACATGGGAAGTGTGTGTCTGACTCTTGGATAGTCCAATGATTCTGATCCATCCATCCATTATCTTCTGTTTTATCCTCTAGTAGGGTCGTGGGGAGGGGGGGGGGTTCTCCATGCCCATCCAGGGGAGAACGTTTCGGGCGCTGGGCGCTGGGCACAGAACCAGAACCCTACTGTGTAATTGGCATTCTAATTCATGTGGTCAGTAGACGGGGTGTTGTGTTCATGGGTCTGATGGTTAACACGTCGTCGTTCTGTTTGTGATTCAGATTCAGTCCTGCACTTTAGATCTGGATTCATCAGAGGTACTGCTACACCAGAGCTACGGAACGTACTCACAATCACGAGAACGTAACGTAACCCAGGACAGGACACCAATCTATCACTGGGCACACACTCACTCACACAGACACACTCTATATGGGGCAATTTGGAGAATTCAATTGACCGTGATCTATGCTTTTGGACTGTGGGAGGAAACCGGAGAACCCAGAGATCCATTATCTTTCGCTACTAGGGTCACGGGGAAGGGTCTTCAGTTTTCTCATTAAATGCATTATCTTCCATTTCTTTAACTCCTCCATCCATCCATTATCTTCCGCTTTATCCTCTACTAGGGTCGTGGGGGTTCCCCATGCCCATCCAGGGGAGAACGTTTTGGGTGCTGGGCAGATACACCCAGGACAGGTGGGCAATCCATCACTGGACACACACTCACTCACACAGACACACTCTATGTGGGGCAATTTTGAGAATTCTATTGACTGTGATCCATGTTTTTGGACTGTGGGAGGAAACCAGAGAACCCGGAGGAAACTCACACGGACACAGGGAGAACATGGAAACTCCACCCAGATTGGGATACAAACCGTGAATCCCCAGCACTGAGAGGAGAACATGCTAAACACTAAGCCACCGTGCCACCCTTACTGTATGACAGTAGGTAATATTTGTAAAGTGAGGAAATCCGAGCAGGGGGCATTCTGCCACTTTACTTGTACTTTAATTTTGTATTTTTAGTTTAATTTTACGCCACCGGTACGTCAATTTTACCCCCCCCCCCCCCCCGGGGTTAATAAAGTATTCTGATTCTGATTGAGCTGTTGTGACATCAGAGCGCACCAGAAGAGTCATCACAACGACTGTGATGTTCAAAGTGTCTTTGTGGGGGGGAAGGGGGGGGAATCAGATCTCTGTACTAAAATAACGAACGTTCTAAAGGTTACTAAACCCAAAACTTCCTTTAAAGTAAGAACTCATGGTGAATCCATTGGTCGCGGTGCCGTCATGGCGTCTCTGGTTACAGTGCAGAACGCTGAACCCAGGTGCAGCACCTCCTGCTCAGCTGCTTGGTGGTGGAGGTGGAGGTGGAGGTGGTGGTGGTGTACCACAGTGTAGAGCATGAGAACCCACAGAGTGGAACAGCAGAGGACACATCTGCAGCGCTCGTGTGCACATGCTGCTGTTTGTGTGCGCATGAGCGTGAGTGTACGCTGGGGTGTTTATGTGCTCGTTATTGTGTGCGCATGTTAGTGATTGTGCTTCTGCTTGTGTTTGTGTGCAATGATAGTGACTGCGTTCGTGATTGAGTACGTGCGTGTGATTGTGAGTACAAGAGCGTGATTGTGCGGACTTGCACGTGATGATTGTGCATTCGTGAACCCCGTGTGGGTTCGTACTTGTGTGTGATTGAACATTTGTGACTGTGCGTGCACGTGATTGTGCATGCTTGCGTACGATGATTGTGCATTTGTGACTGTGCGTACGTTCTTGTGATTGTATGTTTTTGTGATTGTGCGTACGTTCTCATGATTGTGCGTACGTTCTCATGAATTTGAGTATGTTCTCATTATTGTGCGTACGTTCTCATGATTGTGCGTCCGTTCTCGTGATTGTGCGTACGTTCTCGTGATTGTGAGTACATTATCAGTGAGTACGTTCTCGTGATTGTGCGTATGTTCTCGTGATTGTGCATACGTGCTCATGATTGTGCATAAGTTCTCGTGATTGTGAATACGTTCTCATGATTGTGCGTACGTGCTCGTGATTGTGCGTACATTGTCAGTGAGTACGTTCTCATGAATTTGAGTATGTTCTCGTGATTGTGCGTACATTGTCAGTGAGTACTTTCTCGTGATTGTGCGTATGTTCTCATGATTGTGCGTATGTTCTCATGATTGTGCGTACGTTCTCGTGATTGTGCGTACATTCTCGTGATTGTGAGTACGTGCTCGTGATTGTGCGTACATTGTCAGTGAGTACGTTCTCGTGATTGTGCGTATGTACTCATGATTGGGCGTACGTTCTCATGATTGTGCGTACGTTCTCGTGATTGTGAGTACATTGTCAGTGAGTACGTTCTCGTGATTGTGCGTATGTTCTCATGATTGTGCGTACGTTCTCATGATTGTGCGTAAGTTCTCGTGATTGTGAATACGTTCTCATGATTGTGCGTACATGCTCATGATTGTGCGTACATTGTCAGTGAGTACGTTCTCGTGATTGTGCGTACGTTCTCATGAATTTGAGTATGTTCTCGTGATTGTGCGTACGTTCTCGTGATTGTGCGTACATTGTCAGTGAGTACTTTCTCGTGATTGTGCGTATGTTCTCATGATTGTGCGTACGTTCTCGTGATTGTGCGTACGTTCTCGTGATTGTGCGTACGTTCTCTTGATTGTGCGTACGTTCTCGTGATTGTGAGTACGTGCTCGTGATTGTGCGTACATTGTCAGTGAGTACGTTCTCGTGATTGTGCATACGTGCTCGTGATTGTGCGTATGTTCTCATGATTGTGCGTAAGTTCTCGTGATTGTGAATACGTTCTCATGATTGTGCGTACGTGCTCGTGATTGTGCGTACATTGTCAGTGAGTACGTTCTCGTGATTGTGCGTAAGTTCTCGTGATTGTGCGTGCGTGCTCGTGATTGTGCGTATGTTCTCATGATTGTGCGTAAGTTCTCGTGATTGTGAATACGTTCTCATGATTGTGCGTACGTGCTCGTGATTGTGCGTACATTGTCAGTGAGTACGTTCTCGTGATTGTGCGTATGTTCTCATGATTGTGCATACGTGCTCGTGATTGTGCGTAAGTTCTCGTGATTGTGCATACGTTCTCATGATTGTGCGTACGTGCTCGTGATTGTGCGTACATTGTCAGTGAGTACGTTCTCATGATTGTGCGCAAGTTCTCCTGATTGTGCGTGCGTGCTCGTTATTGTGCGTATGTTCTCATGATTGTGCATAAGTTCTCGTGATTGTGCATACGTTCTCATTATTGTGCGTACGTGCTCGTGATTGTGCGTACATTGTCAGTGAGTACGTTCTCGTGATTGTGCGTATGTTCTCATGATTGTGCGCAAGTTCTCGTGATTGTGCGTACGTGCTCGTGATTCTGCTTACGTTCTAGTGATTGTACGTTCCGGAGCTCTGGTGTAGCAGTACCTCTGATGAATCCAGATCTAAAGGACTGAATCTGAATCACAAACAGAACGACGACGTGTTAACCATCAGACCCATAAACACCCCGTCTACTGACGACATGAATTAGAATGCCAATTACACAGTAGGGTTCTCCTCCAAGCTTATTGGCTGACCCGATGTTCTCGTGGCTGCTAATGCAAACTTCCCGCTGTACAATTAAGAGAACTCAAACGCAGAGGGTGGAGAGTCCGGCGGTGCTCCGCTGCTGATGAGAGACAGATGCTGACTGATGTTCTCCGTGTCCGCCGCCGGGACGTTACCATAAATCCATCAGCAGCCGCCTCGCGCCGAGGTTCCGCCTCGCGCCGAGGTTCCGCCTCGCGCCGAGGTTCCGCCTCCACCTTCTATTGATTTCTATGTGAAAGAACTCGTGCTCGTGTTGAATTCACCCCGATGTTTTACATTACCACCACGGTGGCTTAGTGGTTGGCATGTTCTCCTCTCAGCGCTGGGGAATCCCGGTTCGAATCCCAATCTGGGTGGAGTTTCCATGTTCTCCCCGTGTTCACATGGGTTTCCTCCGGGTTCTCCGGTTTCCTCCCACAGTCCAAAAACATGGATCAAGGTCAATTGAGTTCTCCAAATTGCCCCATATAGAGTGTGTCTGTGTGAGTGAGTGTGTGTCCAGCGATAGATTGGCGTCCTGTCCTGGGTCTATCTGCCCAGCGCCCGAAACGTTCCCACCTGGATGGGCATGGGGAACCCCCCCCCCCCCCCCCCCGCGACCCTAATAGAGGATAAAGCGGAAGACAATGGATGGATGGAATCTTTGAACAGGCGGCATGGGGGTTTAGTGGTTTAGCATGTTCTCCTCTCAGCGCTGGGGATTCCCGGTTCGAGTCCCAATCTGGGTGGAGTCTCCATGTTCTCTCCGTGTCTGTGTGGGTTTCCTCCGGGTTCTCCGGTTTCCTCCCACAGTCCTAAAACAAATTTGAGGTGAATTAAATGGCCTAAATTGCCCCTATATAGTGTGTGTACTGGGGATATACACCCACATCTAAAGGGGTGCCACAGCCGGGGGGGTTGACGTCCTGACGCGTGGGTTTCCTCTGGGTTCTCCGGTTTCCTCCCACAGTCCAAAAACATGGCTCGAGGTCAATTGAATTCTCCAAATTGCCCCATATAGAGTGTCTGTGAGTGAGTGTGTGCCCAGCGATAGATTGGCGTCCTGTCCTGGGTGTATCTGCCCAGCACCCAAAACGTTCTCCCGTGGATGGGCATGGGGAACCCCCCCCCCGACCCTAATAGAGGATAAAGCGGGAGATAATGGATGGATGTTTTACATTACACTCTACACACGGGGAATTGGAACCCTGATTTAATGAGCTGGTGATGGAGAACATCCAGGCGGAATGTCTTTCATCTCTCGGGAGTTCTCTGATTAACTGATCCACATCCTCAGGACCAGACCCTGGTCTTCACATCAACATCCACATGAGCTAATCAGGGTCACCTATCCTGTGTGGGGGGGGGTGGAACGGTATTCATGACCTACTTCATCATATTTGGTTGCTGGCATTAGAACAGTAATGCTGTGATCTTAGAACCCCCCC
Organism: Corydoras sp. C115; assembly: GCA_019802505.1. Classification (NCBI taxonomy): domain Eukaryota; kingdom Metazoa; phylum Chordata; class Actinopteri; order Siluriformes; family Callichthyidae; genus Corydoras; species Corydoras sp. C115. The sequence goes on along the minus strand of JAFMOC010000035.1, from coordinate 65,821 downwards.
CCCCCCACACACACACACACACACACACACACACATAAAATCCACGTTCATTATACTGGAAAAGGTTTTTGTAAGAATTTTATTCCCGGGAGTTTGGGAGGTGCAGTGGCTTAGTGGTTAGCACATCCATCTCTCAGTGCTGGGAATCGGGGTTCGAATCCCCATCTGGGTGGAGTTTCCATGTTCTCCCCATCTCCGTGTGGGTTTCCTCCGGGTTCTCCGGTTTCCTCCCACAGTCCAAAAACAAATTTGAGGTGAATAGAATGCTCAAAATTTCCTCCATGTAAATTGCCCCTATATAGAGTGTGTACTGGGTAGATACACCCACATATAAAGGGGCGGCACAGCCCCTTTATATGTCACATCCATTGTCTTCCACTTTATCCCATATTAGGGTCACGGGGGTTCCCCATGCCCATCCAGGGGAGAACGTTTCGGGCGCTGGGCAGATACACCCAGGACAGGGGGGCAATCTATCACTGGACACACACTCACTCACACAGACACACTCTATATGGGGCAATTTGGAGAATTAAATTGACCTTGATCCATGTTTTTGGACTGTGGGAGGAAACCGGAGAACCCGGAGGAAACCCACGCGGACATGGGGAGAACATGGAAACTCCACCCAGATTGGGATACAAACCAGGAATCCCCAGCGCTGAGAGGAGAACATGCTAAACACTAAGCCACCTGTTCAAAGATTCCATTTCAGTAAAATTTAAGTCCATGCTTCTAAAGAAAACCTATGGGGATTTATTTCTGCAGTCGTGGAACCATGAACACCCCCCCCCCCACAACCCCAACCCCACCCACACACCCCGAGGGCAGATATTGCTCTGCGGATGGATGTATGGAACCCTGCATTGTTGGGGGGGGGGGGGGCATCCAGGGGAGAAGATTTCACAGATACACCCAGGACAGGACACCAATCTATCACTGGGCAAACACACTCTATATGGGGCAATTTGGAGACCTCAATTGACTTGATCCATGTTTTTGGACTGTGGGAGGAAACCGGAGAACCCGGAGGAAACCCACAGGGACACGGGGAGAACATGGAAACTCCACCCAGATTGGGATACAAACCGGGAATCCCCAGCGCTGAGAGGAGAACATGCCAACCACTTAGCCACCTGTTCAAAGATTCCATTTCAGTAAAATTTAAGTCCATGCTTCTAAAGAAAACCTATGGGGATTTATTTCTGCAGTCGCGGAACCACGAACACCCCCCCCCCCCCCCCCCACACACAACCCCAACACCAACCCCACCCACACACCCCGAGGGCAGATAGTGCTCAGTGGATGAATGTATGGAACCCTGCATTGTTGGGGGGGGGGGGCATCCAGGGGAGAACATTTCACAGATACACCCAGGACAGGACACCAATCTATCGCTGGGCACACACTTACACACACAAACACACTCTATGTGGGGCAATTTGGAGAATTCAATTCACCTTGATCCATGCCACCTGTTCAAAGATTCCATTTCAGTAAAATTTAAGTGCATGCTTCTAAAGAAAACCTGTGGGGATTTGTTTCTGCAGTCGCGGAACCACGAACACCCCCCCCCCCCCCCCCCAACCCCAACCCCAACCCCACCCCGAGGGCAGATGTATGGAACCCTGCATTGTTTGGGGGGGGGCATCCAGGGGAGAACATTTCACAGATACACCCCGGACAGGACACCAATCTATCACTGGGCACACACTCACTCACACAGACAAGGCAATTTGGCCTTGATCCATGCTTTTGGACTGTGGAAGGAAACCGGAGAACCCGGAGGAAACCCACAGGGACACGGGGAGAACATGGAAACTCCACCCAGATTGGGATACAAACCGGGAATCCCCAGCGCTGAGAGGAGAACATGCTAAACCACTAAGCCACCTGTTCAAAGATTCCATTTCAGTAAAATTTAAGTCCATGCTTCTAAAGAAAACCTATGGGGATTTATTTCTGCAGTCGCGGAACCACGAACACCCCCCCCCCTCACAACCCCAACCCCACCCACACACCCCGAGGGCAGATAGTGCTCAGTGGATGAATGTATGGAACCCTGCATTGTTGGGGGGGGGGGCATCCAGGGGAGAACATTTCACAGATACACCCAGGACAGGACACCAATCTATCGCTGGGCACACACTTACTCACACAAACACACTCTATGTGGGGCAATTTGGAGAATTCAATTCACCTTGATCCATGTTTTTGGACTGTGGGAGGAAACCGGAGAACCCGGAGGAAACCCACACAAACACGGGGAGAACATGGAAACTCCACCCAGATTGGGATACAAACCGGGAATCCCCAGCGCTGAGAGGAGAACATGCTAAACCACTTAGCCACCTGTTCAAAGATTCCATTTCAGTAAAATTGAAGTCCATGCTTCTAAAGAAAACCTATGGGGATTTATTTCTGCAGTCGCGGAACCCTGAACACCCCCCCCCCCCCACAACCCCAACCCCACCCACACACCCCGAGGGCAGATAGTGTTCTGCGGATGGATGTATGGAACCCTGCATTGTACTGTAATTAGAATAGATCACGGCGTTGGCGGCTGGTTAAAGCGGCTCGGGGCTCCGCCGGCTGACGGCGAGGATGAAGACATCGGATCCGGGAGTGCGTGAGCAGGAATTAGTGTGACAGATGCCGTACAGCATCGATCAATATGACAGCTGTCACGACGAAGCACCGATAACGATAACAGAACCGCTTCATCACGTAGAACATCTGCCGTGATGTGTTTACAGCCGACCTAATCCATGACCGCTGCAGAGCTTTAGGATTTGTATCCCGAGAGCGGGACTGTAGATCAGCGCGAGGGCTGAAGAATAGCCATGACTTATTTATATCACTGTAAATAATAGCTGCTGCGCGCTCGCCGATACCCGCCGGGATAGGACACAAAAAAAGATCTGAGATGGTTCGGCCGATGAGGGGTGCGTCTTAATTGAAAAGCGATGCAGGTGCCAACAAAATGTTGTGTACCGTGTGTTTAAAAATATATGGACGCCTTTAAAGGTTAAATTCAGGTCACATGATCACCATACACTGTTGTTGCTGGCCATATGGGGCATTTTGGAGCATTCAATTTACCTTGAATCCAAGTTTTTGCACATTGGGGGAAACCGGAGAACCCGGGGAATGGAAACTACCCGGATCGGGGTTCGAACCCGGATCCCCAGCGCTGAGAGGTTTTGGATTCAAGGTACATGGCAGTGTAGGACACACTGTTGTTGCTGACCATTTGGGGCATTTTGGAGCATTCAATTACCCTTGAATTTAAGTTTTTGCACTTTGGGGTGCAGAGTTCTGTAGCTGTGTGAGGTTGTGATGTGGTTCTGATAGCTGATGGGATTTCCGAACCGAGCGAGTACAGTCAGCCGGACCCTTTCACCCACTCCACAGCTCTCTCTCGCTCTCTCTCTCTCTCTCTCTCTCTCTCTCTCTCACTCTCTCTCAACCCTCTCTCTCTCAACTCTCTCTCTCACTCTCTCTTAACTCACACTCTCTCTCTCTCTCCACACTCTCTCAACTCTCTCTCTCTCCACACTCTCTCAACTCTCTCTCTCTCCACACTCTCTCAACTCTCTCTTTCTCTCAGCTCTCTCTCTCTCTCTCTCTCTCTCTCTCTTGCTCTCTCTCTCTCTTTCTCTCTTGCTCTCTCTCAACTCTCTCTCTCTTAACTCTCTCTCTCAACTTTCTCTCTCAGTCTCAACTCTCTCTCTTGCTCTCAACTCTCTCACTCTCTCTCTCTCTCTCAGCTCTCTTTCTCTCTCACTCTCTCTCTCTTGCTCTCTCTCTCTCTCTTGCTCTCACTCTCTTGCTCTCTCTCTCTCTCTCTTGCTCTCTCTCTCTTGTTCTCTCTCTCTTGCTCTCTCTCTCCTGCTCTCTCTCTCACTCTCTCTCGCTCTCTCTCTCTCTCTCTCTCTCAGCGCTCTCTCTCTCAGTGCTCTCTCTCTCTCTTGCTCGCTCTTTCTCTCTGCAGGTCTCTCTCTCTCTCAGCACTCTCTCTCTCTTTTTTGCTCTCTCTCTTTCTCTCAGCTCTCTCTCTCTTGCGCTCTCTCTCTCTCTCTCTCTCTCTCTTGCGCTCTCTCTCTCTCTCATTCTCTTGCGCTCTCTCTCTCTCTCTCTCGCTTTCTCTCAGCTCTCTCTCTCTCTCTCTCCTGCGCTCTCTCTCTCTCTTGCTCTCTCTCTCAGCACTCTCTCGCTCTCTCTCACTCTCTCTCGCTCTCTCTCTCAGCGCTCTCTCTCTCTCAGCGCTCTCTCTCTCTCTCTTGCTCGCTCTTTCTCTCTGCAGGTCTCTCTCTCTCTCAGCACTCTCTCTCTCTTTTTTTTGCTCTCTCTCTTTCTCTCAGCTCTCTCTCTCTCTCTCTCTCTCTTGCTCTCTCTCTCTCTCTCTCTCTCTCTCTCTCTCTTTTTCTTGCGCTCTCTCTCTCTCTCTCTCATTCTCTTGCGCTCTCTCTCTCTCTCGCTTTCTCTCAGCTCTCTCTCTCTCTCTCTTGCTCTCTCTCTCAGCACTCTCTCTCTCTCTCTTGCTCTCTCTCTCTCTCATTCTCTTGCGCTCTCTCTCTCTCTCTCGCTTTCTCTCAGCTCTCTCTCACTCTCTCTCTCTCTCTTGCTCTCTCTCTCTCTCATTCTCTTGCGCTCTCTCTCTCTCTCTCTCTCGCTTTCTCTCAGCTCTCTCTCTCTCTCTCTCTCCTGCGCTCTCTCTCTCTTGCTCTCTCAGCACTCTCTCTCTCTCTCTTGCTCTCTCTCTCTCTCTCTCTCTCTCTCTCTCTCTCTCTCTCTCCACACAGTGTGCGGTGTGCAGTAAGCCCGTCCTCGTGTGAAGCCACCTTTTATTGCCCTTTAATTGCCGGATTGACGGCTCCGCGCCGGCTGGCCGTGAGTCAGACATCATAAATGCGTCTGCCAGCCCGGTTCTGCTGCCTCCACACTCCGTCAGCACCGCGCCGTTTGCCTTTCGCACCTCTCCCCGCTGCATCGTCCTCGTTAAGTCATAAAATTAAAGCTAATTAACTCGGAAACATTTACGATTTGATGATTGTTGGCTCGCTCGTCTCCGTCGCGGAACGCACCGCTGCCTGTGGGACGGGATTATGTTTGTGTCTCTGCGCTTGGCGTGCGCCTCGACGTCTCTGCCATTAAAATTTTAATATCTGCTGATGGAGAGGACGGTAAAGAGACGCTCATTAGAGCGCTGACACCGGCGCCCTCTCAGGCAGGACGGGGAATCAGCGAGTGAATCAGCACTGCATCGGGTGACCAGATTCCAATTCACATGATGTGGGACAAAGACTATGTTTGTGTGGGACAATGTGGGACACCAACGCATCAAGGTTTTCTAAAATAACTTAAAACGAAAAAAGAAACAGCTCTAATCTGCCCCTTTAGCACAGAACACACTGCAAATAAAGACCTGTACAATTAAACAGGGGCGGCACGGTGGCTTAGTGGTTTAGCACGTTCTCCTCTCAGCTCTAGGGATTCCCGGTTCAAATCCCCATCTGGGTGGAGATTCCATGTTCTCCCCGTGTCCGCGTGGGTTTCCTCCGGGTTCTCCGGTTTCCTCCCACAGTCCAAAAACATGGATCAAGTCAATTGAGTTCTCCAAATTGCCCCATATAGAGTGTGTCACTCAATCTGTGTGAGTGAGTGTGTGCCCAGCGATAGATTGGCATCCTGTCCTGGGTCTATCTGCCCAGCGCCCAAAACGTTCTCCCCTGGATGGGCATGGGGAACCTCCCGCCACGACTCTAATAGAGGATAAAGCGGAAGATAATGAATGAATGAACAATTAAACAGAACAGAC
>JAFMOC010000035.1:50000-52500 GCA_019802505.1 Corydoras sp. C115 | reverse complement strand
TTCCCTCGCTCTCTCTCTCTCTCTTGCTTGCTCTCTCTCTCCCTCTCTCTCACTCACTCGCTCACTCTTGCGCGCTCGCTCTCTCGCTTGCTTGCTCACTCGCTCTCACTCTCTCGCTCCCTCTCTCTCTCTCGCTCCCTCTCTCTCTCTCGCTCCCTCTCTCACTCACTCTCTCTCTCTCGCTCTCTCTCTCGGTTGCTCGCTCACTTTTGCTCTCACTCTCGCTCGCTCACTCTTTCTCTCACTCACTCTCTCGCTCACTCTCTCTCTCGCTCACTCTTGCGCTCTCACTCCCTAACTCTCGCTCGCTCTCTCTTAACTCGCGCTCACTCTCTCGCTCTCACTCTCTCTCTCGCTTGCGTTCTCTCTCTCTTGCTCGCTCTCTCTCACTCCCTCACTCTCGCTCTCGCTCGCTCTCTCTTACCTCACCCTCTCTCGCTCTCTCTCTCTCGCGTACGTTCTCTCTCTCTCGCTCTTGCTCTCTCTCTCTCGCTCTCTCTCACTCCCTCGCTCTCGCTCGTTCTCTCTCTCTCTCACTCTCTCGGTCACATTCTCTCTCTCACTCTCTCTCTCTCTCTCACTCTCTTTCTCTCACTCTCTGTCACTCTCTCGCGTGCGTTCTCTCTCTCTCTCTCGCTCTCTCTGTCACACACTCTCTCTCTCGTTCACTCTTGCGCTCTCACTCTCTCTCGCTCTCTCTCTCTCGCTCTCTCTCTGTCACGCTCTCTCTCTTGCTTGCTCTCTCTCACTCCCTCGCTCTCGCTCGCTCTCTCTTACCTCGCTCTCTCTCTCGCTCTCTCTCTCTCTCTCTCGCTCTCTCTCTCTCGCTCAGTTAAAGAGTGGTGTTCTATCAGCTCTTGTCGTCCGTCAGCTCTTGTCGGTTGTGTTTCATGTTGCCGTTCTCTCAGTTGGGAACTCGGTTCCGTGTGATTGCTGTGTATCGAGTTCCTTTCGGCAGAACCGGACCCGGCTCTGTTTTCCTGTCAGAACCCGAATTCTTGCTCGATCTCTGAAATGCGTCCGCGCAGCGTTTTGGAAGCAGAATTCTAATTAAACAGCTTCCACATTCCGGTTCTAAAATGAAATGTTGGAATCCCTGAACGCGGGGTTTGACTTTTAAATCACAGGTTTATAGAAACGCAGACGCTCAACTATAATTCCATGTGAATCTGAGGCGGCGCTCCTATAAACACTCGACTGCGCTGGAGTGCGTCCCAAGCCAATAAAATAAAGGTCCCTCAGATATTTGTTTTTGTGTTTAAAGCTGAGAAATTTTCTTTTACTGAGAAATTAGAAATCCCAGAGGTTTGGATTCACAACAAAGTCGCGTTAGAAAATGTTCTGTGGTGTTTCTTATTAAAATAGTGCACTGGACATGAGAGTTTTCACCAGAATATAAGCTTTAATGGAACAATGTTAAAGAACGACTGTCAGGAACTGTTTATGAGGGATAATAGTAGTTGTGGCAACCGTTGTATATGATGGATTATAATATTTGTGGCAACCATTGTATATAAGGGATTACAGTAGTTGGACAGGAATTACAGCAACCATTGTATGTGAGGGATTATAGTAGTTGTGGCAACCGTTGTGAGGGATTATAGCAGTTGTGGAAACCGTTTTATGTGATGGATTATAGTAGTTGTGGCAACCGTTGTATATGAGGGGTTATTGTAGATGTGTTTTGTTCTGCTACAGTCAGGATCATTGTGGTACAGTCGTGGTTCAGCGGTGGTTCTGCTGTGGATCTGTGGTAATTCAGCGGTGGTTCAGCGGGGGTTCTGCCGTGGTTCTGCGGTGGTTCTGCGGTGGTTCAGCGGTAATTCTGCAGTGGTTCAGCAGTGGATCTGTGGTGGTTCAGCGGTGGTTCTGCGGTGGTTCTGCCATGGTTCTGTGTTTAAACACCCTGAAGGCTCTTTGTCTCCGATGCGAGAGCAGAAGGGAATTTAAGCGCGAGTTCTCTGCCGTTTTCCTTTTCTGGTTAAAGACGCCTCCACCTCAGTGGGGTTCTAGAGCAGCTCCACACCGAGACAGCAGAGTGAGGCCTCGGGATTCTAATCTGCAGAACCTTTTAACAAGTCCGTCTTCTTTATTCTTGTTGACCAACAGAACCTTTCATCGTACGGTTCCGTGTGTTTCAGGTGGAGTCGGCGTGGACCATCCGAAAACTCAGTGGCACTTTGAGCTGGCTGGAGGTAAAGTACATTAGAACCATGTTCTCATCATCATCTGCATCATCCCATACTACTGTAGGGTTCTAGGGTGGGGGTGGGGGGTGGGGGTTCCTATGCAGCACATCAAGGGGAGAAAGTTTCAGGTGCTGGGCAGATGACCCATTGATGGGCGCACTCACTTACACAGACAAATACACTCTATAGGGGCAATTTAGAGCAGACAATGTACTGTACCATGGATCCATGTATTTGGACTGTTGGAGGACACCGGAGAACCAAGAGGAAGCCAACATGGACACGGGGAGAACATGGAAACTCCACCCAGA
>JAFMOC010000035.1:32500-45000 GCA_019802505.1 Corydoras sp. C115 | reverse complement strand
TTAACGTGCCATTCACACGATCTGCCGCTCGCTCGCAGCGTTAGTGGCGGGAAGCGAACGAGTGTCTGCTTTATCCAAACTGAGTATGCTCTCGCACACGCCACTCGCACACACCACTCGCATGCATGCTTCACATGCACCACTCGCATGTACCGCTCGCACACACCACTCGCACACACTGCTCGCATGTACCACTTGCATGCACCACTCACACGGAGAACTTGCACACTTCTCGCATGCACCACTCGCACGTACCATTTGCACACACTGCTCGCATGCACCACTCGCACGTACAACTTGCACACACTGCTCGCATGCACCACTCGCACGTACCATTTGCACACACTGCTCGCATGCACCACTCGCATGTACCATTTGCACACACTGCTCGCATGCACCACTCGCACGTACCATTTGCACACACTGCTCGCATGCACCACTCGCACGTACCATTTGCACACACTGCTCGCATGCACCACTCGCACGTACCATTTGCACACACTGCTCGCATGCACCACTCGCACGTACCATTTGCACACACTGCTCGCATGCACCACTCGCACGTACAACCTGCACACACTGCTCGCATGCACCACTCGCACGTACCATTTGCACACACTGCTCGCATGCACCGCTCACATACACCACTTGCACACACTGCTCACATGCACCACTCGCACGTACCATTTGCACACACTGCTCGCATGCACCGCTCACATACACCACTTGCACACACTGCTCGCATGCACCACTCGCACGTACCATTTGCACACACCACTCGCATGCACCTCTCGCACATACCATTTGCACACACTGCTCGCATGCACCACTCGCACGTACCATTTGCACACACTGCTCGCATGCACCACTCGCACGTACCATTTGCACACACTGCTCGCATGCACCACTCGCACGTACCATTTGCACACACTGCTCGCATGCACCACTCGCACGTACCATTTGCACACACTGCTCGCATGCACCACTCGCACGTACAACTTGCACACACTGCTCGCATGCACCACTCGCACGTACCATTTGCACACACTGCTCGCATGCACCACTCGCACGTACCATTTGCACACACTGCTCGCATGCACCACTCGCACGTACCATTTGCACACACTGCTCGCATGCACCACTCGCACGTACCATTTGCACACACTGCTCGCATGCACCACTCGCACGTACCATTTGCACACACCACTCGCATGCACCACTCGCACGTACCATTTGCACACACTGCTCGCATGCACCACTCGCACGTACAACCTGCACACACTGCTCGCATGCATCACTCGCACGTACCATTTGCACACACTGCTCGCATGCACCACTCGCACGTACCATTTGCACACACTGCTCGCATGCACCACTCGCACGTACCATTTGCACACACTGCTCGCATGCACCACTCGCACGTACAACCTGCACACACTGCTCACATGCACCACTCGCACGTACCATTTGCACACACTGCTCGCATGCACCACTCGCACGTACAACCTGCACACACTGCTCACATGCACCACTCGCACGTACCGCTCGCATGCACTGCTCACATACACCACTTGCACACACTGCTTGCATGCACCACTCGCATGTACAGCTCGCACGCACTGCTCGCATGCACCACTTACAAGCACCACTCGCACATAATTCTCAAATGCACCCTCCGCACGCACCCCCCACATGCACCGCTCACACTCACAGTTTTACACCACTGCACCCACCCGTAATCGAAACACACACACACACACACACACACACACCTCTTCATAAGACAGTGGAACAGCAGCGGGGGGACGGGGGGACGGGGGGACGGGGACGGGGGGGTCACACTGGGGACGTATTTGAAGTGCAACTGGATTGGAGCCTCGAAAGCCTCCGAAACGATCAGCACGCTCAAACCAAACGTGAACCCAACCCGCCGCGACTCAACCACACGTCCATCCGTCCATCCGACGCATCGCTCCGTCCGTCACGCGTTCACCCCACGTCTCATTCGGGGGGGGGGGGGGGGGGGGGGGGGGGGGGGGGGGGGGGGGGGGGGGGGGGGGGGTTACAGAGGGGTAACAGTTATCTTGTTTGTAAAGCTCCGAGCCGCACGGCAGGCTTCGCCTTCGGGATTAATTAAAGCTCACGGTGGACGGAGGACGCGGCGGGTGTGAAGTTAGTGAGGACGAGGAGGACGAGAAGGAGGACAATGAGGAGGACGAGGAGGACGATGACGAGGAGGACAAGGAGGAGGACGAGGAGGACGAGGAGGAGGACGAGGAGGAGGACGAGGAGCCGCAGAAATGGGTTCGTCTCCTGTTGCCATAGAGTCTTCACTCGGAGGCACGGCAACAGATCGGCGGCAGCTCACGAGAGCGTCTGTCTGCTTCCATCAGCGAGGGAGAGCGGGCGGGCGAGAGAGGGAGAGAGAGAGAGAGAGAGAGAGAGCGGGGGGGGGGGGGGAGGTGCGAGTGTGCAGTGTTCAGGCTCTTGACTTTGATATCTCTGTGGGAAGTGTAATCTTTAAATCAAAGCCTCTGCCAGAGAGGGAGAGACGAGGAGGAGGAGGAGGAGGAGAGGGAGGAGGAGAGGGAGGAGAGGGAGGAGAGGGAGGAGGAGAGGGAGGGAACGACGTTGTGTAAATACATTTCGGATGTGTGCGCTCAGCTTATCCGCCGCATGTTGGGTTTAATGCTGGAAATGATGGCAATTAAAGGGCTTTTCAGCTGCTGGATTAGCGCGGCCACGGCTCATTAGAACGGAAACACCTCGCTGAACGGCTGCCGGTCAGCTCGTTAGCTCCTCTCAACACGCCGTCCACTCTCCGGATCGGATCGGACCCAACCCGGCCGGCGTGCGAGGTGAGTCTCGGGGGTGGTGGTCGGTGGGGCAAATGTGCCTGAGCGGAAAAAGTTGCCTTCTTTATTCCTTAAAGCTCATCGCATTATCCTCCACCTAATCCTCTACTGGGGGGGGGGGGGGGGGGGTGATGGACCGACTCGGGACGCCACTCGCTCACAAAAGTACACCATCCGTCCATTATCGTCCACTTTATGAGGAGAACGTTTCGGGCGCTGGGCAGGACACCCAGGGGCACACACTCACACACACACACACTATCTATATGGGGCAATTTGGAGTTGGAGTTGCAGTTGACCTTGAGACATGGTTTTGGACTGTGGGAGGAAACCGGAGAACGTGGAGGAGACCCACGTGGACATGGGGAGAACATGGACAACCAAAAATGCACTCTATATGGGGCAAATTTGGACATCCAATTCACCTTTCCATCCCTCATCTTATTATCTTCGGCTTTATCCTATATTAGGGTCGTGGGGGGGGGGGGGGGGGGGGGGGTTCTCCATGTCCATCCAGGGGAGAACGTTTCGGGCGCTGGGTAGATACACCCAGGACTGGACGCCAATCTATCACTGGGCACACACACACACTTACTATATATGGGGCAATTTTGATAGGGGCAATTAAGAGCAGCCAGTTTACCTTGAAACACACATGCACACAGGGTCTATGGGTCAAATGGAACATTGAATTTGCCTTAAATCCTTGTTTTGGAATGTGAAATGAAAACCATCATGACATGGAGAGAACATGCAAACTCCACCCAGATCTGGATTCAAACCTGGACTCGGGGGGGGTGGGGGGGGGTTCGGGCGCTGGGCAGATAGTTGTTGTTAGTCCTCTGTTGGTTCTCTATTCTCTGTTGGTCAGCATCACAGAACAGGTATCATTTGGGTGGTGGATTGTTTATTGTCAGTTCTACGAATCTACGAATGTTCTCCCCGTGGGTTTTCACGTCCTTCCACAGTGCAAAAACATGTATTTAAGGTGAATTGGGTGGTCTACATTGCCCCATATAGTGTGTTTGAGTGTGTGCCCAGCGATAGATTGGAGCCCTGACCTGGGTGTATCTGCCCAGCGCCCGGAATGTTCTCCCCTGGATGGGCATGGGGAACCCCCCCCCCCCCATGATATTCTAATATAGGATAAAGTGGTAGATAATGGATGGATTCCTGATTCATTTAGAAGAAATGGTTCAGATGAGGTTCTCCTCTCAGCACTGGGGATTCCCGGTTCGAATCCCCATCTGGGTGGAGTTTCCATGTTCTCCCCGTGTCTGCGTGGGTTTCCTCCGGGTTCTCCGGTTTCCTCCCACAGTCCAAAAACATGGATCAAGTCTATTGAGTTCTCCAAATTGCCCCATATAGAGTGTGTCTGTGTGAGTGAGTGTGTGCCCAGCGATAGATTGCCCCCCTGTCCTGGGTGTATCTGCCCAGCGCCCGAAACATTCACCCCTGGATGGGCATGAGGGAACCCCCCCCACGACCCTAATAGAGGATAAAGTGGAAGGTAATGGATGGATGGAAAGTCCATCTATATGATAAATGGGTGATGGAGCCAGAAGGGGGCGTTGCAGAGCTCGGGTGTTTTTCGGGTGCTGATGGGCGGATTTAAAAGGATGTCATAACGCCGCTGCCGGCGCTGCGTCCTTCTTAATGAAGTGCGCCGATTAGCGGCGTGTTCTCCGTCTGCACTTCAGCTGCACCACCTCGTTAATTAAATCCGCGCGCAAAGCCGATTAGCTGAACGGCGCTCCCGTCGTACGGAGCTCCCGTCCCAGACACTCCATCCACATCGCTGTGCAAGCAAGGGGGGAGGAGGGAGGGGCTGAGGACGTGGGACCGGGGGGGGGGGGGTATTTGAACAGCCCTCCAGCAGCATGTTTGTTATTGGGTGGAACACAGCGCGTCTGGAGAGCCGCCGCACCGCGGCCTGGGTTCCGTTCTGTTTGTTTAATATCTTCAGTTCTATCCAGAGAAGCGAGCCGAGTCAGCGAATCAGAGCTGTGGAGGAGAGCGGGGCAGTTCCAGCATCATCAATGACCCACGTCTCATAGTTTTGATGGAACAGCTGGACTGCAGGACCGTGTTCTCCGTTCTAATGGTCAGAACCCCAATAGAACCACCACAGAGCAGAGATCATGAGGTTATAGGGTGGTGACTGATTCTCAGTACAGCATGGAACCCCCATGATTGGCGCCCTGTCCTGGGTGTATCTGCCCAGCGCCCGAAACGTTCTCCTCTGGATGGGCATGGGGAACCCCCCCCCCCCCTCAGACAGACAGAGAGGAAGAGAGTGAGGGAGAGAGGGTTGAGAGAGAGAGAGGGTTGAGAGAGAGAGAGAGAGGGTTGAGAGAGAGAGAGAGAGAGGGTTGAGAGAGAGATAGAGAGAGGGTTGAGAGAGGGTTGAGAGAGAGAGAGGGTTGAGAGAGAGAGAGAGGGTTGAGAGAGAGAGAGAGGGTTGAGAGAGAGAGAGAGGGTTGAGAGAGAGAGAGAGGGTTGAGAGAGAGAGAGAGAGGGTTGAGAGAGAGAGGGTTGAGAGAGAGGGTCTAGACAGAGGGTTGAGAGAGAGAGAGAGAGAGAGAGGGTTGAGAGAGAGGGAGAGAGGGTTGAGAGAGAGAGGGTATAGAGAGAGGGTTGAGAGAGAGAGAGAGGGTTGAGAGAGAGGGAGAAAGGGTTGAGAGAGAGAGGGTCTAGAGAGAGGGTTGAGAGAGAGAGAGAAAGAGGGTCTAGAGAGAGGGTTGAGAGAGCGAGAGAGGGTTGAGAGAGGGAGAGGGTCTAGAGAGAGGGTTGAGAGAGAGAGAGAGGGTTGAGAGAGGGAGAGAGAGAGGGTCTAGAGAGAGAGAGTGTAGAGAGAGATGGGGTTCTGTAGGGGTCTGTGGGGTTCTCTCCTCTGGAAGCCGAGGCCGTCAGTCTCTTTGTGTTTGCTCCATGGCGTGACCCCCCCCCCCCCCCCCCCCCCCCGCGCTTAAACGGGAACCAAATGTTCCTGTGTGGTGTTGTTCCTCAGCTGTTTGTTTTCGCGGGCAGTTGGAATGTCTCCCCCCGCTGGCGGCTGTGCTGCGGGAGGCCCGCGGCGTCCTCTCCCGCTCTCCGGCTCACGTGGTTCGGTTTCCGTGGAGAACGTTCTTCTGATGTTCCTCCACAGTCTCCTGCAGGCTGAGGTTATGACGTCACAATCCGCCGTCCACAACATTTACAGACGGTCATTTAGAACACCCCCCCCCCATGACCCTCGTAGAGGATGAGGTGGACGTTCCTTTCTCGTCTGACCGCCTCCCTCTTTGCAGGTAAGGCCTTCGTTCTGAAGTCCCTGCTGACCGTCCACAAGATCTTTAGAGAACGCGAGCCTGCCTTCATCCTGAATGACCTCTACATCACCGACTACTGCGTCTGGATCCAACGCGCCAAGTAAGTTCCCCAACTCACCTTTAATGTACCTGTTCAGAGAACGTGGAACGAATAATGCGCATTGGCCAGACGTTGGGGCGACACGCTGTCTTAGTGTTTAGCATGTTCTCCTCTCAGCACTGGGGATTCCCAGTTCGAATCCCAATCTGGGTGGAGTTTCCATGTTCTCTCCCTGTGTCCACATGGGTTTCCTCCGGGTTCTCCGCTTTCCTCCCACAGTCCAAAAACATGGATCAAGTCAATTGTGTTCTCCAAATTGCCCCATATAGAGTGTGTCTGTGAGTGAGTGTGTGCCCAGCGATAGATTGGCGCCCTGTCCTGGGTGTATCTGCCCAGCGCCCGAAACGTTCTCCCCAGGATGGACATGGGGAACCCCCCCCCCCCCCCTAAACGACCCTAATAGAGGATAAAGCAGAAGATAATGGATGGATGGAAGTTCTTTTATGGGGCGGCACGCTGTCTTAGTGGTTGGCATGTTCTCCTCTCAGCGCTGGGGATTCCCGGTTCGAATCCCAATTTGGGTGGAGTTTTCATGTTCTCCCCGTGTCCAAGTGGGGTTCCTCCGGGTTCTCCGGTGTCCTCCTACAGTCCAAAAACATGGACAAAGGTCAATTGAATTCTCCAAATTGCCCCATATAGAGTGTGTGTGTGTGAGAGTGAGTGTGTGTCCAGCGATAGATTGGCGTCCTGTCCTGGGTGTATCTGCCCAGCGCCCGAGACGTTCTCCCCTGGATGGACATGGGGAACCCCCCCCCCAAACGACCCTAATAGAGGATAAAGCAGAAGATAATGGATGGATGGAAGTTCTTTCATGGGGCGGCACGCTGTCTTAGTGGTTAGCATGTTCTCCTCTCAGCACTAGGGATTCCCGGTTCGAATCCCAATCTGGGTGGAGTTTCCATGTTCTCCCCGTGTCCGCATGGGGTTCCTCCGGGTTCTCCGGTTTCCTCCCACAGTCCAAAAACATGGATCAAGTCAATTGAGTTCTCCAAATTGCCCCATATAGAGTGTGTTTGTGTGAGTGAGTGTGTGTCCAGTGATAGATTGGCGTCCTGTCCTGGGTGTATCTGCCCAGCGCCCGAGACGTTCTCCCCTGGATGGACATGGGGAACCCCCCCCCCCTCCCCCCTGCGACCCTAATAGAGGATAAAGCTGAGGATGATGGATGAGCCTGACGCTGATTTGCGTGGGTCAGTCTGGAAAACCCGTTCTTACCCCCGTTCTATGTTCGGTTCGGTTACCGTGTAACGGGCAAATTACACTCGGGGTCTGAAAGGTCTGTTCTCAGAACGGTTCCTCGCTCGAGAACGCAGGAGGAAGTGTTTAAGTGGGAATTGTTTAGCGTTTGCGTTTCTGGACTGTCCATCAGGCCGTTCCGCCTGGCTTCACTGAGAAAATGCCTTTTAATATGGATTTGGAAAGGCCGCGGGCGCCGATTGATTTGTACGCCTCCTGGTGGCTGACGGGCGTCGGTGTCGTGCGTTGCTTTCGGTCGGTGGTGAACTTCCTCTGAAACGTTCTGAAGGCTGGAACACAACAGGCTGGAGTGATGACCAGATGGTGGTGCAGGTGTTACAGCCAGGGGTCTGGGGTTTGATTCTCCGCTGTTTGGCAGGTGGCTGTCCTTTGTGGAATTGGTATGTTCTCCCCATGTCAGGGTGTGTTTTTAAGTATTATAGCTACAGGAGTTCTAGGGAAAGGTGCACACGCTAAGCAAGTCCATCCATTATCTTCTGCTTTATCCTCTATTAGGGTCGGGGGGGAGGGTTCCCCATGCCCATCCAGGGGAGAACGTCTCGGGCGCTGAGCAGACACACCCAGGACAGGACACCAATCTATCGCTGGACACACACACTCTATATGGGGCAATTTGGAGAACTCAATTGACCTTGATGCATGTTTTTGGACTGTGGGAGGAAACCAGAGAACCCGGAGGAAACCCACACGGACACGGCGAGAACATGGAAACTCCACCCAGATGGGGATTCGAACCTGAATGCCCAGTGCTGAGAGGAGAACATACCAACCACTAAGCCACCATGCCGCTCTAGTTCGGTTCCAAAGACCTTATTCCAGTGTAGGGTTCGGGGGGGGGGGGTTCCCCATGCCCATCCAGGGGAGAACGTTTCGGGCGCTGGGCAGATACACCCAGGTCAGGACGCCAATCTATCACTGGGCACACACTCACTCACACACACACACTATATGGGGCAATTTGGCACCCTGTCCTGGGTGTATCTGCCCAGAACCCGAAACATTCTCTTCCACATGGGTTTGAATCCCTATCTTGGTGGTTTCCATGTTCTCCCCGTGTCCGCGTGGGTTTCCACTGGGTTCTCCGGTTTCCTCCCGCAGTCCAAAAAACATGGATCAAGGTTAATGGAATTCTCCAAATTGCCCCATATAGAGTTCACTTGATCCATGTTTTTGGACTGTGGGAGGAAACCGGAGAACGCGGAGGAAACCCAGGTTTTATTTATTTTATTTTTTTTTTCTTGTCGTTACATGTGAATGTAAACGGGCCGTGTTGGACGTGTTGGACGTGTTGGCCGTGTTGGACGTGTTGGACGTGTCCTCGAGCCGGCCTCAGGACCTCTGCAACTCATTAGTGATAAATGAAGATCAAGCTTTCGTTTCTAAACCGCTGACTCGGAATAATCCACTCGCTCTCGGTACAAATGGTGAATTCATGACGCCGTTCGAAAGAAATCTGCTTTGTGTGTTTAAAGTCGAAGCCAAAAAGCACATCATTTCATAATGAGCTGCGGTTCGGACCTGCGAGTGTTTAGGGAACGTTGTTCTTGTGTGAGAGGGAGAAGAAAAGGCCTGCTGCAGAACAGCGCTCACATCCAGATGTTCACTTTTTGGAATATCAAAGTGATTTTCCATCCAGCCATCCATCATCTGCTGCTTTATCCTCTATGAGGGTCGCGGGGGGTGCGGGGGGGGGGGGGGCCATGCACATCTAGGGGAGAACGATTCGGGTGCTGGGCAGATACACCCAGGACAGGACGCCAATCTATCACTGATCATACACTCACTCACACAGACACACAGGGGCAATTTGGAGAACTCAATTGACTTGATTCATGTTTTTGGACTGTGGGAGGAAACCGGAGAACCCGGAGGAACCCCATGCGGACACGGGGGTACATGGAAACTCTACCCAGATTGGAATTCAAACCGGGAATCCCTAGTGCTGAGAGGAGAACATGCTAAGCCACCGTGCCGCTCTAGTCAGGTTCAAAAAGCTTATTCCATTGTATTTTGTCCAATGAATCTTATACTTGGGACTAGGGTCATGGGGGGGGGGGGTTATCCATGCCCCTCCAGGGGAGAACGTCTCGGGCGCTGGGCAGATACACCCAGGACAGGAGGCCAACCTATCACTGGACACACACTCACTCACACAGACACACTCTATATGGGGCAATTTGGAGAACTTAATCGACTTGATTCATGTTTTTGGACTGTGGGAGGAAACCGGAGAACCCGGAGGAAACCCACACGGACACGGGGAGAACATGGAAACTCCACCCAGATGGGGATTCGAACCGGGAATCCCTAGCGCTGAGAGGAGAACATGCTAAACCACCATGCCACCGTGCCGCTCTAGTCAGGTTCAAAAAGCTTATTCCATTGTATTTCGTCCAATGAATCTTATACTAGGGATCATGGGGGCGGTTCTCCATGCCCATCCAGGGGAGAACGTCTCGGGCGCTGGGCAGATACACCCAGGACAGGGCGCCAATCTATCACTGATCACACACTCACTCACACAGACACACTCTATATGGGGCAATTTGGAGCATTCACTTTACCTTGATCCATGTTTTTGGACTGTGGGAGGAAACCGGAGAACCCGGAGGAAGCCCACACGGACACGAGGAGAACATGGAAACTCCACCCAGATTGGGATTCGAACCCAGTGCTCCATCTTTGGGGGTTCAGAACTCTGTGAAGCTGCTTTGAAACAGTGTTCCCATGCAGACACGGGGAGAACATACAAACTCGTTGGAACCTGACTAGGGTGGCTTAGTGTTTAGTATGTTCTCCTCTCAGCGCTAGGGATTCCCGGTTCGAATCCCAATCTGGGTGGAGCTTCCATGTTGTCCCCGTGTCCGTGTGGGTTTCCTCCGGGTTCTCCGGTTTCCTCCCACAGTCCAAAAACATGGATCAAGTCAATTGAGTTCTCCAAATTGCCCCATATAGAGTGTGTGTGTGTGAGTGAGTGAGTGTCCAGTGATAGATTGGCGTCCTGTCCTGGGTGTATCTGCCCACGTTCTCCCCTGGATGGATGGACATAGGGAACCCCCCAACGACCCTAGTCCCTAGTATAAGAGTCATTGGACGAAATACAGTGGAATAAGCTCTTTGGAACCTGACTTGGGCGGCATGGTGGTTTAGCATGTTCTCCTCTCAGCGCTAGGGATTCCCGGTTCAAATCCCAATCTGGGCGGAGCTTCTATGTTGTCCGTGTGGGTTTCCTCCGGGTTCTCCGGTTTCCTCCCACAGTCCAAAAACATGGATCAAGGTTAATGGAATTCTCCAAATTGCCCCATATAGAGTGTGTCTGTGTGTGTGAGTGAGTGTCCAGTGATATATTGGCACCCAACGTCCTCCCCTGGATGGGCATGGGGAACCCCCCCCCCTTCCCCCCACGACCCTAGGCGAGGATAAAGCAGAAGATGATGGATGGATGGAGAAAGCCCGAGGCGGGGGTCAACAAATCAGCAGCCGGGGCCCCGGGGCCGAGCAGATTATGTGACTGGGCCATCAGTTTTCCGTCAGCGTCCAGCTGACATGTGACTCAATGGGCTGCTGATGCTGCGTCTCCGGTGTGTTCTGGACTGTCCATCACGCCGTTCCGCGTGGCTTCACTGAGAAAATGCCTTTTAATATGGATTTGGAAAGGCCGCGGGCGCCGATTGATTTGTACGCCTCCTGGTGGCTGACGGGCGTCGGTGTCGTGCGTTGCTTTCGGTCGGTGGTGAACTTCCTCTGAAACGTTCTGACGGCTGGAACACAACAGGCCGGAGTGATGACCACATGGTGGTGCAGGTGTTACAGTCAGGGGTCTGGGGTTTGATTCTCCGCTGTTTGGCAGGTGGCTGTCCTTTGTGGAATTGGTATGTTCTCCCCATGTCAGGGTGTGTTTTTAAGTATTATAGCTACAGGAGTTCTAGGGAAAGGTGCACACGCTAAGCAAGTCCATCCATTATCTTCTGCTTTATCCTCTATTAGGTTCGGGGGGGGGGGGGGGTTCTCATGCCCCTCCAGGGGAGAACGTCTCGGGTGCTGGGCAGATACACCCAGGACAGGGTGCTAATCTATCGCTGGACACACACTCACTCACACAGACACACTCTATATGGGGCAATTTGGAGAACTCAATTGACTTAATCCATGTTTTTGGACTGTGGGAGGAAACCCGAGAACCCGGAGGAAACCCACACGGACACGGCGAGAACATGGAAACTCCACCCAGATGGGGATTCGAACCTGAATGCCCAGTGCTGAGAGGAGAACATACCAACCACTAAGCCACCATGCCGCTCTAGTTCGGTTCCAAAGACCTTATTCCAGTGTAGGGTCGGGGGGGAGGTTCCCCATGCCCATCCAGGGGAGAACGTCTCGGGCGCTGGGCAGATACACCCAGGTCAGGACGCCAATCTATCACTGGACACACACTCACTCACAGACACACTATATGGGGCAATTTGGCACCCTGTCCTGGGTGTATCTGCCCAGAACCCGAAACATTCTCTTCCAGATGGGTTTAAATCCCTATCTTGGTGGTTTCCATGTTCTCCCCGTGTCTGCGTGGGTTTCCTCCGGGTTCTCCGGTTTCCTCCCGCAGTCCAAAAAACATGGATCAAGGTTAATGGAATTCTCCAAATTGCCCCATATGGAGTGTGTCTGTGTGAGTGAGTGTGTGTCCATTGATGGACTGGCGTCCTGTCCTGGGTGTATCTGCCCAGCGCCCGAGACGTTCTCCCCTGGATGGACATGGGGAACCCCCCCCCCCCCCCCGTGACCCTAATAGAGGATAAAGCAGAAGATAATGAATGAATAATCATTTTTTTCCCGCTCTCGTTCTTCTCCACGCGAGCCGCTGCAGCGCTGACCTGCGGTCAGATCCGTGACTCTGGTTTCAGTAAACAGCCCGCAGTGCTGCTGTTCTTCTTGCTGAGCCGCCGTCCGTTCCCCGGATCTCGTACCCAGAGGCCTTTT
>JAFMOC010000035.1:17500-27500 GCA_019802505.1 Corydoras sp. C115 | reverse complement strand
GCATTATGAATGTTCTGAAGCTTTATGGAAGTGTTTTTAATGCATTATGAATGTTCTAAAGCTTTATGAACGTTCTTATAATGCATTATGAATATTCTAAAGCTTTATGAAAGTGCTGATAATGCATTATGAATGTTCTAAAGCTATATAAAACTGTTTGTAATGCATTACAAATGTTATAAAGTGTTATAAAAGTGTTTATAATGCATTATGAATGTTCTAAAGCTTTATAAAAGTGTTAGAGTCGTCCAGAGTCTCTCCTGTTGCCGCGGGACGTTCCGTACGGGTTTCCGTGCGTCATGGGATCTCGCTTCACATATTCTCGATTGTCTTATGGTTTGAGGCCGTGTTGAATGTGTGGTTCTAAAGGGGGTTGGGGGGGGGGGTAACGTTGCTTAATCAGCTTTGCCTGGAAGGACATTATTGCTCTGCCTCGAATCGATGCTCTGGAACCTGATCCCCGTCCAGCAGCTCCAGCGTGGGTTCAGGTCTTTTGGTTCTCGGCGGTTCTGTTACAGTTGGAGGGACGTTCTCAGCACCGCTCGGCGTTATTGATTGGCTGGTCGAGTGAAGGTTTCCCGTGCTTTTCTCGTTCGCTTTAAGTGTTCTCCGGTGGACGAGTTTGTTTACATCGTCAGTCTTTCACGCCGAGACGCGCCGTCCTCGTCCTCATCTTCCAAACCAGATCCATCCATCACGTTCTCTTCTGCCCATCTGCACATCCCGGGGAGAACATTGTGGGCGCTGGGCAGATACACCGAGCACAGAGCGTTATCTATTAGTTACACACACACACACACACACACTATAGAGGGGCAAAGTAGAGCAGCCAATTCACCTTGAAGCCATGTTTTTGGACTGGAGGGGGAACCCGCTTGTGGGCATCTTAGCGCGTGTGTGTGTGTCTGTGTGAGATCGTCCAGGTTTGTGTGCGTGTCCAGGTTTGTGTGTGTGTGTGTGTATGTGTCAGCATAAGTGTGTGTGTGTTTGTGGACATCTAAGCGTGTGTGTGTGTGTGTGTGTGTGTGTGTGTGTGTGCATGAATATGTATGTGTGTGTATGTACACCAGTGTATGTATTTACCTGTGTGTATGTGTGAGTATGAGTGTGAGTGCCAGTGTGTGTGTGGATGTATGGATTTGTGTGTGTCAGTGTGAGTGTGTGTGGATATGTGTATGTGCGCACCAGTGTATGTATTTGCGTGTGTGTGTGTGTGTGTGTGTGTGTGTGCGCCAGTGTGTGTGTGTGCGCGCCAGTGTGTGGATATGTGTATGTGCGCACCATTGTGTGTATTTGCACGTGTGTGCCAGTGTGTGTGTGTGTGTGTGTGTGCGTGGATGTGTGTATGTGTATGTGATTGTATGTAATTGTATGTATTTGCACATTTGCGCGCGTGTGTGTGTGTGTGTGTGTGTGTGTGTGAGTGAGTGTGAGTGTGTGCGCCAGTGTGTGTGTGTGTGTGGATGTGTGTATGTGTATGTGCGCACCATTGTATGTATTTGCGTGTGTGTGTGAGTGTGTGTGTGAGTGTGTGAGTATGACTGTGAGTGTGTGTGCCAGTGTTTGTGTGTGTGTGTGTGTGTGGATGTGTGTATGTGCACACCATTGTATGTATTTGCCTGTGTGTGTGTGTGTGTGTGTGTGTGTGTATGCATGCATGTGTGCGTTTGTGCTCACGCGCCAGTGTGTGTGTGTATGTGTGTACACTTAATTGACCCCCCCCCCCCGAGTCCTCCATCAACACACCTGAACCTCTCGTGTTGGGGGATGAACTGAACGTCGCACCCTGCATCAGTATCTGACCTCACACACAGCTGGATGCTGGGCTTCAGTTCCCGTGTCCTCTGTGGGTTCCCCATGTCCATCCAGGGGAGAACGTTTCGGGTGCGGGGTCAGATACACCCAGGACAGGACGCCAACCCATCACTGGACGTTATCTAGAATCAATAATCTATAATCGATACATTTCATTAAAACTCTCCTCATGATGGACGAATTTGCACCTCACGTATCTTTTTCCTTCACATCCTCAACCCTGCAGCTCATGATGCTTAAGTGCTGGACCCCCCCCCCACCCCCTCCACTACCCCCCACCCCCCCGCCCCCAAAAGCAGTCGATAAACTCCCTCACTGCCACTCGCTCGACAGGCGGGGGCATCATTAGCCCCGCTGCCTAATAAGGAGGCATAGCATTTCAGTAGGGGTTTAATTGAAACAGCAAGGCCTGCGTTTCCACCCCCACCCCCACCAGCAGCACCGCCCCAGTGTGTTACCCTCGACCCCCTGCTCCACCACGCGGGCTGCTGTGATAATCGCTGTGCTGATGTGGACCGCTGGCTGTGTGGAGTGCTCAGTAGCAGCCACTTGAGTTTTGGCAGCGACCCGGACTCGTCCGCTCCATGAATAATGCATGCCCCCCCTCCGCCCCCCTGCCCCCCCGGCATTAGGAGGTTTAGTGCATTGTGGCAGATTTTTCCCTCTTGAAGGGGCGCTTTGTCAGGGTGCTCGTCCTCAGACGAACTTTTGTGCGAGAGTGAACAGACCTGGGTGTAGAATTGCAAAGCCGGACCCTCGAACGTGCACTAATGTTGCTTTCGCACTTGTTTGGGGGCAAATGGCTGTGTGTGTGTGTGTGTGTGTGAGAGTGTGTGTGTGTGTGTGTGAGTGTGTGTGAGAGTGTGTGTGTGTGTGTGTGTGAGTGTGTGTGTGTGTGAGAGTGTGTGTGTGTGTGAGAGTATGTGTGTGTGAGTATGTGTGTGTGAGTGTGTGTGTGTGTGAGTGTGTGTGTGTGTGAGTGTGTGAGAGTGTGTGTGTGTGTGAGAGAGTGTGTGTGTGAGAGAGTGTGTGTGTGAGAGAGAGTGTGTGTGTGTGTGTGTGTGTGAGAGTGTGTATGTGTGAGAGTGTGTGTATGTGTGAGAGTGTGTGTGTGTGTGTGAGAGAGTGTGTGTGAGAGTGTGTGTGAGAGAGTGTGTGTGTGTGTGAGTGAGTGTGTGTGTGAGAGAGAGAGTGTGTGTGTGTGTGAGAGAGAGTGTGTGTGTGAGAGTGTGTGTGTGTGTGTGTGAGAGTGCGTGTGTGTGAGTGTGTTTGTGTGAGTGTGTGTGTGAGAGTGCGTGTGTGTGTGTGTGAGAGTGCGTGTGTGTGTGTGAGTGTGTATGTGAGAGTGTTTGTGTGTGTGTGTGTGTGTGTATGTGAGAGTGTTTGTGTGTGTGTGTGTGTGTGTGTGTGTGAGAGTGTGTGTGTGTGTGTGTGAGAGTGTGTTTGTGTGAGTGTGTGTTTGTGTGTGTGTGTATGTGAGAATGTTTGTGTGTGTGTGTGTGTGTGAGAGAGTGTGTGTGTGTGAGTGTGTATGTGAGAGTGTTTGTGTGTGTGAGAGTGTGTGTGTATGAGTGAGTGAGTGTGTGTGTATGAGTGAGTGAGTGAGTGAGTGTGTGAGTGTGTGTGTGTACAAAAAAAATAATAAAACCAGAGACAGAGGGGGAAACTGTCTCGCTCCTAAAATAATTACTTCACCAGAGAACAGGACTGATAAGCATGCAATGAAGTTCTACTACGGAGTTCTCGGAGCCGTAGCCATGGCGACGGCTGTGGTGCGAGCTGAATGCTAACCTCGGCGTGTAGCAGCTTCACGACCCACATAGAAAACTGCTAAGTCTATCTGACAGGCCATGCCTCGCAGCTAAAGAACTTTATCTCCTGCACTTTGGAATTGCAAGCTAGTTGTTTAAAGGAAGTAATCATGTGTTGCGCTCGGGGTGGGGGGGGGAGGGGCGGGGTCAGGACGATGGGGGGAGGGGAGAAAATAGATTTGGATCAAATAGCTCTTAGTTATAGATCTTAGTTAATAATTTGTTCACATAATTTGTTTGGTTTCGGTAACTTTCTATGAATTTAGGATGTATAATGTCACTGTGTGTTATAAAGTCTTATGACTGTGGGTATAAACATCTATGTGCATTAACAGAGACTTAGGACTGGTGTTTATAATGCATTATGAATGTTCTAAAACTTTATGAAAGTGTTTCTAATGCATTATGAATGTTCTAAAGCTTTATAAAAGTGTTTATAATGCATTATGAATGTTCTAAAACTTTATGAAAGTGCTTATAATGCATTATGAATGTTCTAAAACTTTATGAAAGTGTTTATAATGCATTATGAATGTTCTAAAGCTTTATAAAAGTGTGTATAATGCATTATGAATGTTCTAAAGTTTAATGAATGTGGTTATAAACATTAACAGAGGCTTATGATGAGTGGTTATAATGCATTATGAATGTTAGAAATCTTTCTGACTGTGGTTATAATGCATTATGAATGTTGGAAATCTTTCTGAATGTGGTTATAATGCATTATGAATGTTATAAATCTTTCTGACTGTGGTTATAATGCATTATGAATGTTAGAAATCTTTCTGACTGTGGTTATAATGCATTATGAATGTTGGGAATCTTTCTGAATGTGGTTATAATGCATTATGAATGTTATAAATCTTTCTGACTGTGGTTATAATGCATTATGAATGTTGGAAATCTTTCTGAATGTGGTTATAATGCATTATGAATGTTGGAAATCTTTCTGACTGTGGTTATAATGCATTATGAAAGTGTGTGTTCTCTCGGTTTGTGTTTGGGTGGTGGATGTGATTAATCTGAGATGGTTAATGTTTACATAAAGAACATCAAAGTGTATCCCAGAACGTTCTGTGATCTGGCAGCCCTGATCTGCAGGATCACAGTTAGAACGTGAGCGACCGCCCGATCTGATTACGACTCCGAGCACATGAGTTTCATCAGAGAACATCCCAAACTGAGCGGGGGGGGGGGGGGGACACGGAACACACACAAGCTTTCATCACATTTAAACGAACCAAGTGAAGCAGTCAGAACACGAATGCAGACACGTCCAGAACCGCGACAGATGTCCAATCATGAGAAGAGACGGAACGCATTAGAACAGCTGCTCGCTGGATCCACACAATTAACGAGAACCAGTTTATTAAAAACTAAAGGGTTAACTCTGGAATCATGGGATTTCTAAAACCATCACAACCTGCAGACTACAGGGTCACATTCTCCTGCATCAGAAACACATCCCTCACGCTTTTACAACATTTACAGTACTGTCAAAGGTTGGGCCACGCCCCCTTCTCACTCCATCGTCCATTTCCTCCTCTTATCATATAAATGGACTTTGTAGTTTTATAATTACAGACTGTAGTTCATCTGTGTTCTTTGTTGCAGTTAGTCCTCTGTTGGTTCTCTGTTCTCTGTTGGTCAGCATCACAGAACAGGTATCATTTGGGTGGTGGATTGTTTGTCAGTTCTGCAGTGACACTGATGTGGTGAGGGGGGTGTTAGTGCAGCAGTGCTCCTCAGTCACACTGCTGGGATAGGACTAATGCACCAACCTAATAATACCTGCTCTGTGGTGGTACTATTGAGGTTCTGACCATTAGAACAGAGAACACAGTATGTACTGTAGAACACAAACAGATGGACCACAGAATGGAATAGTAGAACTACAAAGTCCATCTTTACAGAAAGTGGAACTGAGAACATGGACAATAAGTGGAGCGAAAAGTGGGCGTGGCCAAACCTTTGACTGCTACTATATGTGATTTTTAAAATGTTTATATATATATATATATATGGCAGCACAGTGGCTTAGTGGTTAGCATGTTCTCCTCTCAGCACTAGGGATTTCCGGTTCGAATCCCCATCTGGGTGGAGTTTCCATGTTCTCCCCGTGTCCGCGTGGGTTTCCTCCGGGTTCTCCGGTTTCCTCCCACAGTCCAAAAACATGGATCAAGTCAATTGAATTCTCCAAATTGCCCCATATAGAGTCAAGTCAAGTCAAGTCAAGTAATTTATTTATATAGCGCTTTTTACAACAGTACATTGTCACAAAGCAGCTTTACAGAATGAAAAGCCTTTAAACCCCCAAAGAGCAAGCCGAAGCGACAGTGGCAAGAAAAAACTCCCTTTTATGTTGTTATTTAAGGAAGAAACCTTGGGAGGACCAAGACTCAGTGGGGGACTCATCCTCCTTGAGCGGCCAGGCAGCAACAACAGTGTAGGACAGCCATGTCCAGATATTAAACAAATGGAAAAACTAACAACTGGAAAATTATATGTGAGTCCATTAGGGGGCGTCCTGCAGGACCGCCTTGTCAGGATCCATACAGTATTCGTAAGCAGAGCCATGGATCTCCAGGAAGCCGGGGGACACCTCAAAAGAAACAGACAAAGGAAGGGAGTTAGAGCTAATAATAAAGCACGGCATTTAATTAATAAGTAATTAATTGACACAGTAGAGTGTGTCTGTGTGAGTGAGTGTGTGCCCAGTGATAGATTGGCACCCTGTCCTGGGATTATCTGCCCAGCGCCTGAGACGTTCTCCCCTGGATGGGCATGTGGAACCCCCACCGCGACCCTAATAGAGGATAAAGTGGAAGATAATGGATATATATATATATATATATATATATATATATATATATATATATATATATATATATATATACACAGTATATACAGTATATACAGTGTATATGTATATATATATATATATATATTATAAAATCATATAGATGGTTCTATTATGATAACAGAATAAAGGCAGAGACCCAGAGGCCTGTTTTCACATTCGATGGTTATTATTATTATTATTATTATTATTATTATTATTATTATTATTCTCGTTCGGTTCTGGTTGTTTCTGTTCTTGGCTCTGTTGTTGCTCTCAGCTGATCTTCTTCTTCCTCTTCCTCCTCCTCAGATCTAAGCAGATGCTGACCCTGGCTGGAGCGCTGCAGACAGCGCAGCTTCATAAGAATGACCTGGACCTGGAGCTGCAGGTTCTGGAACAAGCTGCTGAACTCGTGCTGGAGGAGGAAGAGGAGGCGAAACGCTGCGGGGCCAAAGAGCATGCGGTGGAGGAGTCCAGCAGCTGTGAGGAGGAGGAGGAGGAGGAGTCCAGCAGCAGCAGTGAGGAGGAGGAGGAGTCCAGCAGCAGTGAGGAGGAGGAGTCCAGCAGCAGCAGCGAGGAGGAGGAGGAGGAGTCCAGCATCTGTGATGAAGAGGAGGGAAATAAGAGCACTGAAGTCAATCCTGTAATGAAGAGAGAGTCTGAGTCTGAACCAAAGTTAATCCAGGAGCTGGGGGACGATCTGGAGGACATGAGGTTGGGAGCCGCAGGGGGGACGGGACAGGCTGAGGAGACTACCCCAGCACTGAGCGGGGGGGGGATGACAATCGCATCAATCAGCACCACTCTGCTGGAGACTCTGCGTATCGTGGACACTGAGGAGGTGGACAGTGACGATGAGAACCTACCAAACCCAGCAGCTCCGGCGCCGTGAGCTGGACGTGGAACTAATGTACAGAACGAAGCCCATTCTCAGGCTAATGATGCACTGAAGTCACGTTCCGTTCCCTAATCGTCCGTATTTTACACTCAGAGTCTCAGCAAGTACGAATGGGGTTCTCCAAGAATCGCCACGGTAACGCCATGGTAACGCCATGGTAACGGCATGGTAACGCCACGGTAACGTTCTGTGCTGAATAAATCGCTTCTGCATCGCATACATTTGGTTCTTTCTACTTTTTTTTTCCTGGATTCTCAGAGTCACACGCACTAACAATACCACAAACAAACAGCTATAACACGTTATATGCACCCGGCATTCATAATGCATTATTACATTTAGAACACTCATTATAAGCCTCTGTTACATATATGGACATATAGATTTACAACCACACTTGTAAAGTGACTATGCCATAAGGTGTTATAACACTGTGACATAATGCAATATTACATTTAGAACAATTTAAAACACTCATTATAAGCCTCTGTTAATGTACATAGAGATTTACAGCCTCACTTGTAGGTGCTATAAGGTGTTATAACACTATGTGACATAATGCATTATTACATTTATAAGACTCATTATAAGCCTCTGTTAATGTACATAGAGATTTACAGCCTCACTTGTAAATTGAATATGACATTAGGTGTTATAACACAAGGTGACATAAGGCATTATTACATTTAGAACACTCATTATATGCCTCTGTTAATGTTCATAGAGATTTATAACCACAGTGAATGTGCCATAAGGTGTTATAACACTATGTGACATAAGGCATTATTACATTTAGAACACTCATTATATGCCTCTGTTTATGTTCATAGAGATTTATAACCACAGTGAATGTGCCATAAGGTGTTATAACACTATGTGACATAATGCATTATTACATTTAGAACACTCATCATAAGCCTCTGTTAATGTGCATAGAGATTTATAACCACACTTGTGAAGTAAATTTGCCATAAGATTTTATAACACAAGGTGACATAATGCATTATTACATTTAGAACAATTTAGAACACTCATCATAAGCCTCTGTCAATGTACATAGAGATTTATAACCACACTTTTAGAGTGAATATGCCATAATGTGTTATAACACAATGTGACATAATGCATTATTACATTTATAAGACTCATTATAAGCCTCTGTTAATGTACATAGAGATTTATAACCACACTTTGAGTGAATATGCCATAAGGTGTTATAACACAATGTGACAATGCATTATTACATTTATAAGTCTCATTATAAGCCTCTGTTAATGTACATAGAGATTTATAACCACACTTTGAGTGAATATGCCATAAGGTGTTATAACACAATGTGACATAATGCATTATTACATTAAGTCTCATTATAAGCCTCCGTTAATGTCCATAGAGATTTATAGCCTCACTTGTAAAGTGAATAGGCCATAAGGTGTTATAACAAAACATGACATAATGCATTATAAAGTGTATATTTGAACCATTCGTCACCATACTGTGGTGACCAGTGTTATAAAGCTTTATGAATACTTGAATCTTAATGGGTGAATCATATGAATCTTAATGAATGAATCATATGAATCTTAATGAATGCTCTTATTATGCATTATAAATACTTTATGAATGTTATATCCACCCAGGATGCTGGGCAGATACACCCAGGACAGGGTGCTAATCCATCGCTGTGCACACACTCACACCCACAGATACACTCTATAGGGGCAATTGCCCACTACATTTTTGGACTGTGGGAGAAAACCCACGTGGACAGATTGGGTGGTTGGCATGTTCTCCTCTGGAGATTCCCGGTTCGAATCCCAATCTGGGTGGAGTTTCCATGTTCTCCCCATGTCCGTGTGGGTTTCCTCCGGGTTCTCCGGTTTCCTCCCACAGTCCAAAAACATGGATCAAGGGCAATTCTCCAAATTGCCCCATAGAGAGTGTGTGTGTGTGTGTGTGTCCAGTGATGGATTGGCGTCCTGTCCTGGGTGTATCTGCCCAGCGCCCGAAACGTTCTCTCTGAATGGGCATGGGGAACCCCCCCCCCCAAACAAATACATTGATTCAAGGTGAATTGACTTGGTCCCTCCATCATGTGGTACATGCAGAAATCCAGCTCTGCTATAGGTTTAGGGGGAAGATAACGGGATGAGAGTTGGCACGTTGGCTTAGTGGTTGGCATGTTCTCCTCTCAGCGCTGGGGATCCAGGTTTGAATCCCAATCTGGGTGGAGTTTCCATGTTCTCCCCGTGTCCTCATGGGTTTCCTCCGGGTTCTCTGGTTTCTTTCCACAGTCCAAAAACATGGATTCAAGGTGAATTGGCTTGGTTCCTCCATCATGTGGTACGTGCAGAAATCCAGCTCCAGCTCGGAGCAGCGGCAGGACGGCGGGTGAGCGAGTCGCGGGTTCCGGCGCGCTCCGTGATGGCGTTTGATTTGAAACAAATGGAGAACCTGTCAGCCTTTGATGCTGACTAATGGAGGATTAGTGGGTTCAGGCTGAAGTGAGACGGCGGGAGGCGGCGGCCGGCGATAAGCGAGGAGGGCTGACACGTCAGCGGGATGTCACCCCCCGCCCCCCCTCCCCCCCCCCCCCCCGGCTCGTTCTCTGAGGAAACGAAGCCTGAGAGCGAC
>JAFMOC010000035.1:7500-12500 GCA_019802505.1 Corydoras sp. C115 | reverse complement strand
ATTCGAACCCCTAACCACTAATCCACCATGCTGACTACAGATTACCAACCATATGTAAAAATGGGGGCGGCACGGTGGTTTAGTGGTTGGCATGTTCTCCTCTCAGCACTAGGGATTCCCAGTCCCGGTCGAATCCCCAT
The DNA here is from genome assembly GCA_019802505.1 of Corydoras sp. C115. Classification (NCBI taxonomy): domain Eukaryota; kingdom Metazoa; phylum Chordata; class Actinopteri; order Siluriformes; family Callichthyidae; genus Corydoras; species Corydoras sp. C115. Next base: position 12,360 of record JAFMOC010000035.1, on the reverse strand, counting down.
CTGGGTGGAGTTTCCATGTTCTCCCCGTGTCCTCGTGGGTTTCCTCCGGGTTCTCCGGTTTCCTCCCACAGTCCAAAAACATGGATCAAGTCAATTGAAGTCTCCAAATTGCCCCATATAGAGTGTGTCTGTGTGAGTGAGTGTGTGTCCAGTGATAGATTGGCGTCCTGTCCTGGGTCTATCTGCCCAGCGCCCGAGACGTTCTCCCCTGGATGGACATGGGGAACCCCCCCGCGACCCTAATAGAGGATAAAGCTGAAGATAATGGATGGATGGATATAAAAATGGAGGGGAAAGTGACCAATTAAAAAGCAGGAGCGTTTTGATGTGTTGGAGGTTCGGTTCTAGAGGTCTGGGAGTGGTGGAACGCGATGGATCCTCCAGCCAATCGATGGTCATCACTCCACCGCAGCTCAGATTAACAAACTGACCCGGGCGGCTCCATTTTGGAACCCTCACGAGAGAAATCAATTTGCTGGAATGGATGATGTTGGGAACGGCTGGAGGGAACGGAGGACGGGCCAATCAGCAACGAGATGAAAGAGAACCCCGAACACATTAAGAACCCTAAAGACCAGAGCCGTATATAATTATATCATTCAGTGAAGGAGAGAGAGCCGCGGAACCGATTTTAATTTGCTTTTTGCTATTTTGCATGTTATGTTCTGAAACTGGAGTCTCCATGTTCTCCCCGTGTCCGCGTGGGTTTCCTCCGGGTTCTCCGGTTTCCTCCCACAGTCCAAAAACATGGATCAAGATCAATTGAGTTCTCCAAATTGCCCCATATAGTGTGTGTCTGTGTGAGTGAGTGTGTCCAGTGATAGATTGGCGCCCTGTCCTGGGTGTATCTGCCCAGCGCACGAAACGTTCTCCCCTGGATGGGCATGGGGAACCCCCCCCCCGACCCTAATATAGGATAAAGCGGAAGATAATGATGGATGGTTCCCCATGCCCATCCAGGGGAGAACATTTCGGGCACTGGGCAGATACACCCAGGACAGGACGCCAATCTATCACTGGGCACACACTCACTCACACAGACACACTCTATATGGGGCAATTTGGAGAATTCAATTCACCTTGAAAAGCAAGTGTGGGCCAAGGGATGGCTTTCTACCCTGTGGTGTACCTTCCCAGCGCCCAAAATGTTCTCCTCAGGATGAGCATAGAGAACCCCCCCCCCCCCCAAGATGACAGCCATCATGGTGATGTAGTGGTTTCTATGTTCTCCGTGTCCATGTGGATTTCCTCCGGGTTCCTTTCCTCCCACAGTCCAAAAACATGGATTCAAGGCAAATCGAATGCTCCAAATTGCCCCTATAGAGTACGTTTGTGTGAGTGACATGCCAACCACTATGCCACTTTGATGCCATCTTCACCCATTTCCCCAATTAAGTCACCCAATCAGCACATTACCCTCCGACCGACGGCGCGACTTTGGAACGTGATGGTGGTTCCTCGTAAAAGTTCCACCGTCTGAACCTCGGTGCAGAGGGATTTTAATTCGTTCGTTAGCTGATGATTTATTTCTGTTTGTTTGTAGGGAGGCCTCGGCGTGTTTCATCGCCGTGGAAACGCAGATCTGAGCCGACTGCAAACTGACCAATCAACAGCCGCCGGAGAACATGTGGGCCACGCAGTAACAGAACGGCGGCATCTGGAGCGGAACAGTTCATAAACGAGCGGTAGCAGGAGTTTAATGAGGACCTCACAGAGAAGTGTCAGGACCAGCCGTAATTACTGCATTCAGCTGGAGAGAGAGAGAGAGGGGAGAGAGAGAGAGAGAGAGAGGGGCGAGAGAGGGTGAGAAAACACACACGCAGCAAGATTAATCCAGCACTTTGAGCCGAATGCATTAAAAACACGCAAATGGCCCTTTAGCTGCAGGTTAGAGAGAGAGAGAGAGAGAGAGAGAGAGAGAGAGAGAGAGAGACAGAGAGAGAGAGAGAGAGAGAGAGAGAACGAGAGAGAGAGAGAGAACGAGAGCAAGAGAGAGAAAGAGAGAGACAGAGAGAATAAGAACGAGAGAGAGAGAAAGAGAGAGAGAGAACAAGAGCAAGAGAGAGCAAGAGAGAGCGAGAGAGAACGAGAGAGAGAATGAGAACGAGAGAGAGAAAGAGAGCGAGAGAGAAAGAGAGAAAGAGAGAAAGAACGAGAGAGAGAGAAAGAGCGAGAGAGAGTGAGAATGAGAGAGAAAGAGAGAGAGAGAGAGAGAGACAGAGAGAGAGAGAGAGAGAGAGAGAACGAGAGAGAGAGAGAGAACGAGAGCAAGAGAGAGAAAGAGAGAGACAGAGAGAATAAGAACGAGAGAGAGAGAAAGAGAGAGAGAGAACGAGAGCAAGAGAGAGCAAGAGAGAGCGAGAGAGAACGAGAGAGAGAATGAGAACGAGAGAGAGAAAGAGAGCGAGAGAGAAAGAGAGAAAGAGAGAAAGAACGAGAGAGAGAGAAAGAGCGAGAGAGAAAGAGAGAAAGAGAGAAAGAACGAGAGAGAGAGAAAGAGCGAGAGAGAGTGAGAATGAGAGAGAAAGAACGAGAGAGAGAGAGAACGAGCGAGAAAGCGAGAGAGAGACATAGAAAGAGTGTGAGAGAGAGGGGCGAGAGAGGGTGAGAAAACACACACGCAGTGAGATTAATCCAGCACTTTGAGCCAAACGCATTAAAAACGCGCGAATGGCCCTTTAGCTGCAGGTTAGAGAGAGAGAGAGAGAGAGAGAGAGAGAGAGAGAGACAGAGAGAGAGAGAGAGAGAGAGAACGAGAGAGAGAGAGAGAACGAGAGCAAGAGAGAGAGAGAGAGACAGAGACAGAGAGAGAGAGAGACAGAGAGAGAGAGAGACACACACAGAGAGAGAGAGAGAGGGGGAGAGACAGAGAGAGAGATATAGAGAGAGAGAGAGAGACACAGAGGGGGGGGGAGAGAGAGAGAGAGAGAGAGAGACACAGAGGGGGGGGAGAGAGAGAGAGAGACACAGAGGGGGGGGAGAGAGAGAGAGAGAGAGAGAGAGAGAGAGAGAGACACAGAGGGGGGGGAGAGAGAGATAGAGAGAGAGAGAGAGAGAGACACAGAGGGGGGGAGAGAGAGAGAGAGAGAGAGAGAGAGAGAGACACAGAGGGGGGGGAGAGAGAGATAGAGAGAGAGAGAGACACAGAGGGGGGAGAGAGAGAGAGAGAGAGACACAGAGGGGGGGGGGAGAGAGAGAGAGAGAGAGACACAGAGGAGAGAGAGAGAGAGAGATAGAGAGAGACACAGAGGGGGGAGAGAGAGAGAGAGAGAGAGAGAGAGCTGTTGAAATGGGAAAGCCGACCTGTTTATGATGTAAAAGGCCACCGCTGCACACGGCACTTCATCACTGGCCGAGCCCGTGGGGGGGGGGGCATGGGGGGGGTGGAATGAGGGAGGGGCAGTTGTTGGCGCGCAGACCGACGGGACGGGGCTCATGAGGGGCTGCCAGAACGCCTGATCAGCGCCGCCCTGCAGGAGGATTTAATGATATCATCTATCTCCCAACACAACACAACCCAGAGCACAGGGGCCTGCGCCGGCTGCAGCACCTCCACCTCTGAGCACAGGGGCCTGCGCCGGCTGCAGCACCTCCACCTCTGAGCACAGGGGCCTGCGCCGACTGCAGCACCTTCACCTCCGAGCACAGGGGCCTGCGCCGGCTGCAGCACCTCCACCTCTGAGCACAGGGGCCTGCGCCGACTGCAGCACCTCCACCTCCGAGCACAGGGGCCTGTGCCGGCTGCAGCACCTCCACCTCTGAGCACAGGGGCCTGCGCCGACTGCAGCACCTCCACCTACGAGCACAGGGGCCTGCGCCGGCTGCAGCACCTCCACCTCTGAGCACAGGGGCCTGCGCCGGCTGCAGCACCTCCACCTCTGAGCACAGGGGCCGACTGCAGCACCTCCACCTCTGAGCACAGGGGCCTGCGCCGGCTGCAGCACCTCCACCTCTGAGCACAGGGGCCGACTGCAGCACCTCCACCTCTGAGCACAGGGGCCTGCGCCGGCTGCAGCACCTCCACCTCTGAGCACAGGGGCCTGCGCCAGCTGCAGCACCTCCACCTCTGAGCACAGGGGCCTGCGCCGGCTGCAGCACCTCCACCTCTGAGCACAGGGGCCTCCCCCCCCTCCCGATTTCTGGGTGGAGTTTCCATGTTCTCCCCGTGTCCACGTGGGTTTCCTCCGGGTTCTCCGGTTTCCTCCCACAGTCCAAAAACATGGATTCAAACATTGGCTGCTGTAAATTGCCCCTATGTGTGAGTGAGTCAGTGTGCCCACCCCTGTCCTGGGGGGGGGGGGGGGATTTCCTCATGTCCATCCAGGGGAGAACGTTTCAGGCGCTGGGTAGATACACCCAGGACAGGACGCCAATCTATCACACACTCACTCACACAGACACACTATATGGGGCAATTTGGAGCATTCAATTGACCTTGATCCATGTTTTTGGACTGTGGGAGGAAATTTCTCCCAGATTGGGATTCGAACCGGGAATCCCTAGTGCTGAGAGGAGAACATGCCAACATATATGATATATTACATCATGGCGGCACGGTGGCTTAGTGGTTAGCATGTTCTCCTCTCAGCTCTAGGGATTCCCGGTTCCAATCCCAATCTGGGTGGAGTTTCCATGTTCTCCCCGTGTCCGTGTGGGTTTCCTCCGGGTTCTCCGGTTTCCTCCCACAGTCCAAAAACATGGATCAAGTCAATTGAATTATTCCAAATATTGCCCCATATAGAGTGTGTTTGTGTGAGTGAGCATGTTCCCAGTGATAGATTGGCGTCCTGTCCTGGGTGTATCTGCCCAGCGCTCAAAACGTTCTCCCCTGGATGAACATGGAGAACCCCCCCGCGACCC
>JAFMOC010000349.1:220000-288332 GCA_019802505.1 Corydoras sp. C115 | reverse complement strand
CAAGTCAATTGAGTTCTCCAAATAGCCCCATATAGACTGTATGTGTGAGTGAATGAGTGTGTGCCCAGCGATAGATTGGCGCCCTGTCCGTGTGGGTTTCCTCCGGGTTCTCCGGTTTCCTCCCACAGTCCAAAAACATGGATCAAGTCAATTGAGTTCTCCAAATTGCCCCATATAGAGAGTATGTGTGAGTGGGCGCCCTGTCCTGGGTGTATCTGCCCAGCGCCCGAAACGTTCTCCCCTGGATGGGTATGGGGAACCCCCCCACGACCCTAATATAGAATAAAGCGGCAGATAATGGATGGATGGAGTATCTTCACCACTCCTTTTCTGTCTACATCACGGTCCCGAGTTGTGATGGACAGGTTCAAACGGATCTGATTGTACCTTGCTTTGTTGTTTGGTAACCAAACGTTCAGTGATGCTTAATACGATCTTTAGAGTAAAGTAGAACAGTGTGAAGTGAGCCCAATCCAAACCTGCACTCTTCTTCTCCTCCTTTTTCATCTTCTTCAGTCTCTTAAGCATCCCCCTCAGATCTGTGATGCCGTACTGAAAGGCGATCTTCTCGTACTCCGAGGCTGGTGAGTGACGCAGGATTTCCCATACGTCCACGTTGGGCTCGTTGCTTATATGAACCATACTGTGGGAGGGAGCAGACTTTTAAAACAAGTGATGGACTCAGGGCAATATAAGATCAAACTGTTAAATACAGGGGTTAACATGTTCTCCCCATGTTCGAATCCCCATCTGGGTGGAGTTTCCATGTTCTCTCCGTGTCCGTGTGGGTTTCCTCCGGGTTCTCCGGTTTCCTCCCACAGTCCAAAAACATGGATCAAGTCAATTGAGTTCTCCAAATTGCCCCATATAGATGTGTCTGTGTGAGTGAGTGTGTGCCCAGCAATGGATTGGCGCCCTGTCCTGGGTGTATCTGCCCAGCGCCCGAAACATTCTCCCCTGGATGGGCATGGGACTCTAATATAGGATAAAGATAATGGATGGATGGATCAAACTCTTAAATACAAAAAAAAAAGTTAAGATAACATTTTAGTGTAAAGCTGCAGACATCAGCTTTCACGGCTCCTGTTAGAACCAGAGAAAGAAAGAAAGAAAGAAAGAAAGAAAGAAAGAAAGAAAGAAAGAAGGCATGAAAGAAAGAAAGAAAGAAAGAAAGAAAGAAAGAAAGAAAGAAAGAAAGAAAAGAAAGAAATAAAGAAGACATGAAAGAAAGAAAAAAGGCATGAAAGAAAGAAAGAAAGAAAGAAAGAAAGAAAGAAAGAAAGAAAGAAAGAAAGAAAGAAAGAAAGAAAGAAAAAGGAAAGAAAGAAAGAAAGAAAGAAAGAAAAAAGAAAGAAAGAAAGAAAAAAGAAAGAAAGAAAGAAAGAAAGAAAGAAAGAAAGAAAGAAAGAAAAGAAAGAAAAGAAAGAAAAAGAAAAAGGAAAGAAAGAAAGAAAGAAAGAAAGAAAGAAAGAAGGCATGAAAGAAAGAAGGAAAGAAAGAAAGAAAGAAAGAAAAAGGAAAGAAAAAGGAAAGAAAGAAAGAAAGAAGAAAGAAAGAAAGAAAGAAAGAAAGAAAGAAAGAAAGAAAGAAAGAAAGAAAGAAAGAAAGAAAGAAAGAAAGAAAAAGAAAGAAAGAAAGAAAGAAAAAAGAAAGAAAGAAAGAAAGAAAGAAAGAAAGAAAGAAAGAAAGAAAGAAAGAAAGACATGAAAGAAAGAAAGAAAGAAAAAAGAAAAGAAAGAAAGAAAAGAAAGAAAAAAGGAAAGAAAGAAGAAAGAAAGAAAGAAAGAAAGAAAGAAAGAAAAAAGAAAGAAAGAAAAGAAAGAAAGAAAGAAAGAAAGAAAGAAAGAAAGAAAGAAAGAAAGAAAGAAAGAAAGAAAGAAAGAAAGAAAGAAAGAAAGAAAGAAAGAAAAAGGAAAGAAAAAGGAAAGAAAGAAAGAAAGAAAGAAAGAAAGAAAAAGGAAAGAAAGAAAGAAAGAAAGAAAGAAAGAAAAAGGAAGGAAAGAAAGAAAGAAAGAAGGAAAAAGGAAAGAAAGAAAGAAAGAAAGAAATAAATAAATAAAGAAAGAAAGAAAGGAAGTGTTATGGCTGAGCTCTTACCGTTGGCCACTGCTGCACTTAATCGAAAGAAGAGGCAGAAACATGGCGGGATACAAACCACAGCAGATTAGTGCAAACAATTCAACAAGCCGGGAAAAGAGTCTCAGTCCTAATGTAAAGATATCTCATTCTTTAATGTAAAGATATCTCATTCTTTAATGTAAAGATATCTCATTCTTTAATGTAAAGATATCTCATTCTTTAATGTAAAGATGTCTAATTCTTTAATGTAAAGATATCTCATTCTTTAATGTAAAGATATCTCATTCTTTAATGTAAAGATATCTCATTCTTTAATGTAAAGATATCTCATTCTTTCCTTTACAGATTCAATGCATCGTGACTTTAATACAGTATTTAATAAACACTGCAGTCGTATTTCAGACAGTGTTACTGGTGAAATTAAATAAAGTCATGTGAGGACAATAAGTTCGTTTGTGTGATTAATACAGTGCATCTACAGCAGTAATGCAGTGATGGACTTGGACTTGGGACTTGGGATGAGGGAGTGGTAGCTCAGTGGTCAGGGTGTTGGGCTATCAATCTAAAGGTTGGGGGTTCGAAACCCAGTTCCACTGAAGTTACCAATGTGACTCCTTGAGCAAGACCCTTAACCCTCATTGCTCCAGGGGGCGCTGTGATTAACCCTGTGTTCACCTTGTTTGTCGCTTTGGATAAAAGCGTCCAATAAATGACCAAATGTACTTGGGGACTGTCGACTTATTGCTCCAAGGAGCAATTTTATTTTATTGAATTTTTTTTTTTTTAATTAGTGATGGACTTGGGACTTGGGACTTGGGATGAGGGAGTGGTAGCTCAGTGGTCAGGGTGTTGGGCTATCAATCTGAAGGTTGGGGGTTCGAATCCCAGGTCCACTGAAGTTACCAATGTGACTCCTTGAGCAAGACCCTTAACCCTCATTGCACCAGGGATGTTGGGATTAACCCTGTCCTCACCTTGTAAGTCGCTTTGGGTAAAAGCGTCCAATAAATGACCAAATGTACTTGGGGACTGTCGACTTATTGCTCCAAGGAGCAATTTTATTTTATTGAAATTGTTTTTTTAATTAGTGTTGGACTTGGGATGAGGGCGTGGTAGCTCAGTGGTCAGGGTGTTGGGCTATCAATCTAAAGGTTGGCGGTTCAAATCCCAGGTCCACTGAAGTTACCAATGTGGGTCCTTGAGCAAGACCCTTAACCCTCATTGCTCCAGGGATGTTGTGATGAACCCTGTCCTCACCTTGTAAGTCGCTTTGGGTAAAAGCGTCCAATAAATGACCAAATAAATGACCAATGTACTTGGGGACTGTCGACTTATTGCTCCAAGGAGATGATAAATGGATCTAAATAAATAAATAGAGTGTGTGGTGCTCACTCCAGGACTGGAAAGATTGAGGAATTGGGAGTCGTGATTAGGAAGCTGTTACAGCATGGGGACCGTGTCAGCATGGGGTTACCATCAGTGAAGTTCATGCAGGTTGCAAACCAGACTGACATTCAGAGTGCATTCAGTCACTTACTCTCTACAATCGTTGGTCACACACAAAAAGAGAGAAAGAAGCAAAAAAAGAGAGGAGATGAAACAACAGATGAAACTGGAATCCACCTGGACTGCAACTTTGTTGATTGCAGATGGGAATGTGTATACAGCAGTGCTTCTCAAATAGTGGGGCGCACCCCTAGGGTTCTCCGGTTTCCAGTCTAAAAACAGTCCAAAAACCGGTTCGAATCCCCATCTGGGTGGAGTTTCCATGTTCTCCCCGTGTCCGCGTGGGCTTCCTCCGGGTTCTCCGGTTTCCTCCCACAGTCCCAAAACATGGATCAAGTCAATTGAGTTCTCCAAATTGCCCCATATAGAGTGTGTCTGTGTGAGTGAGTGTGTGGTCAGCGATAGATTGGCGCCCTGTCCTGGGTCTATCTGCCCAGCACCCGAAACGTTCTCCCCTGGATGGGCATGGGGAACCCCCCTGACCCTAATAGAGGATAAAGTGGGTGATATGAATGAATGAATGAATGAACAAACCCGACGGCATGGTGGCTTAGTGGTTAGCACGTTCTCCTCTCAGCTCTAGGGATTCCCGGTTCGAATCTCCATCTGGGTGGAGTTTCCATGTTCTCCCCGTGTCCGCGAGGGTTTCCTCCGGGTTCTCCGGTTTCCTCCCACAGTCCCAAAACATGGATCAAGTCAATTGAGTTCTCCAAATTGCCCCACATAGAGTGTGTCTGTGTGAGTGAGTGTGTGCCCAGCGATGGTTTGGCGCCCTGTTCTGGGTGTATCTGCCCAGCGCCCAAAACGTTCTCCCCTGGATGGGCATGGGGAACCCCACCACGACCCTAATAGAGGATAAAGCGGAAGATAATGAATGAATGAATGAATGGATACTACAGTGGGCGTGTAAAAATACTTTTTCATCCCATTTTGTCGTGTGTGTGTGTGTGTGGGGGGGGGGGTGTTTAACAGAACATAATTGAGAATCACTGGTATACAGTAACATCTGCACCACATCCTCCCACCACTGGAATTCGAACCCTTCGAATTGTGGATTGTTTTCCCATCGTGGCTTATCAGGCAATGACACGATGGAACGTTATTTGTTGACCGTAAGTAATGGACATGCACGAAGAATACAGAACATCGGAGAGTCCATTCCACGATGCTTACTTTACTTTAGGAACAGCAAACTATGGGTTGCCAGACGAAATAGGACTCAACTCCTTTATTCCTCATAATAACTGTTTGTGATATACAGTTGGAAGTGAAAGGCTGCAAGTCGTACCTCTTTTTGAGCAAAGCGCTGAAGTCCAGCTCTCCGGCATCGCCTGCTTCAGTGCTGCTGCAGCCGTCAGTCACAAAAAACATAGTGAGCATGAGTTTGGATTTACAGATGTTCTCTTAAAACCCATTTTTAACATTCTTAACCATCAAATCGCTGGTAATAAAAAAAACTTAGTAGAGGACATTGTGTTGACGGGTGGCACGGTGGCTTAGTGGTTGGCACGTTCTCCTCTCACCGCTATGGATTACCGGTTCGAATCCCAATCTGGGTGGAGTTTCCATGTTCCCTCCGTGTCCACGTGGGTTTCCTCCGGGTTCTCCGTTTTCCTCCCACAGTCCAAAACATGGATCAAGTCAACTGAGTTCTCCAAATTGCCCCATATAGAGTGTGTGTGTGAGTGTGTGTGCTCAGTGATAGATTGGCGTCCTGACCTGGGTGTATAACCCCCCCGACCCTAGTAGTTAGATAAAACTTGTTGTAAATTTAGTAGAGGACAATGTGTTGACGGGCGGCACGGTGGCTTAGTGTGTGGCATATTCTCCTCTCAGCGCTAGGGATTGCCGGTTGGAATCCCAATCTGGGTAAAGTTTCCATGTTCCGTGTCCGTGTGGGTTTCCTCCGGGTTCTCCGGTTTCCTCCCACAGTCGAAAAACATGGATCAAGGTCGATTGAATTCTCCAAATTGCCCCATATAGAGTGAGTTTTTGTGAGTGAGTGTGTGCCCAGCGATAGATTGGCGCCCTTTCCTGGGTGGATCCCCCCCCCCCCGACCCTAGTAGAGGATAAAGTGGAAGATAATGGATGGATGGATGAATGGACAGTGTGTTGACAAAGGACCCTATGTCTGTAGAGTTATGGGCTGGCAGCTTGCACTGATTTCAGTTCAGAGTGTCTGTTGTGATTTCAACAACATCCATCCATCCATTATCTCCCGCTTTATCCTCTATTAGGGTCACGGTGGGGTTCCCCATGCCCATCCAAGGGAGAAAGTTTCGGGCGCTGGGCAGATACACCCAGGACAGGACGCCATTCTATCACTGGGCACACACTCACTCACACAGACACACTCTATATGGGGCAATTTGGAGAACTCAATTGACTTGATCCATGTTTTTGGACAGTGGGAGGAAACCGGAGAACCCGGAGGAAACCCACGCGAACACGGGGACACGAGGAGAACATGAAAACTCCACCCAGATGGGGATTCGAACTGGGAATCCCTAGCGCTGAGAGGCGAACATGCCAACCACTAAGCCACCGTGCCGCGATTTCAACAACAGATACAAATTAATATGCTAGTCAGTTCCTTACGCATGCACTCAGTTCTATAAAGCATGTGGTTCTGTCTTAAAATACCACAGTACAAACAGTACAGTGAAAAAGAAATGGACATGCAAAGATGAATTTGCGCAAGTGACCCCACTGGTTTCCACAATTCCATCACAGTGAAGGGACCTGGACTGTATTTCATTTCACTTATTGGCTTATTTGGTTCCATATTATTAATATAACTAATCAGTCTCTCAGGCACTGGAGTTACCATCGTGGAAATCAGTGGTCAGGGTAACCATATTCACTTTTATGATCCAAAGTTTCTCAAAGGCCAATAAGGAGGTCAGAGACTTGTCCTCTTCAGTGAATGAAAGGTGGTGAAGATGCAGGGAAGAAAGGCAAAGAGAAGGAGGTGCAATCTGAGGCAAGTGTAGAGGTTTCAAAAAGTGATGCCTGATGGACCTGATCATCACTGTTTTGGAACTTTCTTGAACGAGGAGATAAAAAAGAAGGGAAATAGAGACACGAGGACACTGAACCACACACGCCAGGACCAACTGCCTCCTATTGGTGAGAGGTAAAGTGAATGGATATGCCCCCGAGCCATTGCAACAAAGCCCTTTAGCTACCTGCCAGATGCTGCCATCTTCTTCTTGCCTGCAGATATGCTCCTGAACAATTGGTATGTTTAAGTAATGAGACAAAAATGACCCTCATGATTTACAACTCTTACGTCAACCCAAGAAAATGGGCGTCAAACATTCCAAAAAGCTCTGAAAATGTCCAAATAATGAAGGAGCTCGATGATAATTAAAGAAATTGTACTCACGAGCGTCTGAAGGCTGCCCGGATGTCCAGTCCCTCCGTCACTCGAACCTCTGTAGGGGAATTAATAGGGTACTTGTGTATTTTTGGCATTTTGTGGACGGTGTATGGGACATATTGATGTATGGGGATACTATTGGTATCATTCTCACTGCACCAAGACTTGGCACCAAGACCAAGAGTGTATGTCGTTGCTCACCATGCACGGTCAGGTCAAAATTACAGCTGTCAAACTTGTCTCGGGACGTGACTTCACATCGGTAGCCTCCCGCAAAATTGGCTTTGGCCGCGATAATGTGCATCTCGAAGGTAAACATCTGCAATATTACAGAGGATCTCATGACGTTTAGACGAAAACGGAGCAGTCACGGTGACAAACTGACCAGTTCGGAAAAGTCTTTTCCTGTTTTTTTAACAAAATAGGCAATCTTTTAATTAGGCATGAGACGATTACTGCTTCAAATGGTACGATTATCGTCTAAGTGCGGCACGGTGGCTTAGTGGTTGGCATGTTCTCCTCTCAGCGCTAGGGATCCCCGGTTCCAATCCCAATCTGGGTGGAGTTTCCTTGTTCTCCCCGTGTCCGCGTTGGTTTCCCTTGGGTTCTCGACTGTGATTTCCTTCCATAGTCCAAAAACATGGATCAAGGTCAATTGAATTCTCCAAATTGCCCCGTATAGAGTGTGTCTGTGTGAGTGAGTGTGTGCCCGGTGATAGATTGGCGCCCTGTCCTGGGTGTTTCTGCCCAGCGCTTGAAACGTTCTCCCAATTGACCTTGATTCATGGTTTTGGACTGTGGGAGGAAACCAGAGAACCCAGAGGAAACTCACACGGACACGTGGAGAACATGGAAACTCCACCCAGATTGGGATTCGAATCGGGAATTCCCAGTGCTGAGAGGAGAACATGCCAACCACTAAGACTGCCACTCCATGTTTATATCCATTTAAATAAAACCTTATTTCTGTAAGGACACAGTAACCAGACGGGCGTTCTGCAAGTGGAACCTCTGGCTTCCAGCATAATATGTATTTTTCGTATGTATGTAGTCATGATAAGGCGGCACGGTGGCTTAGTGGTTAGCACGTTCGCCTCTCAGCGCTAGGGATTCCCGGTTCGAATCCACATCTGGGGGGAGTTTCCATGTTCTCCCTGTGTCTGTGTGGGTTTCCTCCGGGTTCTCCGGTTTCCTCCCACAGATCAAGTTAATTGAGTTCTCTAAATTGCCCCATAGTGAGTGTGTACCCAGCGATGGATTGGCGCCCTGTCCTGGGTGTATCTGCCCAGCGCCCGAGACGTTCTCCCCTGGATGGGCATGGGGAACCCCACCGCGACCCTAATAGAGGATAAAGCGGGAGATAATGAATGAATGAATGTAGTCATGATGATAATGAGGTACTCTTCCAATTAATTAACTGTAACGATTTTAATCGTGATTAATTGCAAAAAACGATTAATTGGCGTACCCCTACTTTTTGGGTTCTTTTAGTCTTTATAGAAGATGCTACAGTAAACATCTGGTGGAAAGATGAATAGCTCTACGTACCTTCGTGTTGCGATCATAGTGCTCTTTGAGCTGCAGGTGTTTTCCCGACTTGCTGGCTAAATCCATCCATTTTCCTTTGAACCATGTGACTGAGGGCTTCTTCAACAAAGAGGCGCCACACACCTTCGCCACAAAAGTGATATTTCCACCTGCAGAGAGTGAAAGACGTCACTTTTACAATCCATAATGGACATCTCCTTTCGGCTCCGCTTACTGTCCATGTTCTCAGTTCCACTTACTGTAGAGATGGACTTTGTAGTTCTAGCATCTGTTTGTTCTACAGTACATACTGTGTACTCTGTTCTAATGGTCAGTATCCCAATAGTACCACCACAGAGCAGGGATTATTGGGTGGGGGCATTAGTGCTATCCCAGCAGTGTCACTGAGGTGGAGAAATGAAACTACAATAAACCCCCTCCCCCCTCACCACATCAGTGTCACTGCAGAACTGACCATAAACAATCCACCACCCAAATGATACCTGTTCTGTGATGCTGACCAATCGAGAACAGAGAACCAACAGGGGACTAACAACAAAGTACACAGATGGACTACAATCTGGAACTAAGAACTACAAAGTCCATCTATATGATGTGTAGCATGATTGGTTGTTAATGGTCAGGATATTTCCATTCATCCATTATCTTCCGCTTTATCCTCTATTAGGGTCGCGGGGGGGGGGGGGTGGTTCCCCATGCCCATCCAGGGGAGAACGTTTCGGGCGCTGGGCAGATACACCCAGGACAGAACGCCAATCCATCACTGGGCGCACACTCACTCACACAGACACACTCTATATGGGGCAATTTGGAGAACTCAATTGACTTGATCCATGTTTTTGGACTGTGGGAGGAAACCGGAGAACCTGGAGGAAACCCACGCGGACACGGGGAGAACATGGAAACTCCACCCAGATGGGGATTCGAACCGGGAAGGATATTTGATTCTGTAATCTTTAAATAGGTAATTTAAACTAAACATTTATAACTTAACATTTAATAATGCTAATTACGGGCAGCACAGTGGCTTAGTGGTTGGCATGTTCTCCTCTCAGCGCTAGGAGAACCACTAAGCCACCATGCCGCCCCACCACCGCCCCTACCCCAATAAAATTAAAAACATGTACATCAATAGGGGCGGCACGGTGGCTTAGTGATTGGCATGTTCTCCTCTCAGCAGTAGGGATTCCCGGTTCGAATCCCAATCTGGGTGGAGTTTCCATGTTGTCCACGTGGGTTTCCTCCGGGTTCTCCGGTTTCCTCCCACAGTCCAAAAACATGGATCAAGTCAATTGAGTTCTCCAAATTGCCCCATATAGAGTGTGTCTGTGTGAGTGAGTGTGCGCCCAGTGATGGATTGGCGTTCTGTCCTGGGTGTATCTGCCCAGCGCCCGAAACGTTCTCCCCTGGATGGGCATGGGGAACACCACCGCGACCCTAATATAGGATAAAGCGGAAGATAGTGAATGAATGAATGAAATTAACCAATGTTAGCATGTTCTCCTCTCAACAGTAGGGATTCCCGGTTCGAATCCCAATCTGGGTGGAGTTTCCATGTTCTCCCCGTGTCCGCGTGGGTTTCCTCCAGGTTCTCCGGTTTCCTCCCACAGTCCAAAAACATGGATCAAGTCAATTGAGTTCTCCAAATTGCCCCATATAGAGTGTGTATGTGTGAGTGAGTGTGTGCCCAGTGATAGATTGGCGTCCTGTCCTGGGTCTATCTGCCCAGCGCCCGAGACGTTCTCCCCTGGATGGGCGACCCTAATAGAGGATAAAGTGGAAGATGGATGGTAATGCTAATTACATGTGCATTTTTATTCCCTTACCAACAGTCACCTCCCCGCTCTGAGGCTTCTCTGTAAAAAGGCCGGTCAGGTCCTGTCTCGTGTCAGGTGGCTGATTTTCTGGATGGGTGAGGTAATGAGTATTATATTAATACACACTATTGCATTGATTAATTGATTAATTAAATACAGTAATTGCTGTATGAAAAAATAATAGGAAAGCACTTTACCATCATGTTCTACAATATCTGGGGCATGACCATTTGTCTCTGAGGTTTGATCCGTTGCTGTTGCGGGAGGTTTGGATGGTGGGGGTGCAACTGGAGTGTCAGCAGGAGGCGCTGCCTCAGCCTCTTTAGCATCTTTTTTTGCCTCCTTTCCTGCCTTTGCTGGGGCATTTGCTGAGAAGTGTTTGAAAGAATATATTACATGACATGTGATCCACGGACCCGCCGTAAGCAGAGCATTTGTGCATGAGGGCGCGGGAGCTCAGTGGTTAGGGCGTTGGGCTATCAATCTGAAGGTTGTCTGTGTGTGTTTTCCCAGATTTCTCTGATTTCCTCCCACAGTCCAAAAAACATGGCTTCAAGGTGAATTGGTTGCTCCAAATTGCCCCTATATATAGTGTGCATATGGATCGGCACCCTGTCCTGGCTCGTGACCCTCCACGACCCCAGTAGAGTATTAGATGATTATGTAATAAAATAAGATGAGATCATTTACTCTCACTAAACTAAATTCTCTGCAACATTTACTTTGTAATTATTGTACATTATTCATACATTCATTCATTATCTCCCGCTTTATACTCTATTAGGGTCGCGGGGGGGTTCCCCATGCCCATCCAGGGGAGAAAATTTCGGGCGCTGGGCAGATAGACCCAGGACAGGGCGCCAATCCATCGCTGGGCACACACTCACTCACACAGACACACTCTATATGGGGCAATTTGGAGAACTCAATTGACTTGATCCATGTTTTTGGACTGTGGGAGGAAACCCATGCAGACACGGGGAGAACATGGAAACTCCACCCAGATGGGGATTCGAACCGGGAATCCCTAGTGCTGAGAGGAGAACATGCTAAACACTAAGCCACCGTGCCACCAATATTGTACATTAATTATTTGTAATTTTCACTGATATAAATAATTATTGCATTAATAGTCACATTGATTTTTATTGACGGCACGGTGGCTTAGTGGTTAGCACATTTGCCTCTCAGCACTAGGGATTCCCGGTTCGAATCCCCATCTGGGTGGAGTTTCCATGTTCTCCCCGTGTCCGCGTGGGTTTCCTCCGGGTTCTCCGGTTTCCTCCCACAGTCCAAAAACATGGATCAAGTCAATTGAGTTCTCCAAATTGCCCCATATAGAGTGTGTCTGTGTGAGTGAGTGTGTGCCCAGCGATAGATTGGCACCCTGTCCTGGATGTGTCTGCCCGGCGCCCGAGACGTTCTCCCCTGGATGGGCATGGGGACCCCCCCCCCCCCCCCGCCGCCTGCGACTCTAATAGAGTATAAAGCGGAAGATAATGAATGAATGACTTTTTTTAGTTTTTATTTTATTGAAATTGTTTTTTATTTATAAATTGTGGACTTGGCATGAAGGTGTGGTAGCTCAGTGGTCAGGGCGTTGGGCTGTCAATCTGAAGGTTGGGGGTTCAAATCCCAGGTCCACTGAAGTTACCAGTGTGGGTCCTTGAGCAAGACCCTTAACGCTCATTGCTCCAGGGGGCGCTGTGATTAACCCTGTGATCACCTTATGAGTCGCTTTAGATAAAGGCGTCCAATAAATGACCAAATGTAATGTAATGTAAATGTGACAGACTACTGCAATCCCATAATGCTATACGTATGAACAAAGGGAAGCCTTGAATGGACGAATGACTGAACATAGTATGATGGTTTAATATAAGCACAGGCTTCTGGGTATTTATTCTTTAAACTGTTCATACTTCAGCTATCAGGTTTCCATGAAGGCCTTCTGAACGTGCTGCCAAGTGCCTCCCCAGATACAGAGGTGAAGGTCATCGGGGTTAGGACTGAGCGGTGACCATTAGAGGCCAAGTTAAAGGGTTGAATCTCAAACGAACAAGCTGAATTAATACGTTTACACAGAGCAGGGTGATCTGGGTGATGTGGGACTCAACGGTGACAAGACGGTGCAAAATTCAAGAGCAGGTGCAAAAGTGCCAGACGCCAAGACGCCGGGATCCAAACGTTTCCCACAAACAACCCACCTTCGGTTTTTTTGGTAACCTCAAGGTCAAATTTGACTTTGGAGCCCCCCGCTACCACGGCGTATCCGGCTGCATCCTCAGGCACAGCGTTGGTTAGGGTGAGGAAGTGCTTGTTGCCCTCAGCGGATATAGTATATTTGTTGTTGGCTGTGATGTCTTTAGCATCTCGTTGCCATCTTACTTTAGCGTTCGGTTTCTCAGTCTGTGCTTCGAACACCACCGTCGCTCCCACCTCGGCTGTCTGACTTTTTGGTTTTTTGATAAAGGCCGATACTGGAGAACAAAGTCATAGTGAGGTGCAAACGATACAAAAAGTCTCATTTCCTCCCTGGATTGAGAACGTGAAATATAAAAGGGAAAACTATGGAACCACAAATCAGTTTTCTTTTTTCTAACATTATTCTAATACAAAATGAATTTTAAAACATGGAGATATAAAGGGCCAGAGCTTGATTCCTGTTGACACACACAAAATGCTATTCCATCCATGTGTGTGTGTGTGTGTGTGTGTGTGTGCCTAAACATATATGTGTGTGTATATACATATATATGTTATGTATGTATGTGTATATAAATATATAAGTATAATAAATATACACACACACATTAAAATGCACATCATTTGTGTGTGTGTGTGTGTGTGTGTGTGTTGTAGTTATACATACATATATGTATATAGATATACATATATGTACACACATATATGTGTGTGTGTGTGTGTATGTATATATATATATATATATATATATATATATATATATATATATATATATATATATATACATACAGACACACAAACACAAATTAACATCACTGTGTGTATATACATATATATGTTATGCATGTATGCGTGTGTATCTATATATATCTATATATCTATATATATCTATATATATATAACATGTATATGGGTGGTGGATATATATATATATATATATATATATATATATATATATATATATATATATATATATATATATATATATATATAGCATGTGTGTGTGTGTATATATATATATATATATATATATATATATATATATATATATATATATATATATATACACACACACACCCATTGACATGCACATCACCACAGTTACGCTCTCCACAATCAACAGCCTGTATGTTTGTCCATGCTGGGAACTGGCTGGGAGTATTGTGGGACAATGATGTACATCAATAACACTCCGCGGCGCCGACAGCCCGAGTGAGGAAAGACAAGCAGCGGCTTATTTCATCCCTGAACTGGCGGTAGCTCATACCAGAGGAGGTTTAAGGTAGATGTTGATGGATGTGTGAGTGCCCTGGACAGATCCTCTTTCACAGAACCTCAGGACAATGTGCGAGGGCATGAGGCGTAATCCCGATGCAACTCAATAGCAGAGATTTTTGGAACTGGTAAATTGTATTAACGCAGATTAGCGGACTTAAGAAAGAATAACAAACTTCAGAGGAGTGAGTGTTCCACTTTGCAAGGGAAATATCAGAGCGTTGTATGACGAGCGCAAAGATTAACAAAGATAACAATTGATTATACAGTTTCTTTACTTATTAGGAAAACCACTAAGAGTTATTAACTCAGTAGTCTAATATGAATACCAGAGATGTTGGCACGCAGTATTATAATAACTCATACCGTGATTAGATCTTTATAATGCTGTTGGATGCTTATGGCGCGGTTACAGATAAAGACGTGACAATCCAGTAGTTAAGCTGTCTAACCACACGGTCTCACCCAACACTATTTAAAAGACCAAACCCATCTAATCATTATCTGATCTGATCTGATCTGAGCTGTAGATTCACTGCTGACTGATACAGAATGGATATTATAACACATGGATCTGATGAGGGGCTACAGGCTCATTGGGATAAAACACTGAATTCGGTATTTCTGTCCTTTCAACAACAATGCTATGATTATCCTTCTCCTATCTGGCGCTTCCACTGAGCTATAGATTGTGGAGGGCTATTTAGGCCCCCCACCTGCTGTTCCAAGTAATCCTCCATGGGAATGATATCCAAACTCATCGATGACCTTTAAAATCTGCGATTGTTCTGCAGCTTACCGATGCATTTGGGATGGAACCACGTTATTTGAGGTTTGGTAAACCTACATGTAATGTGCCACAACTGATTAAAGAACCAGCTTTGCGACCTGAAGGTCCCCGGTTTGATTCCCGGTATCACCAAGTACCATGGCTGAAGTGCCCTTGGGCAAGGCACCTGACCCCAATTGCTCCCCGGGAGCTGTGTACAGGGCCAACGCTCCGGGCACTCAATGTGTGTGTGTGTGTGTGTGTGTGTGTGTGTGTGTATGTGTGTGTTCTGCACGGATGGGTTAAATGTGTAGGACACATTCCTCTGTGTGTAAGTACAGAAGGCAAAATAGATCACTATCACGTATAGAGCTGCTGGTATATTGATTTAATTTCTGATTTAATTACACCATTCAGTCCTGCTCGTACCCTCCGATCCTCTTCAGCCGGTCAGCTCACTGTCCCTCCAGTCCGCCTGTCCACTATGGGGGCAAGAGCATTTAGCCACTCTGCTCCATTGCTCTGGAACAACCTCCCTATCCAAATTCCCAATATTAACCGTTTATCAACCTTTAAATCCCGGCTCAAAACCCTTTTTTTTTTTTTTTTTTTAATTTTTCATTGCACATTTCTCTGTTCGTTATTTTATGCGATCAGTGTATTAATGTATTTCAATCTGTTTGTCTGATTTGATTTGATTTGCTCCCCTTTTATATTGTGTCCCTTTTAACTTTGGTAAGGTGTCCTTGAGTGCCCTGAAAGCCGCCATTTATAAATAAAATGCA
Source organism: Corydoras sp. C115 (assembly GCA_019802505.1). NCBI lineage: Eukaryota > Metazoa > Chordata > Actinopteri > Siluriformes > Callichthyidae > Corydoras > Corydoras sp. C115. The sequence goes on along the minus strand of JAFMOC010000349.1, from coordinate 272,965 downwards.
TTATTATTATTATTATTATTATTATTATTATTATTATTATTATTATTAAACGTTTATCTTCGCCATGCTGCATGATGATGTCTGTATACTGGATATAATCTTTATTATAGATTATATAATTATATCAACAAACGCAATTCATGTGGTATTACATATTGCGAGATGGTAGAGATGATGGATATTTTACGCTTTAAGGTCAAGAAATCCAATTTATTATCACATCTTGGTTAAAGTTTGTACGTTATTCATTCTTCACCCGTTTATAATTCCAATATAATGAATTATTGATATAATTCCACTTGGTTCTTACGTTTAAATCTATATAACTATAGCACACATCATTTAAGAGTTTTAAAACCATGGGGCTTTAAGCTTTCTTCACATCCACAATATTAATACAATAAAATACGTCTTTAGAAGCCACTTCGTTAATAAGCCGAATGCCAATACCTGCTTTTTTAGTGGGTTCCGGCATCCTGACGTCCAAGCTGGCTCTCCCTCAGGGGCGCGAAATAAAAGAAACTTGGCAGATGCCCCCTCGTCTACTCTTTTATTAGTTTCCACAAATCACACCCTCCCCCCATCCTGCCCTCCTCTCCCTCGCAGCATGTGACCTGCGATCTAGACCCAGCCCCTTTTCAGACTCTTCAGCGGAGAGAGTGATGATAACATATCTTGGATCCAAAATCCACCCCCCCCCCACCCACCATGTGTTGTCTATTTCCATAGGGCAGATCTTAATGTCTTCCAACACCTTTACTAATTGACAGGAGCAGAGAGGCTGAGGCCTGACGGACGGCACAGATATTAGAAGGGGGTAGAGAGAACAACTGTGCAGGGGAGCTGGGATTAAATTTAGTTTCTGACACTTGGGATGGTCTGGAACACCTGTCACATCTGCCAACCAATACCTTTCCTTTATTTAAATAAGGGGTTAAAATAAGACGATGAATGTGTGGACTGTAAACAACGAAGTACTCACGTCTTGTGGTGTGTTTCCAGGCAGCGGTCATGTTTATACCGTTATACAATGATCTCTGTTCTAGTTCATTGATTGATTGGAGGTTAAGGCTCTCTGCAGGCCAATCGATCGCTTCCATACCAAACGAAGCCAATGCCTTTGAGAACCTTACTATGAGCACCGGGGTGCGGTCACGCTGGAATGGAAGAATACCCCTTCCCTAAACTGTTCTCACAAAGGAAATATATTGTCTTCTTCAGTCTTTTAAGAGCTCAGACAAATCCACACAGCTTGTTCTGCATTGTTATGTATTATGTATTATTTCCTATCCCAGTAAAAAGAACCTACAGGGTGCAGCAGCCTTAGGGCTGTATTAGGGTCGCGGGGGGGGTTCCCCATGCCCATCCAGGGGAGAACGTTTCGGGCGCTGGGCAGATAGACCCAGGACAGGACGCCAATCTATCAAAACACTCACACAGACACACTCTTTATGGGGCAATTTGGTGAACTCAATTGACTTGATCCATGTTTTTGGACTGTGGGAGGAAACCGGAGAACCGGGAGGAAACCCACGCGGACACGGGGAGAACATGGAAACTCCACCCAGATGGAGATTCGAACCGGGAATCTCTAGCGCTGAGAGGAGAACATGCCAACCACTAAACCACCGTGCCGCCTGCAGCAGCCAATACATTTTTTTAAATAGAATTACAGAAAGGTGGCTTAGTGGTTGGCATGTTCTCCTCTCAGTGCTCGGATTCCCAGTTCGAATCCCAATCTGGGTGGAGTTTCCATGTTCTCCCCGTGTCCGCGTGGGTTTCCTCCGGGTTCTCCGGTTTCCTCCCCCAGTCCAAAAACATGGATCAAGGTTGGGAGTTCTCCAACTGGGAGTTCTCCAAATTGCCCCATATAGAGTGTGTCTGTGTGAGTGAGTTTGTGCCCAGCCATAGATTGGCGTCCTGTCCTGGGTGTATCTGCCCAGCGCCCGAAACGTTCTCCCATGGATGGGCATGGGGAACCCCCCCCGCGACCCTAATAGAGGATAAAGCAGGAGATAATGAATGGATGGATGGAATTACAGAATGTATTTGTGGACCTGTTTTCGTATCAATGTAGGATGCGGTAGCTCAGTGGTCAGGGTGTTGGGCTATCAATCTGAAGGTTGGGGGTTCAAATCCCAGGTCCACTAAAGTTACCAGTGTGGGTCCTTGAGCAAGACCCTTAACCCTCATTGCTCCAGGGATGTTGTGAGGAACCCTGTACTCACCTTGGAAGTCGCTTTGGACAAAAGCGTCCAATAAATGACCAAATGCAAATGACCCATAGAAATGACATTTCCAACAAAGGTTTATTGTACACTTGTCCTGAGTGACCCCATATAAATAGTTAACAGCCTCAATGACAAACTCCATTTTCAGGTACTAACTCACCACCATGACATAACTACCCTTGACCCAGATGTACAGACGTGTCAGCGCCTGGTCACTGTCAGGCCATCAACACCAGCATGGCAGCTTCACGTAATGCAAGGACTGGAGAACGTTGGTTTCACCAACAACACAACACAACACTTTATTCATACTATACGTCTGGTGTCATCTATACCCAAAACCGTAATTCTCCTCGGATACAGATGGACGTCCCACCAACTCCCAGTTTTCTCAAAATGGGAGAACATTTTCCGCTAGTACACAGTTATAGCACTAAGTACGTGATATGCCACTGGCGTTCAAAGGCGTACAACAAAGGGCCACATATCACGTTCACATAACACATTGCAGACATACAATATCCTAAGACTCTAAGACTCTGACCTATGGCTTTAGCCTTGTAAAACAGCAGCATGCTTAAAAGTGTGGACTGCAGTGTCTAGAATTCCTGACATGGAGACTGTGACCTTAAACAGTACCACTCACCTCCTTTCTGCTCCACTTATTGTTCAGGTTCTCAGTTCCACCTTCTGTAAAGCTGGACTTTGTAGTTCCACTCTGTAGTCCATCTGTTTGTGTTCTACAGTACATACTGTGTACTCTGTTCTAATGGTCAGGACCCCAATAGTACCTCCACAGAGCAGAGATTATTGGGTGGGTGCATTATTCCTATCCCAGCAGTGTCACTGAGGTGGAGAAATTAAACTACAATAACCCCCCCCCCCCCCCCTCACCACATCAGTGTCACTGCAGAACTGACCATAAACAATCCACCACCCAAATGATACCTGTTCTGTGATGCTGACCAATAGAGAACAGAGAACCAACAACAAAGGACACAGATGGACTACAGTCTGGAATTGTAGAACTACAAAGTCCATCTATATGATAGAGAATAGAGCAAGAAGGGGGCGTGTCCGAACTTTTGACTGGTAATGTGTAGTAAATGTCATTCATTCATTCATTATCTCCCACTTTATCCTCTATTAGGGTCGCGGTGGGGTTCCCCATGCCCATCCAGGGGAGAACGTCTCGGGCGATGGGCAGATACACCCAGGACAGGGCGCCAATCCATCGCTGGGTACACACTCACACACTCTACATGGGGCAATTTAGAGAACTCAATTAACTTGATCCATGTTTTCGGACTGTGGGAGGAAACCGGAGAACTCGGAGAAAACCCACGCAGACACGGGGAGAACATGGAAACTCCACCCAGATGGGGATTCGAACCGGGAATCCCTAGTGCTGAGAGGAGAACATGCCAACCATTAAGCCACCATGATGCCTGTGTAGTAAATGTATTCCAGCAAATACTAATAAGAGTAATGCGGGTATTGGGGAAAAGTGGAATTTAATTACTGTTAATGATGATGATAATTAATTCTTTTTTGTTACACGACCAACTTACAATTTTATAAAATTGTCTTTATTAAGTGGAGTCTCTATTAAGAGAGCAACCACGAGTGTTTTGTTCTCGGTCTCCATCTAGTGGATTGAATTATAATGACATTTCATGCCCATCCAGGGGAGAACGTTTCGGGCGCTGGGCAGATACATCCAGGACAGGACGCCAATCCATCGCTGGGCACACACTCACTCACACACACACACACACACACACACACACACACACACACCTCAACTTTTATTTAAATATTTAAATTATATGTATATACTATACTATTTTCGTTGGGTTTTTGTTGGGTGGTTGTTGGGTTTTTGTTGGGTGGTCGTTGGGTTTTTGTTTTGTTGGGTGGTCGTTGGGTTTTTGTTGGGTAGTCGTTGGGTTTTTGTTGGGTTGTCTTTGGGTTTTTGTTGGGTGGTCGTTAAGTTTTTGTTGGGTTGTCATTGGTTTTTTTTTGGGTGGTCGTTGGGTTGTCATTAGGTTTTTGTTGGGTGGTCTTTGGGTTTTTTTTGGGTGGTCATTGGGTTTTTGTTGGGTTGTCATTGGGGTTTTTTTGGGTGGTCGTTGGGTTGTCATTAGGTTTTTGTTGGGTGGTCATTGTTTTTTTTTTGGGTGGTCGTTGGGTTTTTGTTGGGTTGTCATTGGGTTTTTGTTGGGTGGTCATTGGGTTTTTGTTGGGTGGTCTTTGGGTTTTTGTTGGGTTATCGTTAGGTTGTTGTTGGGTGGTCTTTGGGTTTTTGTTGGGTTATCGTTAGGTTGTTGTTGGGTGGTCTTTGGGTTTTTGTTGGGTTGTCGTTAGGTTTATGTTTGGTGCTCATTGGGTTTTTTTTGGGTTGTCATTAGGTTTTTGTTGGGTTTTTGTTGGGTTGTCGTTAGGTTGTCATTGTTTTTTTTTTTGGGTGGTCATTGGGTTTTTGTTGGGTTGTCATTGGGTTTTTGTTGGGTGGTCATTGGGTTTTTGTTGGGTGGTCTTTGGGTTTTTGTTGGGTTGTCGTTAGGTTTTTGTTGGGTTATCGTTAGGTTGTTGTTGGGTGGTCTTTGGGTTTTTGTTGGGTTGTCGTTACGTTTTTGTTTGGTGGTCATTGGGTTTTTTTTGGGTTGTCATTAGGTTTTTGTTGGGTTTTTGTTGGGTTGTCGTTAGGTTTTTGTTGGGTGGTCGTTAGGTTGTCATTGGGTAGTTGTTGGGTTTTTGTTGGGTTTTTGTTGGTTTGTCGTTGGGTTTTTGTTGGTTTGTCGTTGGGTGGTCGTTGGGTTTTTGTTGGTGTACTATACTATTTCATTGTATTTGTATATTATGTACATTTTTTTATAATTTTGTAAATTTGTAATTGTTTTAGTTTTATTTTGTAAACCAGCTTTCTGCAATACGAATGTATAATTTGTCACGCATGAATTGAGTCATTGAGTCATAGAGTCATAGAGCCGATTCTTTCCATCGTTTGGAAGCTAGCGGCGGAGTCTGTGTCGTTCGCTCAAGGAATCGCTTTGAATGCGGGTGGGCGTGGCGTGTCCGAATGCGGGTGGGCGTGGCGTGTCCGAATGCGGGTGGGGAGTAAAACGGGGCGGGGCTTCGGCTTTTCCGGCAACGACACGTTTATTGTTGCATCAGATCCCGCAGCAGCGCGATGGCAGCAGAGCAGGGTTTGTTTTTAATTCTCTCTTTAATGATTAGTTTGTTAAATTAAAGCGTGTCGCTTTCATCTACTTTCATTTCATTCCGCAGCGTCGTGTTTATTAAGTGTGCTGGTCGCGTTTAAATGAAGCGTTTCCAGATGTTTACAGATGTCACGTGTGTGTTTTAATCGGTTATGTTTGCAGATCGTTATTATTATTATTATTATTATTATTATTATTATTATTATTATTATTATTATTATTATTATTATTATTATTATCGGGGTTTTTTTATCGGGAGTGCAGAGTCGCTGTGAATCACTGAACATCTGATTCCACCGAATCGAGTGAATCACTGAATCTATAAACTGCAGCCTCTTTAAATCACTTCATTCATTCGTTCATTATCTTACCACTAATTCTTCATTAAGGTTCCCTAAATCAGTCCGGGGTGGAACGTTCCTGGAGCTGGGAAGAACGTTCCGGGTGCTGGATAGAACGTTCCGGGTGATAGGTAGAACGTTCCGGGTGATGGGTAGAACGTTCCGGGCGCTGGGTCGAACGTTGCTGGAGCTGGGAAGAACGTTCCGGGTGATGGGTAGAACGTTCCTGTAGCTGGGAAGAACATTATAAGTGCCGGGTAGAACGTTTCGGGCGCTGGATAGAACGTTCCTGGAGCTGGGAAGAACGTTGCGGGTACTGGATAGAACGTTGCAGGTGATGGGTAGAACGTTCCTGGAGCTGGGTAGAACGTTGCGGGTGCTGGATAGAACGTTGCGGATGATGGGAAGAACGTTGCGGGTGCTGGATAGAACGTTGCGGGTGATGGGAAGAACGTTCCTGGAGCTGGGCAGAACGTTCCGGGTGATGGGTAGAACGCTACTGGAGCTGGGCAGAACGTTGCGGGTGATGGGAAGAACGTTGCGGGTGCTGGATAGAACGTTGCTGGAGCTGGGTGGAACGTTCAGGGTGATGTGTAGTAAGTTCCTGGAGCTGGGCAGAACGTTGCGGGTGATGGGAAGAACGTTGCGGATGCTGGATAGAACGTTCCGGGTACTGGGTAGAACGTTCATGGAGCTGAGAACGTTTCGGGTGCTGGACAGCACGTTCCGGGCGCTGGGTAGAACGTTCAGGGCGCTGGGCAGATACACCCAGGACAGGACGCCAATCTATCGCTGGGCACACACACTCACACAGACACACTCTATATGGGGCAATTTGGAGAGTTGACCTTGATCCATGTTTTGGACTGTGGGAGGAACCCGGAGGAAACCCATGTGGACACGGGGACAACATGGAAACTCCACCCAGATTGGGATTGGAACCAGATTGGGATTCGCCAACGTGCAGCCCGCATAATATACAATACGTTTACGTTAACATTTACCATAAATGGAAATGTAGATTAATACAAGCCGGAATCCCGTTACTCAGCAGTACGACACTCGTGATTTATTCTCAGTAATGCACACCCTCTCAACCCTCATTGCTTTAAACTGAACTCTTCATCGTCTCGCTGACGTCATGTGTTAACCCTTTCTTCTTCCACTCATTAACATGCATTGGGATGTCGAAGTTCAGCACTGAAGCGCGTGTCCTCTGCTTGTGGGTGTGTCTGTGTCTGTGTGTGGCCGCTTTTGTCTTCCCAGCCTTTGATTGTGGGTTCTTGCGTCACCTAAGTGAGGACCGCCACAGGGTCAGGGCTCTGAACGACTACCTGAGCGCTCGCAGTTACCTGGCCGGCTATGCTCCCTCGCGCGCGGATGCCGAGGCATTTGCCCTTTTTCGCGGTTGCCCTCCTGCCCCCGAGCACGTGCACGCTCTGCGCTGGTACAGACACATAGCCGCTCTGCAGCCCCTATCAGCCAATCAGGCCTCAGATTCCAGTGAGTAGACAGGAAGCAGAATAGTGCATGAGTAGAACGTGGAGGGTTGGGGTAGGTTGGGTGGTCGTTGGGTTTTTGTTGGGTGGTCGTAAAATTTTTGTTGGGTTGTCATTGGGTTTTTGTTGGGTGGTCGTTGGGTTTTTGTTGGGTTGTCGTTAAGTTTTTGTTGGGTTGTCATTGGGTTTTTGTTGGGTGGTCATTGGGTTTTTGTTGGGTGGTCTTTGGGTTTTTGTTGGGTTGTCGTTAGGATTTGTTGGGTTGTTGTTAGGTTTTTGTTGGGCTATCGTTAGGTTGTTGTTGGGTGGTCTTTGGGTTTTTGTTGGGTTGTCGTTAGGTTTTTGTTGGGTGGTTGTTGTGTTGTCATTGGGTGGTTGTTGGGTTTTTGTTGGTTTGTCGTTGGGTTTTTGTTGGTTTGTCGTTGGGTTTTTGTTGGTTTGTCGTTGGGTTTTTGTTGGGTGGTCGTTGGGTTTTTGTTGGGTGGTTGTTGGGTTGTCATTGGGTGGTTGTTGGGTTTTTGTTGGGTGGTCGTTGGGTTTTTGTTGGTTTGTCGTTGGGTGGTCGTTAAGTTTTTGTTGGGTTGTCATTGGGTTTTTGTTGGGTTGTCATTGGGTTTTTGTTGGTTTGTCGTTGGGTGGTCGTTAAGTTTTTGTTGGGTGGTCGTTAAGTTTTTGTTGGGTTGTCATTGGGTTTTTGTTGGGTGGTCGTTGGGTGGTCGTTAAGTTTTTGTTGGGTTGTCATTGGGTTTTTGTTGGGTGGTCGTTGGGTTGTCATTAGGTTTTTGTTGGGTGGTCATTGGGTTTTTGTTGGGTGGTCTTTGGGTTTTTGTTGGGTTGTCGTTAGGTTTTTGTTGGGTTATCGTTAGGTTTTTGTTGTGTGGTCGTTGGGTTTTTGTTGGTTTGTCTTTGGGTGGTTGTTGGGTTTTTGTTGGGTGGTTGTTGGGTTGTCATTGGGTGGTTGTTGGGTTTTTTTGGGTGGTCGTTGGGTTTTTGTTGGTTTGTCGTTGTGTTTTTGTTGTGTGGTCGTTGGGTTTTTGTTGGTTTGTCTTTGGGTGGTCGTTGGGTTTTTGTTGGGTGGTTGTTGGGTTGTCATTGGGTGGTTGTTGGGTTTTTTTTGGGTGGTCGTTGGGTTTTTGTTGGTTTGTCGTTGTGTTTTTGTTGTGTGGTCGTTGGGTTTTTGTTGGGTGGTCGTTGGTTTTTTGTTGGGTTGAGTTAGTTGCTTCTCTCTGCAATTGTTTGGGCAACAGCTGTATGAGTCTTATCTGAAGCATTGATGTAGCAGACTCCTTAAATTAATGCTGATTGGACGATTGTGCAGTTGGACAAAACTCTTAAAAATACTTTCATCTAAACATCATGTAGAGCTGGGTTCAGAAGACCTGGACGTCTCATCTCAGTATCTTCTGCTTAATCTTATCCTAGGGTTGGCGGGGGGGTCCTTATGCCCATCCAGGGTATGGGCAGATGCACCCACGGCACACACTTACTCACAGTATATGGGGCAATTAAGTAAAGCAGCCACTAAACCTTAAATCCGTGTTTTTAAACTGTGGGAGGAACCCGGAGAACCTGGAGGAAACCCATGAATATGGAAACTCCACCCAGATTGGGACTCGAACCTGGATCTGGAGCCACCATGCTGCATGACTTGGACATTTGCCTCTTAAAATTAAAATATCTTTGATTGTGACTCTGTGGGATGTGCCGTCTGTATGATGTATGATCGAATCTGACATTTCTTACTTTTCAGCAAAAGGACGGAGGGCGCAGCCTCACTGGTCTCCACCTGATGGGACTGAACTTCCAAAACTGAGGCTTTACAACAGCCTGACTCGGACCAAGGTGGGTGACAGATCTCTAAGTTCAGGTTCAGGTTTATTTATTTACATAGCGCTTAGAGTACAATAGTACATTGCCGCAAAAGCAGTACAGTGTTCTAAACCCTTAAAGAACATGCCAAAGCGACAATGGCAGGAAAAGCTGTGTTGAAGGAAAAAATCCTTGTGAGGACCAAGCCTCAATTGACTTGATCCATGTTTTTGGACTGTGGGAGGAAACCGGAGAACCCGGAGGAAACCCACGCGGACACTGAGAGAACATGGAAACTCCACCCAGATGGGGATTCGAACCGGGAATCCCTAGCGCTGAGAGGAGAACATGCCAACCACTAAGCCATCGTGCCACCCACTGAGAATCTTCCATCCGTCCGTCCATCCACCCATTATCTTCCGCTTTATCCTGTACTAGTGGCACAGGGACGTTCCCTATGCCTATCCAGGGAGAACGTTTTGGGCGCTGGGCAGATACTCCCAGGACAGGACGCCAATCTATCGCTGGGCACACACTCACTCACACAGACACACTCTACATGGGGCAATTTGGAGAATTCACTTGACTTGAATCCAACATGCCAACCACTAAGCCACCGTACCATCACCCAAAATATGCCTGACCTGTGCTGGTTCTGTGGGGATCCTGAGTGTGATGTACACTAAATTAAGGGCGATTTTAGCTCCACCCAATGTATCTGTAAGGTCAGTAGAACCGATTCAATAGACAGACGGGGTAGAAACAATGATCTGGACCTGATAAAGTGGCCGTAGAGTTGATATCTCTATCTGCTGATGTTGTAATGCTGATGTTGTAACGTTGTGATGCCCGCTGACTGTCCGTGTTGCTTTTGTAGGAGCTTTTTGTCCCTCAGCATGGGAACAGGGTGCAGTGGTACTGCTGTGGCCCCACGGTCTACGACGCCTCGCACATGGGTCATGCCAGGTAACAGAGGTCTCCTCCTCTTTTTTAAAAAGCCCTGTTTGTTGTTCGGAATTCCATCTCAATCGCTCCATCGTTCTCATTGTGTGCATTCTAAAGGTGAACGTTCCTTCATCGGTTTATCCCTTCTGTCGGATTTTCCTTACATCTTATCTCTTTATCCTCCACCTAATCCTCTACTGGGTTTGCGGGGGGGGTGAGGGGGTGGGGCATCCAGGGGAGAACCTTTCAGGCGCTGGGCAGATACACCCAGGACAGGGCGCCAGTCTATCACACAGATATGAAAAGGGGCAATTTAGAGCAGGACATGAAAAACCATGAATTCTTGGTTTGTGGAAGGAAAGGGGAGAACTGAAGAACCCCCGGTTTCCTCCCACAGTCCAAAAACATGGATCAAGGTCAATTGAATTCGACAAATTGCCCCATATAGAGTGTTACTGTGTGAGTGAGTGTGTGCCTAGTGATGGATTGGCATCCTGTCCTTGGTGTATCTGCCCAGCGCCCGAAACGTGAGTGTGTGCCCAGTGATAGATTGGTGCCCTGTCCTGGGTGTATCTGCCCAGCGCCCGAAACATTCTCCCCTGGATGGGCATGGGCATGGGGACCCCCCTCAAAAAAAAAAAATCCAAACACATGGATTTAAGTCAATTGAATTTGCCAAATTGCCCCATATAGAGTGTGTCTGTGTGAGTGAGTGTGTGCCCAGTGATAGATTGGTGCCCTGTCCTGGGTGTATCTGCCCAGCGCCTGAAACGTTCTGTGCCACCCCATGTGATCCATCAGCAGTTGCGATCCGGTTTCAGCCGGTTTAATTACCTCACTGCAAAAAAGGCTGTAAATTAATAATACAACTAAATAATAATTCTAAGTAATAATAATACAAAAAAAGGTGCGACCAGCATGCTACTTGCTCCACCAGAATCGCAGTCCCAATTCTTCTAAAGGTTAAAAGTGTCAGAAAGACAATATGAAGAGCTTTAGATCATCTGAATGGGACTAATACACCGGGTCTTGGCTGTTTGTCTGTTCTGTAGCTCTTTTATCTGAACTGGTTGTGCATTAACTCATCGTTCTTGTCGTTCCAGATCCTACATTTCTTTCGATATCCTTAGAAGAATTCTGATGAACTACTTCAAGTACGACGTCTTCTACTGCATGAACATCACCGACATCGATGACAAAGTAAGAAAACTGAGAACAACATCCATAACAGCTTCAGCCGGGTTAATGGTCAGAAGCCTGTTGGTTCCTCAGAAATGAGCTCCAGGTTGTTCTCCTGCTGTGTTTCAGATCATTAAGAGAGCGAGGCAGAACCACCTGCTGGAGCAGTACAGAGCCAAGAAGCCCAATGCCTCCCAGATCCTGCAGGACGTGTTAACGGCCAGAGAAGTAAGTCGTAAAGGCCTTTTACATGCAAACACACACAAGTGTTTCGAACAAGGACCACACGGAACTCTGTCTGTCTGTGGAATCTCAAGAGTGGACGTAGATGAAATAACTAGAACATTACACCTTCATGTCGTCCTGTTCTCATGTGCTCCTACCTTTACATCAGTAATTTCAGATTTTTATTTTATTTTTTTCTTGAGCATTTGTGAGATCTGACACCGATGTAGTCTGAGTGGTCCTGGCTCACAGTCTTTATTCCAATTCATCCCAAAGGTCTTTGGGGTTGAGGTGCGAGCTCTGTACCAGCCAATCAAGCTCTTTCAAAACAAACGTGACCAATCATGGCGTAGTGGAGAGTGTTTTGACTACAGCCACACCTGGAATAGTACAGGGGCCTTCCCTAATGCACATGTAGAGATCAGTTCAGACAAATATATCCATCCATTATCTTCACACAGACACACTCTATATGGGGCAATTTGGAGAGTTCAGTTGACCTTGATCCATGTTTTTGGACTGTGGGAGGAAACCCACGCGGACACAGGGAGAACATGGATACCCCACCCAGATTGGGATTCGAACCAGGAATCCCTAGCGCTGAGAGGAGAACATGCCAACCACTAAGCCACTGTACCATCCCTTTTGTAAAATTGATTGAAATATTCACAGATTATATACACAGCGGGGGCGGGACGGTGGTTTAGTGGTTGGCATGTTCTCCTCTCAGCGCTAGGGATTCCCGGTTCCAATCCCATCTGGGTGGAGTTTCCATGTTCTCCCCGTGTCCGCGTGGGTTTCCTCCGGGTTCTCCGGTTTCCTCCCACAGTCCAAAAACATGGATCAAGTCAATTGAATTCTCCAAATTGCCCCATATAGAGTGTGTCTGTGTGAGTGAGTGTGTGCCCAGCGATAGATTGGCGTCCTGTCCTGGGTGTGTCTGCCCAGCGCCCGAAACGTTCTCCCCTGGATGGGCATGGGGAACCCCCCCGCGACCCTAATAGAGGATAAAGCGGGAGATAATGAATGAATGAATATATACACAGCAAATCCTTTAAATTTTCCCAGAGATTTATAAATAAGCGCAGAATGTATTGGGTGACTGTATGATCTTTAATTACAGTTCTACACCTTTTTAAGACTTAACAAAGTGTTTTTGTGTAAACATGCATTTTAACAAGTGTGTTCTACTGTTTTGTAGCCTTTTAAAGTCAAACTTGCGGAGACCGCAGACCCGGATAAGAAGCAGATGTTTGAGAGACTCGATGCAGCTGTGACTGCGGCGCTCGGTCCGGTGCAGGACGCTGTGCAGAGCGCAGCTGCTGATGCTCAGAGCCGGGCTGAGGTAGACATCCATCCATCATCTTCAGCTTTATCCTATATTAGGGTCGCGGGGGGGGGGGGTTCCCCATGCCCATCCAGAACGTTCCGGGCGCTGGGCAGATACACCCAGGACAGGACGCCAATCTATCAAAACACTCACACAGACACACTCTATATGGGGCAATTTGGAGAATTTGGTTCCCCATGCCCATCCAGGGGAGAACGTCTCGGGCGCTGGGCAGATAGACCCAGGACAGGACGCCAATCTATCGCTGGGCACACACTCACTCACACAAACATATTCTATATGGGGCAATTTGGAGAACTCAATTGACCTTGATCCATGTTTTTGGACTGTGGGAGGAAACCGGAGAACCCGGAGGAAACCCACGCGGACACGGGGAGGACATGGAAACTCCACCCAGATGGGGCTTCGAACCGGGAATCCCTAGCGCTGAGAGGAGAACATGCCAACCACTAAGCCACCGTGCCGCCCGACCCCTTAGACATTCATTCATTTTCATTCATTATCTTCCGCTTTATCCTCTATTAGGGTCACGGGGTGGTTCCCCATGCCCATCCAGTGGAGAACGTTTCGGGCGCTGGGCAGATACACCCAGGACAGGGCGCCAATCTATCACTGGGCCCACACTCACTCACACAGACACACTCTATATGGGGCAATTTGGAGAACTCAATTGACTTGATCCATGTTTTTGGACTGTGGGAGGAAACCGGAGAACCCGGAGGAAACCCACGCGGACACGGGGAGAACATGCAAACCCAGATTGGGATTTGAACCGGGAATCCCTAGCGCTGAGAGGAGAACATGCCACCGTGCCCCCCGCCCCTTAGACATATTAATAATAATTATAATATAAATAAGACACAATCACTCACACACATTAATTAATTATTAACACTTATTAATTTTCCTAACTGAAAATCATATTCGGACCCTGAGTGTTAAATATGGTCCTGATTGCCATGGAAACAGGGATCTATTTACTTATAAAAATACATATAAATCTTATATATATATATATCTTTATGACGCCCTGCATTTCTTGCTTTGCTGTCTTTCTGTTTTCTTATATACATTTTTTATTTATAAGGTTTTGATGGATGAAGCCAAGGACCTGTTGTCTGATTGGTTGGATTCTCGCTTTGGCAGCCAGGTTACAGAGAACTCCATCTTCTCCGTGTTGCCCAAATACTGGGAGGCTGAGTATCATAAAGACATGGATGCTCTGAATGTAAGTGTTCGTTGAAGTTGGAATATAGTTCATTCATTCATTCATTATCTCCCGCATTATCCTCTATTAGGGTCGCGGTGGGGTTCCCCATGCCCATCCAGGGGAGAACGTTTCGGGTGCTGGGCAGATACACACAGGACAGGGCGCCAATCCATCACTGGGCACACACTCACTCACATAGACACACTCTATATGGGGCAATTTGGAGAACACAATTGACTTGATCCATGTTTTTGGACTGTGGGAGGAAACCGGAGAACCCGGAGGAAACCCACGCGGACACGGGGAGAACATGGAAACTCCACCCAGATGGGGATTCGAACCGGGAATCCCTAGCGCTGAGAGGAGAACGTGCCGACCACTAAGCCACCGTGCCGCCCCTTTATTAAAAATTTATTCATTCATTCATTCATTATCTTCCGCTTTATACTCTATTAGGGTCGCGGTGGGGTTCTCCAGGGGAGAACATCTCAGGCGCTGGGCAGATACACCCAGGACAGGGTGCCAATCCATCGCTGGACACACACTCACTCACACAGACACACTCTATATGGGGCAATTTCGAGAATTCAAATGACTTGATCCATGGTTTTGGACTGTGGGAGGAAACCGGAGAACCCGGAGGAAACCCACGCGGACACGGGGAGAACATGGAAACTCCACCCAGATGGGGATTCAAACCTGGAATCCCTAGAGCTGTGGGTTCTATGCGGGCTCTATGCAGGTTCTATCCGGGATCAATCCGGGCTCTATGCGGGCTCTATGCAGGTTCTATGTGGGCTCTCACTGTAATTCTGCTTTTTAAACAGGTCCTTCCACCCGATGTTCTCACACGCGTCAGTGAATACGTTCCAGAGATCGTGGAATTTGTAAAGAAGATTGTGAACAATGGCTACGGGTGAGTAAAGAAAAGATTTGTGATTGTGATTGAGGATTGGTGTCCTCGCTTTCACGCCTCCGTTCACGTCTCTTTTCGTGCAGTTATGAGTCCAACGGTTCGGTTTATTTCGACACTGCCAAGTTCGACGCCTGCGCGGGACATTCGTATGCCAAGCTGGTGCCAGAAGCCGTGGGAGACCAGAAGGCTTTACAGGAAGGAGAAGGTACAGACGTATGCAGACAGACAGACGCATGCAGAAAGTAGATGCACACAGATGCAGACAGACGGGTAGATAAACGGACATGCACATGCAGACGGACAAATGGATGCAGAAAGTAGATGTACACAGATGCAGAAGATGAATGATGGACAGCACTTGCAGACGGACAAATGGATGCAGACAGGTAGATTGTCCGGACACATGCTGACAGACAGACAGGCATGCATTCAGATAGACGGGTAGACGGACAAAAGGACACACGCATGCAGACGGATAGCCGTAGATAGACAGATGCATGCAGACGGATTGCCAGGCAAAGAGAAGCACACAGAAGCAGACAGATGGACAGGTGTGGACAGGCATGCACATACACACGGACAGACACATGCAGACAAGTAGTTGCAGACAGACGGGTAGGTGAAAAAAGGACGCACGCACGCATGCAGACGGAATGACAGGCAAAGAGAAGCACACACAAGCAGACAGATGGACAGGTGTGGACAGGCATGCACATACAGATGGACAGACGCAAACAGAAAAGAAGATAGGTGCACAGATAGCAGGTAGATACAGAAAAAGAACGCACGTTGCAGACGGAGATAGAGGATGCACATGCAGACGGACGGAAAATGACAGGCAAAGAGAAGCACACAGAAGCACACAGACGGACAGGTGTGGACAGGCATGCACATACAGACAGACAGACAGACGCATGCAGACAAGTAGTTGCAGACAGACGGGTAGATAAAAAGGACACACGCATGCAGACGGACAGATGCATGCAGACGGAATGACAGGCAAAGAGAAGCACACAGTAGCAGACAGATGGACAGGTGTGGACAGGCATGCACAAACAGACAGACAGACGCATGCAGACAAGTAGTTGCAGACAGACGGGTAGGTGAAAAAAGGATGCACGCACGCACGCATGCAGACGGACAGATGCATGCAGACGCATTGACAGGCAAAGAGAAGCACACAAGCAGACAGACGGTCAGGTGCGGGCAGGCTTGCACATACAGACGGACAGACACATGCAGACAGGTAGATGGATGGAATGATTCATGCAGACGGACATGCGAACTAATACAGACAGACGCATGTGGATGGACAGATGCAGACGCAGATGCATGTTAGAGAGCTATACTTTTGGTAACTGGTTCTTTAGAACCGGTACTGAGTTTCTGGGTCAATGATGCCAACTTCGTCTGCAGGTGATCTGAGCATCTCGGCGGACCGGCTGAGTGAGAAACGTTCTCCGAACGATTTTGCTTTGTGGAAGGCGTCCAAACCTGGAGAGCCGTCCTGGGAATCACCATGGGGAATGGTATGGAAAGACCATGTCCTCAGTAGTGCTATACTGACCCTGACCTCTCACGGGCTGACCCTGACCTCTCCGTTTAAACAGGGACGACCCGGCTGGCACATCGAGTGCTCCGCCATGGCTGGCTCTATACTGGGAGCGTCGATGGACATCCACGGGGGGGGGTTTGACCTGCGCTTTCCTCATCATGACAACGAACTGGCGCAGTCTGAGGTCTGTCACCGCAATTACAATTATCAGAACCTTTAACTTTCAAATATTATTATCAGAACTAGGGCTGCAACAACGAATCGATAAAATCGATAAAAATCGATGATCCAAAGTATCGATAATGAATTTCCATTATCGATTCGTTGGGTGGCGCGATTTCCGCGTTACTCGCAAATGTCGTTACCGCCTACGTCACCCGCAGCGCTTCAATAACGCTGGAAAATAATAGCGGCTTGAACAGAACGAGGCGGAGTCTTAAACATTTTGAATAAACATTAAACATTTTGAATAAAATTACTATATATAATGCTATACTATAGAATAATGTTACCGAAAAACATCCATCTTTGAATAAAAGCGTCTGCTAAATGAATAAATGTAAATGTAAAGACATGGAAAAAAAATTTATTTATCCGATTCATCGATTAATCGAAAAAAAATAATCGACCGATTAATCGATTATCAAAATAATCGTTAGTTGCAGCCCTAATCAGAACGAAATCACATCAGGAAGAGGGGAGGGGGGGGGGTGTGTTTAGCACATTCATCTTTCAACGCTGGGGTTCGAATCCCAATCTGGGTTTCCATGTTCCATGTGGGTGTCCTGGTTTCCTCCCACAGTCCAAAAACCTGGATTCAAGGTGAATTGGCTGCTCTAAATTATAGTGTGTGTACATCGATAGATTGGCGTCCTGTCCTGGGTGTATCTGCCCAGCGCCCACCCAAAACATCACATGGATGGACATGGGGAACCCCCATAACCTTAATAACCATAATATTTCATATATAAAAGTATAGTACAGGGTGCCAATCTATCGCTGAACACTTACACAGACATTCACATTATATAGGGGCAATTTACCGTAATGTTCTCCCCGTGTCCGCGTGGGTTTCCTCCGGGTTCTCCGGTTTCGTCCCACAGTCCAAAAACATGGATCAAGTCAATTGAGTTCTCCAAATTGCCCCATATAGACTCTGTTTTCTTTGTGGTCTGTGTACTCTTTCTAATCTGCAGTGTTTGACTCTCGTTTAAAGGCCTATTTCGATAATGACCACTGGGTGCGTTATTTCCTGCACACGGGACACCTCACCATTGCCGGCTGCAAGATGTCCAAGTCTCTGAAGAACTTCATCACAATCAAAGATGCGCTTTCCAAACACACAGGTAAAATGCTATTATATATTTATATTTACTTTTTATTATATGCTGCTATATTTTTATATATATATATATATATTCATTCTTTATCTCCCGCTTCATCCTCTATTAGGGTCGCGGTGTGGCGAACGTCTCAGCCGCTGGGCAGATACACCCAGGACAGGGCGCCAATCTATCGCTGGGCACACACTCACTCACACAGACACACTCTATATGGGGCAATTTGGAGAGTTCACTTGACTTGATCCATGTTTTTGGACTGTGGGAGGAAACCGGAGAACCCGGAGGAAACCCACGCAGACACGGGGAGAACATGGAAACTCCACCCAGATGGGGATTCGAACCGGGAATCCCTAGTGCTGAGAGGAGAACATGCCAACCACTAAGCCACCGTGCTGCCCATATATATATATATATATATATATATATATATATATATATATATATATATATATATATATATATATATGTGTGTATATATTATATTATATATTTGGTTTTTGGTTAGCATGTTCTCCTCTCAGCACTAGGGATTCCCGGTTCGAATCCCCATCTGGGTGGAGTTTCCATGTTCTCCCCGTGTCTGCGTGGGTTTCCTCCGGGTTCTCCGGTTTCCTCCCACAGTCCAAAAACATGGATGAAGCCAATTGAGTTCTCCAAATTGCCCCATATAGAGTGTGTCTGTGAGAGTGAGTGTGTGCCCAGCGATGGATTGGCGCCCTGTCCTGGGTGTATCTGCCCAGCGCCCGAAACGTTCTCCCCTGGATGGGCATGGACACCCCCCTCCCACCCGCGACCCTAATAGAGGATAAAGCAGAAGATAATGGATGGGTGGATGGGTTTTATTTTTTTCTAACGTAATATTAATTTATTTTTTTTATTCTACCACTTATTTGGTAAACAGGGGACTTTCGTGAACATTTCATGTACCACATGTTACGTAAATGACAATAAAGTCTCCCTGAACCCAGGATTGGGACGTTTGTCAGATGAAGGCGACATCGTGGGTTCTGTGTTTTTTAAACGTTGTGAACGCTCTCCACAGCGAGGCAGCTGCGTCTGGCCTTTCTGATGCACTCCTGGAAGGACACTCTGGATTATTCCAGTAACACCATGGAGTCTGCCATCCAGTATGAGAAGTTCATGAACGTGAGTGATTTGTTAGCACGCCATGGAGATGGTGGTGGTGGTGGTGACGCACGCGCCCTAAAAACCACCCTGTTTTTTTTTTGCCTTTAACAGGAGTTCTTCTTGAACATTAAGGACATACTGAGGACCCCCACGGACATCACCGGCCAATTTGAGAAATGGGAAGCTGAGGAGATCGAACTGAACAAAAGGTCAGCTGCATTATGATTTGGGTTCATCCTATAATAGGGTCGCAGGGAGGTTCTCCCATGCCCACCTGGGGAGAACGTTTCGTGCTCATCGATCACTTGGCAAACACATACACCATATGAGGGAAGTTTAGATGGGGGCAATTTAGAGCAGTCTAATTATCTTGAATCCATTTTTTGGATGGAAACCGTGGGAGGAAAGTAAAGAACCCGGAGGAAACCCACATGGACACGGGGAGAACATGGAAAGTCCACCCAGAGCAGGATTTAAACCTTGATCCATCACCCATCCAGGGGAGAACGTTTCGGGCGTGGGCAGATACACCCAGGACAGGGGAAGGAGGCGCTATCCATCACCTGGCAAACACATCCACCATATGAGGGCAGTTTAGATAGGGGCAATTTAGAGCAGCCTATTTACCTTGAACCCCTTTTTTGGTTGGAAATCGTGAAGGCAAAGAACCCGGAGGAAACCCACATGGACATGGGGAGAACATGGAAACTCCACCCAGAGCGGGATTCAAATGTTGATCCATGGGCAAGGGGTTCCCCATCTGGGTGGAGTTTCCATGTTCTCCCCGTGTCTGCGTGGGTTTCCTCCGGGTTCTCCGGTTTCCTCCCACAGTACAAAAAACATGGATCAAGTCAATTGAACTCTCCAAATTGCCCCATATAGAGTGTGTTTGTGTGAGTGAGTGTGTGTCCAGCGATAGATTGGCGCCCTGTCCTGGGTGTATCTGCCCAGCGCCCGAAACGTTCTCCCCTGGATGGGCATGGGGAACCCCACCACGACCCTAATAGAGGATAAAGCTGAAGATAATGGATGGATTGTAAATTTATTGTATAATTTTTCCTTTATTTGTAAATAGTGCTTTTTTTGCACAGTTGTGGGCTCTTGCTCATAAGTTTTTCACTCAGCAGCACCACAGTACTCGGTGATGTGACAATAAAAATCCTTGAATCCTTGATATTAATCCTTTTATTAATACAGACAAACAATATTTTTTATACGATATCTGGAATAGCTAGCTGTTTTCATGGTGATGGTTGCTGATTTGCGCTATAAACGTATCAGCAGCATACGGTGGACATATGGTTTGTGTTTTCTGTGCAGTTTCTTTGAGAAGAAAGAGGCCATTCACGAGGCCCTGTGTGACAATATCGACACGCGTTCGGTGCTGGAGGAAATGAGGGCTCTGGTGGGTCAGAGCAACACCTACATGGCGGCCAGGAAGAGCGCCAAGCTCCTACCCAACCGCATGCTGCTCCAAAGCATCGCCTATTACCTCACAGACATGTTTAAGGTAAGTTCTCCTCAAACGCCGGAGGGATTACACCTGACCAAGTCCCAGCTAAACCCTCAATTCATCACGACCTGACCTTCGGTCTGGACCCTTGGACTCTCACCTTAAACTCTAAAGTCAAAGTCAAAGTAGGCTTTATTGTCAATTCCTTCACATGTTCTATACATACTATATCATTCATTCATTATCTCCCGCTTTTATCCTATATTAGGGTCGCGGTGGGGTTCCCCATGCCCATCCAGGGGAGAACGTCTCGGGCGCTGGGCAGATAGACCCAGGACAGGGCGCCAATCCATCGCTGGGCACACACTCACTCACACAGACGCACTCTATATGGGGCAATTTTTGAGAATTCAATTGACTTGATCCATGTTTTTGGAATGTGGGAGGAAACCGGAGAACCCGGAGGAAACCCACGCAGACACGGGGAGAACATGGAAACTCCACTAGATGGGGATTCGAACCGGGAATCCCTAGAGCTGAGAGGAGAACATGCTAACCACTAACTAATATAAGTAATAAATAACATTATATGATTTGTAACAGTAGTAGATCTATCATGTTCTCAAAACCGTCCGTTCCTGTAGATTCCTTCTTTATAACATCAGGAAGATCAGACCCTTCTTGACTGAACATGCCACCCAACTGCTTGTTCAAGCCCTAGTCTTAGTCCTATCCCGGCTTGATTATTGTAATGCGCTACTTGCCGGTATCCCAGCTTCCACAATCAGACCTCTTCAACTAATTGAAATCTCTGCAGCCCGACTCGTGTTTAACCAACTCAAGCGAACTCAAGTCACTCCATTACTCATGTCCCTCCATTGGCTCCCTGTAGCTGCTGCATTCAGTACAAGTCACTGATTCTGGTCTACAGAACCATTTCTGGATCTTCCCCCTCCTACCGTCACTCTTATCTTTTCAAAATACACTCCGACTCGTGGGCGGCACGGTGGCTTACTGGTCAGCACATTCGAAACTACTGAAGACGCATCTCTTTAACAAATACCTGTTGTAGAAAAAAAAAAAGGGGGGGGGCGCAGCATCAAATAACAATCAGGTTTGATGAATTTACAGTGTACCGTATTTTCCGGACCATAAGGCGCAGTCTGATTTACGGGGTCTATTTCTGTATTTGCCCCACGTATAAGGCGCACCGTACTATAAGGCGCAGTCTGAATTACGGACTCTATTTCCGTACGGTACTTATTCTGTACGGCAGCGTATTATAAGGCACTCGCTAAAACATACGATCTACAAGAAAAGTAAAGGATGCAGAACGCTGATTTATAATTGAAGTTTATTCTACTACTTGATAAAACACACATTATTTTAATCTCTCTTCTCTCACAAATCCATCAAAGTCCTCGTCTTCTGTGTCTGAATTAAAAAGCTGGTTCTCTATCGAGCACTCCGGCGTTCCCTCTCATCGATGTCCGAGTCCGTCTCGTCTCTGGGCGGCCGTTCGGCGACGACGCCGGCTTTCCCGAAAGCTCGGACGACGGTCACGGCAGAAACCTCAGTCCAGGCGTCCACAACCCATTCACAGACGGTGGCGTAACTCGCCCCGCCGCCGCCTCCCGAGTTTTAGTAAACGTGTGTTCGCGTCTATCATCCATCGCTCCCACGCCGCCCACGACTTTACTTTAAACGCCCCGTTTACCCCAATGTCCAGCGGTCCGAGTTCTTTATTTAATCCTCCCGGAATGACGGCGAGCTCCCGATTAATTTTCTTCACTTCACGTTGTCTGTGAGATGAGCGCGCATGGAGTCACAGATCAGCAGGGACGGTGATGTGTGGAAAAAAAAAACCACCCGGTCGCACAACAATACTTTTATAGAATTTGGAACTCCGTACACGTATAAGGCGCACCGGATTATAAGGCGCACGTCCGATTTCGGGGAAATTTTAGGCTTTTAGGTGCGCCTTATAGTCCGGAAATACGGTAGTTGGATTTCTCCATAACTTCTGACTGTAATGTTCTCATCTGTAAGTCGCTTTGGTTAAAAACGTCCGCTAAATGTAAATGTAGGACAATCCGCTTCTGATGCAGAACCTTCGAATGGTCATTCTCGCCGTACATAATGAACTGGAACTCATTGCAGAGCGTCTGGTAGAACTTACTCACCGCTGCACTGAGCGCTCATGCGTCCTTCTGTTTACAGACGTTTGGAGCCATCGAGGGAACCGAACCCATTGGATTCCCCGTCGGAAAAACTGACCGAAGTTTTGATGTGAGTACGCGAGCTCGGTCTGCCGCCGGCTTTACAGGCGTTTCCTGGTGATGTGCAGGTTGTAAGAGGATTGTGTGACTTTGTGTCCCATAGCTGGAAAGTACGGTCATGCCCTATCTCAACGTCTTGTCCGAATTCAGGGAAGGCGTCCGAAAGATTGCGAGGGAACAGAAAGGTACGTCGTTTTTTTGGGCATTTTAAAAGTCGGCTGAATTTTAAGGAGCGGGTTTTGTGATTGTTATTGATGAACAATAGGGAACAATAACTATCTACAAAACAGTTAAGAGTCCACTGAAAACAAAATAATGTGTGCAATACATAACAAGTGCAATATATTCTCGTGAGTTCTGCAATACGGGTATTCATATTCATTCATTCATTCGTTATCTTCCGCTTTATCCTATATTAGGGTCGCGGGGGGGGAGAGCATGCCCCATGCCCCATGCCCATCCAAGGGAGAACGCTTTGGGCGCTGGGCAGATACACCCAGGACAGGGCGCCAATCTATCGCTGGGCACACACTCACTCACACAGACACACTCTATATGGGGCAATTTGGAGAACTCAATTGACTTGATCCATGTTTTTGGACTGTGGGAGGAAACCGGAGAACCCGGAGGAAACCCACACAGACACGGGGAGAACATGGAAACTCCACCCAGATGGGGATTCGAACCGGGAATCCCTAGCGCTGAGAGGAGAACGTGCCAACCACTAAGTCACCGTGCCGCCCGCCTTATATTTTATTTATTTTATTTGACTTAAATTTATTCCTGTTTTATTTGTACATTGCACCTTTGGAGTCGCACCCAAATTTCATTGCCATGAAAATTACAATGACAATAAAGACGATTCTGATTCTGATTCTTAACAGTGATGGAGGTGCTCCAGCTGTGTGATGCAGTCAGAGACGACGTTCTGCCCGAGCTGGGAGTCCGGCTGGAAGATCATGAGGGTATAAAACATACGCGGGGATTATACAGGGGGTGGTAGCTCAGGGATTAGGGTGCTAAAGGTTGGGGGTTTAGTTCCCAGAACCACCAGGTTGACAGTGTGGGCCCTAAAAGGCCTTTAACCCTTATTGCTCCAGGGCTAACACTAAAGTGCGTACATGTGCCCGGAGCAGTGAGCAATCCTGTATACAGTGCCCAGGAAGCAATTCGGTGCCTTGCTCAAGGGCACTTCAGCCATGGTAGTTGGTGGGCCTGGGAATCAAACCGGGGACCTTCAGATCACAAGGCTGGTTCATTAACCACAAGCCTACAGCGAATTATTTTCATAGTGCTATTTTCAAAATGATGCAGTACCCTCCTCATACCATTAGGGTGACCAGATTCTAATTCACCAGCTGTGGGACAAAGACTATGTTTGTGTGGGACACCAATGCACTGCTATATATATATATATATATATATATATATATATATATATATATATATATATATATATATATATATATATATATATATATGTATATTTATATATATATGTATACACATATATATGATATTGTGTTTGTGTGTGTATATACTATATCTTTATATATATATATATATAAATATATGTGTGTATGTATGTATTATAATATTCATATTATTCATTATCTCCCGCTTCGTATTATGTATTTTATGTATCCATTTCAGGCGCTGGGCAGATAGACCCATATATATATATATACGCAGACACACTCTATATAATATATATATCCATGTTTTTGGACTGTGGGAGGACACCGGAAAAAAACACAGACAAAAAACTCCACACAACACCCTACGCTGAGAGGCGAACACACACCACCGTGCCGCCTTATATATATACAGTATATATATATATATATGTAGTGTATATATATATATATATATATATATATATATATATATATATATATATATGACCTAATGTGCGTAAAAAAAAAAAATATTTGCATTGTTTGTGTTGGTGGGCGCGCCCTTAACATGCGTTTGCATTCCCGATTGGCTGACATTCAAACAGCCCGCCTCTCCCCTGATGACGGACAACACAGCCAACCAATGTCGGATTATAAAACCCGCTTAAAAACTGGAGTTTGACTTTGCGGCACAACGTCTCAATTTGCGGGACATTTCAAAAAGTAATGAAATGACTGTCCTGCACAAAACAGGACATCTGGTCACCCTACAGACCATTGATGACCGTGTAAACAATTAAGCTTTCAATTCAAAGACATTATTATGATGAACTACGTGACATCATTTAAAAATCATTTCAGTTTAGATGGACAAACAATGCTTTAAGTTCAAGTTCACAATGTAAAAAGCTTTGTCTTTTTTTTTACTGATTAATAATTATTGCAGGCTGTTGATTTGCATAGCGTTTGAATTTTGCAGATGTTTTTGCATTAGGTAGAACATGGTGAGAACTTTGCAATAGTGAATGAGTTTCCAAACGTACCTTAACGTTTAGTTGATGTCATTTTAAAAGGCCTCCGTACTGTGGTGAAGCTCGTGGACAAAGAGACTCTGTTAAAGGAGAGAGAAGAAAAAAAGCAGGTAGGATTTGTTCAATTTGCCCCATCTTTCCATTTTCCCTTAAATGCAACAGATTAATCTCAGCAGGTTGATGTAACTGCAGAGAAATCAGACGCTTCTAAAAGCCAGTGATGGAAAAGTCTATTCAGCAGTTGAGTTGAGTCGAGTTATGTGTGTTGTCGGTGTGTAGTTTGTCCACCAGAGGGCACTGGTGGACAAACCACCAGTTCATATTCCCGTTCATATGCCCACACAACAAAGGCACTCTGTTCTTAAATGTTAAATGATAGGTTTTATTGACCTGATACACATTTTTAATGAAATTCATACGACTTCTATTTGTAAACACCTTTTAAAGTTTTATCATTTTAACACTGTCTGCCCCAAGTGATAGAGCTACACACGGCACTGCGACATTTGCTTTAGTAATCCATCCATCCATTATCTTCCGCTTTATCCTCTATTAGGGTCGCAGAGTGGGGGGGGGTTCCCCATGCCCTTCCAGGGGAGAACGTTTCGGGCGCTGGGCAGATACACCCAGGACAGGCCACCAACCTATCGCTGGGCACACACTCACTCACAGACACACTCTATATGGGGCAATTTGGAGAACTCAATTGAGTTGATCCATGTTTTTGGACTGTGGGAGGAAACCGGAGAACCCGGAGGAAACCCACGCGGACACGGGGAGAACATGCAAACTCCACCCAGATTGGGATTCGAACCGGGAATCCCTAGCGCTGAGAGGAGAACATGCTAAACCACTAAGCCGCCGTGCCGCCCCAATCAGAAAGTTGTGTGTTTGAATCCCAGGTCCAGTGAGTTACCAATGTGGGTCCTTGAGCGAGACCCTTAGCCATTATTACTCCAGGGGGCGCTGTACCAACCCTGTGTTCTGAACCATGCCCTTCCAGGGGAGAACGTTTCGGGCGCTGGGCAGATACACCCAGGACAGGACACCAATCTATCACTGGACACACACTCACTCACACAGACACACTCTATATGGGGGGGGCAATTTCGCTGGAGAACTCACATCACAACAGACACACTCTATAGTGACTTGATGCATGTTTTTGGACTGTGGGAGGAAACCGGAGAACCCGGAGGAAACCCACGCGGACACGGGGAGGACATGGAAACTCCACCCAGATGGGGATTCGAACCGGGAATCCCTAGAGCTGAGAGGAGAACATGCCAACCACTAAGCCACCCCTATAAGAAATCAGTTTATCTTAAATTATGAGAACTTTCTTTGCATGAGTTTGACTTTAATGAAACTTTGATCGGATTTAAACAGCTGGAGGAGGACAAGAGAAAAAAGAAAGAAGAAGCAGCCAGAAAGAAACAAGAACAAGAGGTTGGATTAGCATTAAAGCACATGAATCCATTTCCCAATTCTGACACGTGACCTGCATCACAAACTGAACCCTGAACCATTTTTGCCCGACAGGAGGCCAAACTGGCAAAGATGAAGATTCCCCCCAGCGAGATGTTCCGCTCCGAAACGGACAAGTTTTCCAGCTTTGATGACACGGTAACATTAAATTAGCTTTCTACACATTTATCCATCCATTATCTTCCGCTTTATCCTCTATCAGGGTCGCGGTGGGGTTCCCCCCCATGCCCATCCAGGGGAGAGCGTTTCGGGCGCTGGGCAGATACACCCAGGACAGGGCGCCAATCTATCGCTGGGCACACACTCACCCACACAGATACACTCTATATGGGGCAATTTGGAGAACTCAATTGACATGTTTTTGGACTGTGGGAGGAAACTGGAGAACCCGGAGGAAACCCACACGGACACGGGGAGAACATGGGAACTCCACCCAGGTTGAGATTCAAACCGGGAATCCCTAGCACTGAGAGGAGAACATGCCAACCACTAAGCCACCGTGCCGCCCCTATACCCTAATATTCATTCATTCATTCATCATCTTCCGCTTTATCCTCTATTAGGGTCACGGGGGGGTTCCCCACGCCCATCCAGGGGAGAACGTTTCGGGCGCCAGGCAGATACACCCAGGACAGGACGCCAATCTATCACTGGACACACACTCACTCACACAGACACACTCTATATGGGGCAATTTGCAGAACTCAATTGACTTGATCCATGTTTTTGGACTGTGGGCGGAAACCGGAGAACCCGGGGGAAACCCACGCGGATACGGGGAGAACATGGAAACTCCACCCAGATTGGAATTCGAACCGGGAATCCCTAGCGCTGAGAGGAGAACATGCCAACCACTAAGCCACCGTGCCGCCCTTCGACCCTAATATTCATTTTTTTTTATTATCTTCCGCTTTATCCTCTATTAGGGTCACGGTGGGGTTCCCCATGCCCATCCAGGGGAGAACGTCTCGGGCGCTGGGCAGATACACCCAGGACAGGATGCCAATCTATCACTGGGCACACACTCACTCACACAGACACACTCTATATGGGGCAATTTGGAGAACTCAATTGACTTGATCCATGTTTTTGGACTGTGGGAGGAAACCGGAGAACCCGGAAAACATTTTTTCCCCCCATTTATCCGATTCATCGATTAATCGGAAAAAATAATCGACCGATTAATCGATTATCGAAATAATCGTTAGTTGCAGCCCTACTGTAAATCTATGTCGCGTTATTAAGCCGTGTGTGTGTGTGTGTGTGTGTGTGTGTGTGTTGTACACAGGGCTTCCCTACACACGATGCCGAGGGGAAGGAGCTGAGCAAGGGGCAGATCAAAAAGCTGCGCAAGCTTTACGAAGGGCAGGAAAAGCTCTACAAGGAGTTCCTTCTGTCGGCACAGAACGGATGCTGAGGGGGTCGGGGAGTCGGAGTCCGGCGCGAGCTGCCGTCTGCCCCCCGTTTCGCGTCTGTCCCGTGATGGAGAATAAACGCATCACAGCGAGACACTTGTGCGGGGGGTTTAGGCCGAGCCACGGCGCAGTGGCCGTCGTCTCGTCACGTATATCACGATATAGGAATTCTAAGTTGTGGAGACAGGAATTCGGGGTAGACTTTAAGCACTGGGAGGACGAGGGTGAGGAATCGTGCAGGCACCTGGGGATGTGTCCGGTTTTCTACACTTTAAGGCATTTTATATTATTCATTGTCCTTGTAGATTATTTAAAGAATAATGATGAAAAGTGAACGATGGACCGCTGAAGTCATGTGGTCATTTTGTAATGGACACTGTTAGTTAGGCCTGGATTTCCCACTCCAGCTCTAATCTGTATTTGCAATGTTTTTTGGTGAATTATTATAAATAATCTGTCCACATTTCCGCCTGGACGTCATTGAATCCTCTGACTTATGAGCTTGTTTATACCATAATATTAATATTTCTGTTAGTTGGTGTACAGTTACAGTACAAACCACTGTGATGTGACCACTATGACCCCGCCTACCTTTGGGGTAGTGTAACGACGTCTAGCGGATGTGCACATTAATACGCTTACAAGGAGCCTGTATTAGTATCACGACTCTGTAATCTCATAATTCACAGGATTCAGTAGATTACAGAACAAAATATAAATAAGAAAATATCAGGTTCTAAACATATTAGTGGTTGGCATGTTCTCTTCTCAGCGCTAGGGATTCCCGGTTCGAATCCCCATCTGGGTGGAGATTCCATGTTCTCCCCGTGTCCGCGTGGGTTTCCTCCGGGTTCTCCGGTTTCCTCGCACAGTCCAAAAAACATGGATCGAGTCAATTGAGTTCTCCAAATTGCCCCATATAGAGTGTGTCTGTGTGAGTGAGTGTGTGTCCAGAGATGGATTGGCTGGCGCCCTGTCCTGGGTGTATCTGCCCAGCGCCCGAAACGTTCTCCCCTGGATGGGCATGGGGAACCCCCCCGCGACCCTAATAGAGGATATAGCAGAAGATAATGAATGAATGAATATATATATATTATCCATCCATTTTCTTCCGCTTTTATTATATCTTATCCTCTATTAGGGTCGCGGTGGGGTTCCCCATGCCCATCTAGGGGAGAACATTTCGGGCGCTGGGCAGATACACCCATGACAGGGGGGCAATCTATCACTGGGCACACACTCACTCACACAGACACACTCTATATGGGGCAATTTGGAGAATTCAATTGACTTGATCCATGTTTTTGGACTGTGGGAGGCAACCGGAGAACCCGGAGGAAACCCACGCGGACACGGGGAGAACATGGAAACTCCACCCAGATGGGGATTCGAACCCGGAATCCCTAGTGCTGAGAGGAGAACATGCTAAACCACTAAGCCACCGTGCCACCCCTAAACATATTGTTTATCATTAATCTAATAGAACCCACACTTATCCCATTCAAGAGCCAGAGTCCCAAATATGGACATAATATGGACAGAATGAGCCATGACTTCAGTGGACGTTTTGTAATGAACGATTTTGGGGGAAATAATGAAATTTGCAGTGTTTGTAATTTACTATAAGCAGAAATCTGATCAGGTAAATCTTTTTTATGTGATTCTTATAAACTTTGATAAGCTTGGAAATCTGAAATGAAGAATTGACTGGACTGTGGTGGACTGAGAGGTGAAGGTACCGGGGAACAAATTTAAGGAATAACATCATGAATAAATGAAAACTTGATTTTCTCAATGGTCCTGTTTGTCTTTTGATGTTTTCACTGGAAATAATGTTACTTTTATTTTCCTTTCCAGAAGTTTTGTTCTAAAATGTCTTTTTCCGAACTTTCAGACACTTATAATAAATAAGTGAAAATAATAAATGTGTTTTAAAACGTGTTACTTATTTTATTTATTTATTTACCTTTGGGCGGCACGGTGGTTTAGTGGTTGGCATGTTCTCCTCTCAGCGCTAGGGATTCCCGGTTCGAATCCCCATCTGGGTGGAGTTTCCATGTTCTCCCCGTGTCCACGTGGGTTTCCTCCGGGTTCTCCGGTTGCCTCCCACAGTCCAAAAACATGGATCAAGTCAATTGAATTCTCCAAATTGCCCCATATAGAGTGTGTCTGTGTGAGTGAGTGTGTGCCCAGCGATAGATTGGCGCCCTGTCCTGGGTCTATCTGCCCAACGCCCGAAACGTTCTCCCCTGGATGGGCATGGGGAACCCCACTATGACCTTAATAGAGGATAAAGCAGAAGATAATGGATGAAGGAATAATGGATGGATGTGGTTGGCATGTTCTCCTCTCAGCACTAGAGATTCCCGGTTCGAATCCCCATCTGGGTGGAGTTTCCATGTTCTCCCCGTGTCCACGTGGGTTTCCTCCGGGTTCTCCGGTTTCCTCCCACAGTCCAAAAACATGGATCAAGTCAATTGAGTTCTTCAAAATTGCCCCTATAGAGTGTGTCTGTGTGTGTGAGTGTGTGTCCAGCGATGGATTGGCGCCCTGTCCTGGGTGTATCTGCCCAGCGCCCGAGACGTTCTCTTCTGGATGGGCATGGGGAACCCCCCTGACCCTAATAGAGGATAAAGCGGGAGATAATGAATGAATGAATATTTACCTTTGGCTATTAAAACAGGATCAAACTTTCTCCAAAACGGCATTTCTTGTTTTATTTTATATCTGAAAATAAAGTACCAATGATGTGTGTGTGAGTGAGTGTGTGCCCAGCGATAGATTGGCACCCTGTCCTGGGTCTATCTGCCCAGCGCCTGAAACGTCTCCTGAAACACCCAGGACAGGGCGCCAATCTATCGCTGGGCACACACTCACTCACACAGACACACTCTATATGGGGCAATTTAAAGAATCCCATTGACTTGATCCTGGCACGGTGGCTTAGTGGTTAGCAAATTTCCTCCCACAGTCCAAAAACATGGATCAAGTCAGTTGAATTCTCCAAATTGCCCCATATAGAGTGTGTCTGTGTGAGTCAGTGTGTGCCCAGCGATGGATTGGCACCCTGTCCTGGGTGTATCTGCCCAGCGCCCGAAACGTTCTCCCCTGGATGGGCACGGGAACCCCCCCCCTCCCCCCCGCGACCCTAATAGAGGATAAAGTGGAAGATGATGGATGAATGAATGATGGATGGATGTGGTGGCTTAGTGGTTGGCATGTTCTCCTCTCAGCACTAAAAATTTCCGGTTCGATTCCCAATCTGGGTGGAGTTTCCATGTTCTCCCCGTGTCCGCGTGGGTTTCCTCCGGGTTCTCCGGTTTCCTCCCACAGTCCAAAAACATGGATCAAGTCAATTGAATTCTCCAAATTGCCCCATATAGAGTGTGTCTGTGTGAGTGAGTGTGTGCCCAGCGATAGATTGGCGCCCTGTCCTGGGTCTATCTGCCCAACGCCCGAAACGTTCTCCCCTGGATGGGCATGGGGAACCCCACTATGACCTTAATAGAGGATAAAGCAGAAGATAATGGATGAAGGAATAATGGATGGATGTGGTTGGCATGTTCTCCTCTCAGCACTAGAGATTCCCGGTTCAAATCCCCATCTGGGTGGAGTTTCCATGTCCTCCCCGTGTCCGTGTGGGTTTCCTCCGGGTTCTCCGGTTTCCTCCCACAGTCCAAAAACATGGATCAAGTCAGTTGAGTTCTCCAAATTGCCCCATATAGAGTGTGTTTGTGTGAGTGAGTGTGTGCCCAGCGATGGATTGCTGTCCTGTCCCCTGGATGGGCATGGGCATGGGACCCCCCCCCCCCCCGCGATCCTAATAGAGGATAAAGCAGAAGATAATGAATGAATGAATGAATAATGGATGGATGTAGAAAGTTTGCTCAGGGTGAAACGTTCTCGTGTTCTTCTCTGTTCTAAGGTGGCGCACTGGCTCTTTAATAAAGGGCGGCGCTTTGGAGCTCAGAAGGCTTTAACGCTGATGGTTGTGTTTGTCCTGCTCTCAGTGGAAGAACGCTGAGGAACTCAGTGGAGTGGAGGAGGTGGAAGCAGACGCTTTGTGGACGCTGAGACCCTGAGAACTCGGATGTGTGGGCAGTGAGCGCGGGGTCGGGTGGAGGAGACGCAGACATGGCGGTGCTGATCTGCAGGGTTCAGTATCTGGAGGACTCGGACCCGTTCGTCTGCAGCAACTTCCCCGAACCTCGCAGACCTCTGCAGTACGACTTCACAGAACATCTGCCCCTGAGCGAGCAGATCGCCGGGGTCCACAGCCTGCTGCAGGCTCCGTTAAAGGTGAAGCTCTCTCTCACACACTTTCATTAAAGTGATCCATCCATTATCTTCTGGGGGGGGGGGGCAGATAGACCCAGGACAGGACACCAATCTATCGCTGGGCACTCACTCACACAGACACACTCTATATGGGGCAATTTGGAGAACTCAATTGACTTGATCCATGGTTTCGGACTGTGGGAGGAATCCGGAGAACCCGGAGGAAACCCACGCGGACACGGGGAGAACATGGAAACTCCACCCAGATTGGGATTCGAACCTGAATCCCTAGAGCTGAGAGGAGAACATGCTAACCACTAAGCCACCGTGCCGCCCTTATTGTCCATCCGTCCATCCATTATCTTCCGCTTTATCCTATATTAGGGTCGTGGGGGGGTTCCATCCAGGGGAGAACGTTTTGGACGCTGGGCAGATACACCCAGGACAGGGTGCCTATCTATCACTGAGCACAAACTCACTCTATATGGGGCAATTTGGAGAACTCAATTGACTTGATCAATGGTTTTGGACTGTGGGAGGAATCCGGAGAACCCGGAGGAAACCCACGCAGACACGGGGAGAACATGGAAACTCCACCCAGATTGGGATTCGAACCTGAATCCCTAAAGCTGAGAGGAGAACATGCAGACCACTAAACCACCGTGCCGCCCTTATTGTAATATAATTTATTATTTTATTATTATAACCGAATCCCAATCTGGGTGGAGTTTCCATGTTCTCCCCGTGTCTGCGTGGGTTTCCTCCGGGTTCCCCGGTTTCCTCCCTCAGTCCAAAACATGGATCAAGGTCAATTAATTGAATTCTCCAAATTGCCCCATATAGAGTGTGGTTGTGCGTGTCTGTGTTTGTGTCCGTGTTTGTACGTGTTCTCCCCTGGATGGGCGTGGGGAAAAGTGGAAGCTAATGGATGGCTGGATCATTATAACTTAACCAATACATATTTATTCGTTTAATCTTTGAAGAGTCGATAAGCAGGGACTTGACTCCCTGATTCCTATGATTCCCAACTTTATTTTTTTAAGAACCTAAGACTGAAATAATCCTTTTAAAACATTTGTGCTGGACGTGTGAACTGTGTAATTATCAAATATTAATTAAAATAGAATGTATAAGGCCATTTTACTTTTTTCCGCCAATAAAACAAATGGGAGGACCATTTGTATATGCAAATATTTTCATCCACCTGACATCCCATAGTATTATCTTACATTTGTCACGGGAAGCTAAAAGGGAGATTTAGCTTTTATTGATTTGCACACATTTCTCGGCTTTTTATTGAAATGAATGGCTAGGGAACGTGTTTCCATGCTGCAGTCACAGGCTCGGGTGCAAACGACACTACTGTAATAAATGCAGGGTCATATCGTCATATCGGTGATGCACACTTAAAGGTAGGATGTGTAATTGCCTACAAGGTGGTTAACTTTAGACATAATAATTATGTCTAAAGTTGTCTAAAGGGGAGTGGTAGCTCAGTGGTCAGGGCGTTGGGTTATCAATCTGAAGGTTGGGGGTTCAAATCCCAGGTCCACTGACGTTACCAATGTGGCTCCTTGAGCAAGACCCTTAACCCTCATTGCTGCAGGGGTGTTGTGATGAACCCTGTGCTTACCTTGTAAGTCGCTTTGGATAAAAGCATCCAATAAATGACCAAATGTAATGTAAATGTTAATTTTCCCAATTAAAAAGTATTCCTGGGCGGCACGGTGACTTAGTGGTTGGCACGTTCGCCACTCAACGCTAGGGATTCCCGGTTCGAATCCCCATTTGGGTGGAGTTTCCATGTTCTCCCCGTGTCTGCGTGGGTTTCCTCCGGGTTCTCCGGATTCCTCCCACAGTCCGAAACCATGGATCAAGTCAATTGAGTTCTCCAAATTGCCCCATATAGAGTGTGTCTGTGTGAGTGAGTGTGTGATAGATTGGTGTCCTGTCCTGGGTGTATCTTCCCAGCGCTCGAAACATTCTCCCCTGGATGGGCATGGAGAACCCCCCCGCGACCCTAATAGAGGATAAAGTGGAAGATAATGGATGGATGGTTGCAGAGCACAATCCACATGCATTAGAAAGCTGCTGCAACAGAGATTGTTCACAATGGGATGCATTCCCATCCATTCATTATCTTCTGTTTAATCCTCTATTAAGATCATGGGGTGGGTTCTCCATGCACGACCAGGGTGCCCAGGACAGGACGCCAATCTATCGATGGGCACACATACTTTATATACAGGGGAGAATTAAAGCAGCCAATTCCCCTTGAATTCATGTTTTTGGATTGTGGGAGAAAACCAGCTTGGTTTTAATTGTTGCTCAATGGTCCAGGGGGTTATATCGGCGTTCTTGGAGTTGTTGGTGTGCTGGTATGAGTATGTGACCGTGTGGACATGATGGACTTTATCCCTCAGGAAAGGGTGGGATCTGTAAGCAGATGATAAGACCCACAGGAACAGCCCTTTCAGTCGTACTCATTATTACTCTGAAGTGTCATCATGTGAACGAGGAAACTCCGGCAGATGAAGCCACAGGATAGCCTGTCCTTCCCTCCACTAACCATTTGGACTGGATAATTAAGACTGTGAGGTCTCATTCCTGATTTGGAGATTATTTTCTGTAAGATGGCATTCATGCTGCAGATTAACTGGAATTCTCATGTTAATAATTTTCATGGCAGCGGCAGCTAGAAATTATATTTGGATGTTTTATGACAAATTGGAAATGATCCAAATAAAAGTGAATTTAATTGTAAAAAAAAAAAAAAGTCTTTTGGCAAACGTACAAAATGTTTGAGGCATGTTCTCCTCTCAGCGCTAGGGATTCCCGGTTCGAATCCCCATCTGGGTGGAGTTTCCATGTTCTCCCCGTGTCCGCGTGGGTTTCCTCCGGGTTCTCCGGTTTCCTCCCACAGTCCAAAAACATGGATCAAGTCAATTGAATTCTCCAAATTGCCCCATATAGAGTGTGTGTGTGAGTGAGTGTGTGCCCAGCGATAGTTTGGCGCCCTGTCCTGGGTGTATCTGCCCAGCGCCCGAGACGGAAGATAATGAATGGATGGATGTACTCTTTTAATATCTTTAGGTACAACAGTCCACTGGGTCGAGTTAATTGCGGCCAAAGTGTGGATGTTGCTGAAAACGACGGCATGGATCCATGTTTTTGGACTGTGGAAGGCAACCGGAGAACCCGGAGGAAACCCACATGGACACGGGGAGAACATGGAAACTCCACCCAGATGGGGATTCGAACCGGGAATCCCTAGTGCTGAGTGGCGAACGTGCCAACCACTAAGCCACCGTGCCGCCCAGGAATACTTTTTAATTGGGAAAATTAACATTTACATTTACATTTGGTCATTTATTGGTCACTTTTATCCAAAGCGACTTACAAGGTGAGCACAGGGTTAATCACAGCGCCCCCTGGAGTAATGAGGGTTAAGGGTCTTGCTCAAGGACCCACACTGGTAACTTCAGTGGACCTGGGATTTGAACCCCCAACCTTCAGATTGATAACCCAACACCCTGACCACTGAGCTACCACGCTCAATGATGTCATCAAATGTTTAACTTTACTTTACTTGCTTGGTTCATAAGTCCAAACATTCAAAATTTTCGTCACCTTAAATCGTGATTTTGGGTGACCGACTCCACTGATTGCTCTTATTCCACTTCAGTTAGAGGAGTGCACGCTGCAGGTTGCTCCCTGTGGAAACTACCTGGATCTGGACTCTTCTCTGGCAGAACAGCGGGATGATCTGGAGCAGTTCTACGAGGACCTGGCGTAAGTGTCGCGTCTTTTAGAGCTTTTTTACTTAATCTATCAAATGCAAATACAAAGATTGGGGGGAAAAGAGGTAAGTACATGAATATGGGGTCATACCCAGGACAGGGCGCCAATCTATCGCTGGGCACACAGACACACTCTATATGGGGCAATTTGGAGAACTCAATTGACTTGATCCATGTTTTTGGACTGTGGGAGGAAACTGTAAAGAGTGTGTCTGTGTGCGTGAGTGTGTGCCCAGCGATGGATTGGCGCCCTGTCCTGGGGGAAAAAAGGTAAGTACATGAATATGGGGTCATATTTATAGATGACTGATGGTTGATCATCCTGATCTCATAGCATCAGTATCCAGCCATTCATTATCTTCCACTTTTGTCCTCTAGTAGGGTCGCAGTGGGGTTCCCCATGCCCATCCAGGGGAGAACGTTTCGGGCACTGGGCAGATACACCCAGGACAGGGCGCCAATCCATCGTGGGGCACACACTCACTCACACACACACACACTCTATATGGGGCAATTTGGAGAACTCAATTGACTTGATCCATGTTTTTGGTCTGTGGGAGGAAACCGGAGAACTCGGAGGAAACCCACGCGGACACAGGGAGAACATGGAAACTCCACCCAGATGGGGATTCGAACCGGGAATCCCTAGTGCTGAGAGGAGAACATGCCAACCACCAAGCCACTGTGCCACCCAGGCATTACTTTACCAAATGATGTCATTAGTTTGTGGCAATAGGTTGGATTAGTCGTGATTAATCACCGCACTTCAGGTCTACTCCACCATTACTGTATCAGCATGGTTCTATGTCTTGACTGATTTGCTGTGTTCATGTTCTTACAACTGATATCCTGAGTTATCATCTGTAGAACGTCTCAACGTCTTTTTGTTCGGTATCATTGTACGTTCTTTGATTTATTCTATTTCTAAGCTGCTTATCTGTCTCAGCACACACAGTGCACACTCTGCATGCATCAGCACAAAGACATGTTTACATCTGGGGGAAGCGAGTTTCCCAAATTTGCTTTCTAGTGTGTTTTTGGCCGGAGTTAGAAAACTTAAATGCAGGGAGAACATGCAAACTTAAACACGTCTCAATTAAACACGTCTCAAACAGTCTTTGCCGAACTAAAATATTTGTATGTCTTCTAAAATCAGATCTTTGAATTTATTAATTTATTAAGTGATGAAATCTATCCATTATCTTCTGCTTTATCCTCTATTAGGGTCGCGGGGGGGGGGGGGGGGTTCCCCATGCCCATCCAGGGGAGAACGTCTCGGGCGCTGGGGGGATACACCCAGGACAGGGCGCCAATCTATCACTGGGCACACACTCACTGACACAGACACACTCTATATGGGGCAATTTGAAGAACTCAATTGACTTGATCCATGTTTTTGGACTGTGGGAGGAAACCGGAGAACCCGGAGGAAACCCACACGGACACGGGGAGAACATGGAAACTCCACCCAGATGGGGATTCGAACCGCGCTGAGAGAAGAACGTGCCAAGCACTAAGACACCGTGTGACCCTTTTTCATTTATTATCTCCCGCTTTATCCTCTATTAGGGTTGTGGTGGGGGGGTTCCCCATGCCCATCCAGGGGAGAACGTCTCGGGCGCTGGGGGGATACACCCAGGACAGGGCGCCAATCCATCGCTGGGCACACACTCGCTCACACACACACACTCTATATGGGGCAATTTGGAGAACTCAATTGACTTGATCCATGTTTTTGGACTGTGGGAGGAAACCGGAGAACCTGGAGGAAACCCACACGGACACGGGGAGAACATGGGAACTCCACACAGATGGGGATTCGAACCGGGAATCCCTAGTGCTGAGAAGAGAACGTGCCAAGCACTAAGCCACCATGCCGCCCTAGTTTCCTAAATACCAAATAAATTTTGAATAATATTTATTTAGCTAGTAATTAATAGTAATGTAATCCGATTTGAAAACTGATGAACTGGACGTTATGGTGATGTAAACTATATCCACATCTAAACACGTAGCTCTAAACACCACAACTCAAATACTCAATCCTGTTACAGAAACGGAACTAGGATCGCGACTCATTGCAGGAAATGTGAGTGGACCACATGCGTCACGCGTATGCTTAATGATGAGTAATGGTGGCATTATTAAGTTTTAAGAGGTTTCCTATGATCACATGAAGTCACTTGGTGTAGCCTTAGACGAGGTTCCATTTGGGAGTCAGCTGGGTCAGAGCTAAGCCATTACGGTTCTAAACAAAAGCGGTCCTATGAACCACCTGGTTGGAAAAGCCTTTTCTTTTCCCTGTGATCCGCTCTACTGTTCGTTTGTTTTTGCTTGGGATATTTATAGCTATCTGATTGGTGCTCATTAGCCATGGGTGTGGTTAAAATGGTCAGCTGTGTTAACTGGGAGTGTACCACATACTTGTTTTCTGTACCTTTAGTCATGCAAACATTTATCGGCCACTAGAGAGTCTGGTAAACAATGTACATTCAGCTGTACATGACCTATTACGCTGATGTAAAATGGCGACGCCTAAAATGGATCCAATTGCCAGATTAATAGCCTTTTAGTCGCAGACACACCCAGGACTGGATGCCAATAGGGGCAATTTATCTCCCATTTCATTATTTTCTGCTTAATACTCTACTAGGGACTAGGGTCAAGGGGTGGTGCCACATGCCTATCCAGGTTTCGGTCGTTTAAGACTCTGGGCAGATACACCCAGGACAGGACACCAACCCATTACTGGGCGCACATGCGCACACACACAGATGGGGCAAACTTACTACCTGCAATATCATCTCATCTACGTAACTTATAGTTCTTGGGATTATTGAAACATTTTTATTCAAGAAACATGGATTCAAGGTGAATACACACCCAGGACAGGGTTCCAATAGGGGCAATTTATCTCCCAATTCATTATTTTCTGCTAGGATCTAGGGTCACGGGGTGGTGCCACATGCCTATCCAGGTTTTGGTCGATTAGGACTCTGGGCAGATACACCCAGGACAGGACACCAATCCATTACTGCTCTTAATTGCCCCATCTGTGTGTGTTCACATGTGCGCCCAGTAATGGATTGGTGTCCTGTCCTGGGTGTATCTGCCTAGAGTCCTAAACGACCAAAACCTGGATGGGCATGTGGCACCACCCCGTGACCCTAGTCCCTAGTAGAGTATTAAGCAGAAAATAATGAGATGGGAGATAAATTGCCCCTATTGGAACCCTGTCTTGGGTGTGTGTTCACCTTGAATCCATGTTTCTTGATTCAAAATGTTTCAATAATCCCAAGAACTATAAATTACGTAGATGAGATGATATTGCAAGTAGTAAGTTTGCCCCATCTGTATATATTTGAATTTCAATACAGACCAAAGACGTTGGTAGTCCAATGTGAGATGGTCTGGACGGTTTGCACACTTTCCTGCAACAAAGACACTTTCTCCTCTGGCCACGTCACAGTCTTTCCGTGGGAGACAGTCAGTGTATATGATTTACATAAACCAAAGAAATGTCAAGTCCTCATTTTCTGCTGAGGGCGAGAATATCCGAGACGATCCGAGACCACGGCGGCGTCCGGAAAACGCAAACCTAAAGAAAAACGGGCCGAGACGGCCGTCCCCGTCGTGCTGGCCTGAGCTGGAAAACGTTTCGATGGGAAAAACCGGAAAGACCTTCTACTTTTTGAGCGAGTTTCCTGCCCAACGTTGAGACCATGAACATGTCGGTAAAGGTTAAAGGAAAGTCGACCTCAGACAAGTTAACCCTGTGTCATACCATCACCATGTTCACAGTGGGGACCATGGAACGGGCTGATGCATGCAGCTTAATGAGGTTCAGCATGTGTGCATACAGTCCCCATCCACATGTATCACCTTTAACAATACCTCCAGTGTAATGTGCTTGGATTTTAGTGGCCGCCACTCCTGCAGCATAGTTTCCATTTCTGTACCATGATTCTAGTCTGCCTGGTTTTTCCATACCCTAATCCTCACTGGCTGCCGGGGCCGGTACCACGTAACTATTGCATACCTTTAGCATCTGCATTAACACTCTTAGTTTACAACATCTGCATCCCGTTTTAGAACACTGCACAGTGCTGACCTAAGCGGTGAGCTCAGAGCTTCTACAAATCTCAAGTATTTTGGTTACCAAATTACCCACAAA
Organism: Corydoras sp. C115; assembly: GCA_019802505.1. Taxonomy (NCBI): domain Eukaryota; kingdom Metazoa; phylum Chordata; class Actinopteri; order Siluriformes; family Callichthyidae; genus Corydoras; species Corydoras sp. C115. Next base: position 232,694 of record JAFMOC010000349.1, on the reverse strand, counting down.
TGACGGAGAGTTGATTCTGTTGGCATGACTACGTCTTCTGTCCCTCTGTTTGCAGTGTCGGCAAAAAACCGATCCTCATCCTGCGAACCATGCTGTCCGTGCGCGTCCACTACATACTAGGTAAGATCCATCTTTTCGTATTATTTATTTAATAATTAAAACACGGGGCGGCACGGTGGCTTAGTGGTCGGCACGTTCTCCTCTCGGCGCTAGGGATTCCCGGTTCGAATCCCCATCTGGGTGGAGTTTCCATGTTCTCCCCGTGTCCACGTGGGTTTCCTCCGGGTTCTCCGGTTTCCTCCCACGGTCCAAAAACATGGATCAAGTCAATTGAGTTCCCCAAATTGCCCCAAATAGAGTGTGTTTGTGTGAGTGAGTGTGTGCCCAGCGATAGATTGGCGTCCTGTCCTGGGTGTATCTGCCCAGCGCCTGAAACGTTCTCCCCTGGATGGGCATGGGGAACCCCACCGCGACCCTAATAGAGGATAAAGCGGAAGATAATGAATGAATGAAAACACGGGTGGCAGGGTGGCTTAGTGGTTAGCACGTTCTCCTCTCAGCACTAGGGATTCCCGGTTCGAATCCTCATCTGGGTGGAGTTTCCATGTTCTCCCCGTGTCCGCGTGGGTTTCCTTCAGGTTCTCCGGTTTCCTCCCACAGTCCAAAAACATGGATCAAGTCAATTGAATTCTCCAAATTGCCCCATATACAGTGTGAGTGAGTGTGTGCCCAGCGATAGATTGGCGCCCTGTCCTGGGTGTATCTGCCCAGCGCCCGAAACGTTCTCCCCTGGATGGGCATGGGGAACCCCCCCCCCACAACCCTAATATAGGATAAAGTGGAAGATAATGAATGAATGAATGAATAATTAAAACACAGATCACTTCACATCAAACGTTCCATTCACGCAATTCCATTGAAGTTCAGTTGCCCTTGAGATTCCTGCCATCTGAAGGGCGAGAGGATTTTCAGTCGCTCTTTTGGTATTCTTGGGTGCACGTGGTTCGTGCATTGCTTTTAAATCTGTCCTGACCTCATCAGTGGCATTATACTGGTTGGGGAAGAGGTCAGGGACAGCAATAAAATGTCTATTTTAAACCTTGGAAGCAGCTTGATATGGCTGAGTATACACGGTTATATACCCAAGTCACCAATAGGTTTCACAGATTTAAGGAAAGTCATTGTTTTTATTGTCCAATAAAAATTTGGACGAAACCAGCGTGAAACCAGCAGAATATAAAGCATCGGAGTTCAGTAGAAGACTCCGTATTATCTTCTCCAGCACATTCCAAAGGCTTTCAGAAGGTCAGGACTCATTATACTTCCCGAATCTTATGGCAGATAATTCTTGACAGATTGGTGCCATGGGGAAGGAAAAGGAGCCGTTGATGGGATGACCTGATCATTCTACATTCAGGGGTTCAGCTGACTCGGGGTTTATTGCCACACAGTGTTACTGAGCTTTGACCTGAGCGGTTGAAGAAACTACAAAATAACATCTCATCCTGTTATTTTCTGCTTAATCCTATTCTGGGGACTAGGATCGAGGTTTGGGGAGACCAACCATGGGAGAACATTTGAGAGTACACTCACTCACAAAGATAGACTATATTGGGCAATTTAGAGCAGCCAATTCACCTTGAATCCATGTATTTGGACTGTGGGAGGAATCTGCCCACTATATAACGTTTAAGTCGAAAATTGTAACTTTTTTGGTCACTTATCTATCCATCCATTATCTTCCGCTTTATCCTATATTAGGGTCATGGGGGGGGGTTCCCCATGCCCATCCAGGGGAGAACATTTCGAGCGCTGGGCAGATACACCCAGGACAGGACGTCAATCTTTCGCTGGGCACACATTCACTCACGCAGACACACTCTATATGGGGCAATTTGGGAAATTCAATTGACTTGATCCATGTTTTTGGACTGTGGGAGGAAACCGGAGAACCCGGAGGAAACCCACGCGGACGCGGGAAGAACATGGAAACTCCACCCAGATTGGGATCCGAACCAGGAATCCCTAGCGCTGAGAGGACAACATGCCAACCACTAAACCACCGTGCCGCCCCATCAGTTAACTAATGATTTAAAAATGAAAAAAATAATACAGTAAGGTGGGGCACGGTGGCTTAGTGGTTGACATGTTCTCCTCTCAGCGCTAGGGATTCCCGGTTCGGATCCCAATCTGGGTGGAGTTTCCATGTTCTCCCCGTGTCCGCGTGGATTTCCTCCAGGTTCTCCGGTTTCCTCCCACAGTCTAAAAACATGGATCAAGTCAATTGAGTTCTCCAAATTGCCCCATATAGAGTGTGTCTGTGTGAGTGAGTGTGTGCCCAGTGATGGATTGGCGTCCTGTCCTGGGTGTATCTGCCCAGCGCCCGAGACGTTCTCCCCTGGATGGGCATGGGGAACCCCCCCCCCACGACCCTAATAGAGGAGATAATGGATGGATGAATAATACACGACACCAAGGCCCTCTAGCAGGTTGGTTCATCTTCGATGGCAAAGGAAAATGACGTCTTTAATGACCTCATTAAACTCTTTTTGTGGGAGGATTTGAGTGCAAAAAATCAGGATTTAATCCAGAAAAGGTGGAGAATGTTGGCGTGCAGTAGATCGTGTTATTCATTCATTCATTATCTCCCACTTTATCCTCTATTAGGGTCGCGGGGGGGTTCCCCATGCCCATCCAGGGGAGAACATCTCAGGCGCTGGGCAGATACACCCAGGACAGGGCGCCAATCCATCTCTGGGCAGCCACTCACTTACACAGACACACTCTATCAATTTTGGATTCAATTGACTTGATCCAGTTTTTAAAAGGAAACCAGAGAACCCGGAGGAAACCCACATGGACACGGGGAGAACATGGAAACTCCCCCCAGATGGGGATTCCAACCGGGAATCCCTAGTTCTGAGAGGAGAACATGCTAACAGATCGTGTTATGTTAGGGTTAAATTTTGAACGCTTGGCAGATGGCAGTATGATTTTTAGGTTCGGCCCGGCGACAGCTCTGCTGAAGCTTGTTTACGGTTTGTCCTTGAATGCGTTATCTCAGGACTGCAGTAATGCTGGATGTTTCCCAGAGTTGTCTGAAACGTTCAGTTAGACGTCAGCCCAAATCTCCAAAATGTAATCAGGTCACCGTTGACTCACTCGCCAAATTCTGCTGAATGTGTTCTCTCACAAATCTCCTTAAATTTTAATCTCAAGGCCGTGCAGGTTCATCGGGCCTTTCGCCTGTTACCTTTAAGTGATCTGTTTTAATTTTAAAAATCAATTTTGCTTTCAGGGTGGCACGGTGGCTTAGTGGTTGGCATGTTTCCTCTCAGCGCTAGGGATTCCCGGTTTGAATCCCAATCTGGGTGGAGTTTCCGTGTTCTCCCCGTGTCCGCGTGGGTTTCCTCCGGTTCTCCGGTTTCCTCCCACAGTCCAAAAACATGGATCAAGTCAATTGAGTTCTCCAAATTGCCCCCATATAGAGTGTGTCTGTGTGCGTGAGTGTGTGCCCAGCGATAGATTGGCCCCCTGTTCTGGGTGTATCTGCCCAGCGCCCGAAACGTTCTCCCCTGGATTGGCATGGGGAACCCCCCTGCGACCCTAATAGAGGATAAAGTGGAAGATAATGAATGAATGAATGAATGAATGGATTTTGCCTACACGGTGGCTTAGTGGTTGGCATGTTCTCCTCTCAGCTCTAGGGATTCCTGGTTCGAATCCCAATCTGGGTGGAGTTTCCATGTCTTCCTCGTGTCTGCGTGGGTTTCCTCCAGGTTCACCGGTTTCCTCCCACAGTCCAAAAACATGGATCAAGTCAATTGAGTCCAAATTGCCCTCATATAGAGTGTGTCTGTGTGAGTGAGTGTGTGCCCAGTGATGGATTGGCGCCCTGTCCTGGGTCTATCTGCCCAGCGCCCGAAATGTTCTCCCCTGGATGGGCATGGGGAACCCCCAGCGACCCAAGTACAGGATAAAGTGGAAGATGATGGATGGATGGATGGATGGATTTTGCCTACAGTGTTTACACTGGGATCGGTCCTCCACATTTACCCCATCCATACAGTGACACACACACACACACACACACTGAGTGTAGTAAGGACACGTGTCCAGAGCAATGGGCAGCCTTGTATACGGCACCCAGAGAGCAATTGGGTTAGGTTCCTTGCCCAAGGGCAATTCAGCCATTATACTTGGTAGGACCAGGAATCAAACCGGGGATCTCCCTTACTGCCCCTTTATAGCAACTGTTGCCCATGTGCAGGCTCTTTGATATTTGTTAAGATCCATCCTTTCAGTCTGTCTAAGTTCATGCTTCCTGCTGGGCTTGCTGTCCTTATTTTCCTCATCAACATGATGAGAAAACGTGTTTGTCATAAATAATCGTTATATTTTTGTGGTTTTCTCAAATCTGTTGCCAGTAACCATCCACAATCACATAAAAGTCTCCGTCTCTATGGGGTGGGTGTGTCTGAAATTAAAGAACAAGTGTTTAGCATTTCTACCTACGTGTTGGATGACATTCCTCAGTTACTCTCTAAATAACACTCGAGACGCTGCACCATCCTGTGAAGTGAAAGTCTGGGTTTTCACTTGTGTAATGATTTAAAAGTAGATTTCAGACGTTTCTGTCTTGACTTGTTGCAGCTTTTGCCCCGATTCGGTGTGATGTCACAGCTTTTGTGTCTTGTGACTCTTGTACAGTGATATAGTGATTTATTTTGCCTACAGTACAGTAGTAGAGTTGTGTTTATGCCATACAATCTATGCCTGGAGTGGTGGGCAGCCCTATACACGGCACCCGGGGAACAATTGAGGTCAGGAAAATTAGATGTCTTGTCCAAGGGCACTTCAGCCATGGCATTTGGTGGGACCGAGAACCGAACAGGGGACCTTCAGGTCACAGGACTGGTTCTTCAGGACTGGTTCTTAACCACAAGCCTATGGCTCTCATTATGAACAGTGTCACTGACCTATTTATTACTTACATCTTAAATACCTTTAGAACATGAGGGTCCTCCGAGTCATTTTCCTGTACCTTTTAATTTGCTTCGTCATTTTAAGATTTAAATATTGGGAATGGGGGCCTTGCCCAATGGTTCTTGGGTATAATGCTTGGTGGGACTGGAAATCGGGGAACCTTCAGGTCACAAAGTTGTTTCCTTAACCACAAACACTTCAGATTATACAACACAACCAGTGTAGCTCGGGGTACAATTGAGGCGAATGTCTGTCTACCTTTTAGACAATGAGGGTCCTCAGAGTCATTTTCCTGTAACTTTAATTTGCTTCGTCGTTTTGTACCTTTAGAACATGAGGGTCCTCAGAGTCATTTTCCTGTACCTTTTAATTTGCTTCGTCATTTTAAGATTTAAATAATTGGGATTGGGGGCCTTGCCCAATGGTTCTTGGGTATAATGCTTGGTGGGATCAGGAACCAGACCGGTCACAAGGCTGGTTCCTTAACCACAAGCATTTCTGATTATACAACACAACCAGGGTAGCTCGGGGCACCTTTGGACCATGAGGGTCCTCAGAGTCATTTTCCTGTACCTTTAATTTGGTTCGTCGTTTTAAGATTGAAATCCTAAATGGCCAGACTGTCAGTATTTGTACCTCATTAAGCTTTTGCTCATTTGTTTGACATACACACCTGGACAGGATCAACCAGTTTAGTGTTCAACCAGTTTGTCTTTAAGAAGCTAAATAATCCACCCGCATAGCTGAGCGCGGGGAGGTCGAGAACGCGCTCTAAGAGCGCTACTCCTCTTTCAGACTCGCTGCTTCTTTGTGACCTGTATTAGAATATGTATTGTTGGTTTTAATGCCCTCAGATTTCCTCCTCCCTTCTGAATGCCATTCTTATTATGGAACCTCCTATTCAGTGGATGCCTGGCTCATTACTAAGACGTCGTTTTTAAATGGGGCATTTTTGGCAGTGTTTTCCCCTAAAACTCCACCTCTTCTTCATCGCTGTTGCCCTTAAGGCTTTATATTTGTCATTGTTTATTTACAGACAGTGGTGCAAGTGTTTTTTTTAATGTATTTTTTTATTTCTGTAGCATAAGCCTGTTGTCGAAAACCTCGTCCTTCGTGTTTATACTTTAGTGGTCCCAAAAAAAACCTTGTTTCCTTTCGCCGTTCTTATATCCAGTGTAAAATCTGTAACATGGGTGGAGGGGAAGCTGTTCTCTGTAATGAAGCAGAACAGACGCTGAACTCCCGGCACAGTGAACCCCACAGTGAGTGCGAAGACTGTGGGAGTGGATGGATGGATTTATAGATAGATGGATATAAAGACTGCTTATTATAGTTACTATTGCAAGGGTACTGGCACTGACCTCGCCATTTACACCAAGGGACGATATTTAATTTCCAAATTCCTTCATTTGTGAAAGAAAACTCATGCGAACATAAGGAGATCCTCAGATTCAAACCCATGATGATTTTTTAAAATTGAGAACATTACCTACAGCACAACCATGTGGCCTCCAAACAAGTGCAAATGTGCAACCCACTGTGCCAAAATTGGGACTCTGAGGATTATATATTTTTTGTTGTTGTATTGTTTTAAGTGGTTGGCCCGTTCTCCTCTCAGCGCTAGGGATTCAGGTTCGAATCCCAATCTGGGTGGAGTTTCCATGTTCTCCCCGTGTCCGGGTGGGTTTCCTCCCGGTTCTCCCGGTTCCTCCCACAGTCCAAAAACATGGATCAAGTCAATTAAGTTCTCCAAATTGCCCCATATAGAGTGTGTATGTGTGAGTGAGTGTGTGCCCAGCGATAGATTGGCGCCCTGTCCTGGATGTATCTGCCCAGCGCCCGAAACGTTCTCCCCTGGATGGGCATGGGGAACACCCCCCCCCCCCCCCCGACCTTAATATAGGACAAAGTGGAAGATAATGGATGAATGAATGTTTTAAGTCAAGAGAGGCATGGTAGCTTAGTGCTCAGCACGTTCGCCTCTCAGCGCTAGGGATTCCCGGTTCGAATCCCCATCTGGATGGAGTTTCCATGTTCTCCCCGTGTCTGTGTGGGTTTCCTCCGGGTTCTCCGGATCCTCCCACAGTCCAAAAACATGGATCGAGTCAATTGAGTTCTCCAAATTGTCCCATGTAGAGTGTGTCTGTGTGAGTGAGTGTGTGCCCAGCGATAGATTGGCGCCCTGTCCTGGGTCTATCTGCCCAGCGCTCTCCCTGGATGGGCATGGGGAACCCCCCCCCCCCCGACCCTAATATAGGATAAAGCAGAAGATAATGAATGAATGAATGAATGAAGAATAATGTTCACTGCATTCTGGTCACAGGTGAAGTAGTTTCTGTCTCTCACAGAGAGGAAACTGATGTGCATGTATATATTACTAACAAGAAACCCGAGTCTGTACCTTCTGATATTTCATCCCTGTGTCTCGGTGTCACCTGACCGATTCGGTTGATATTATCTTTACACGAAACACCAGCCAGAAAAAAGATGTTTGCACTGACTTCATGAAGGTTTTTAATTGAGATTAAGTTGAGTGTCCATCCAGATAATATGTAACCTCACAGCAAGAAGGGACGAGGTTCCGTTCCCAAAATGTCTGGCCTCTGTATGCAGGTTTAGCTTCATCAAAGATGGTAAATATTCTATTATAATAAGATTTTAAGATGTAAGTGATGAATAGGTCACTGACACTGTCATGGGCTTGTGGTTAACATTTGGTCATTTTTTGGACGCTTTTATCCAAAGCGACTTACAAGGTGAACACAGGGTTCATCACAGCGCCCCCTGGAGCAATGAGGGTTAAGGGCCTTTCTCAAGAACCCACATTGGTAACTTCAGTGGACATGGGATTTGAACCCCCAACCTTCCGATTGATAACCCAACACCATAACCACTGAGCTACCGCGCCCAATCCTTAAGATTAAGGTTAAGAGCCAATCCTGTGACCTGAAGGTCCCCTGTTCGGGTTCATGGGCCCACCAAATTCCATGGACGAAGTGCCCTTGGACACCTAATTGGCCTGACCTCAATTGCCGTGTATAGTGCTGCCCACCACTCCAGACATATGTGCTCACTTTACTCAGTGTGTGTGTTTGGGTGTCTCACTGCATGAATGGGTTAAATATAGAGGACACTGTAGGCAAAACAATTTATCTGCTGATGTGAGCGAGAGTGCAGTGTCCTCCACCTTCAGTGATTTCCTCTCTCTGTAATGAGCCATCAGCTCGGTCATAAATATTGTGCAAACGTTGTGCTCTTTTCTCTATAAACGAATTACGACATTTCCCTTTTTTTCGCGTGTTTTACGTTATTTTAGTTTGAATCACTGCTCGCGTTGTTCTTGCAGCATTCTTACCGACTCCCGTCATGGCTCTGGGTTTTTTTTTTCTGCTGCTTTTGGAATTAGGTGATGCTGTGTTGTCTTTTAGAAACAGAATCCTCTGCACACAGTAATCATTGTGTACGGCGTTTCCTCCAGGCTGCTTATCTACCGACTTATCTCACCACCCAGACCGGTGACCCGTCGCTGTAGTAACGACCGTCCAAACCAATGGCTTGTGTTGGGGGCTTTGCTTTCAACCATGTTCACACATCCTGTCTTAAATCAGCGGCTTGTCTTTGAATAACACGGCACTCGGAAGGTCAGACAACCGAAACTTGCCCCAATTGCATCGGCCTTTCAGGGCAGCGGAGGTTATGATTGGTTATGGGTTCATTCATTATCTTCCACTTTATCCTCTATTAGGGTTGCGGTGGGGGGGTTCCCCATGCCCATCCAGGGGAGAACGTATCGGGCGCTGGGCAGATAGACCCAGGACAGGGCGCAAATCTATCGCTGGGCACACACTTACTCACACACATACACTTTATATGGGGCAATTTGGAGAACTCAATTGACTTGATCCATGTTTTTGGACTGTGGGAGGAAACCCACGTGGACAAGGGGAGAACATGGAAACTCCACCCAGATTGGGATTCGAACCGGGAATCCCTAGCGCTGAGAGGAGAACATGCCAACCACTAAGCCACCGTGCCGCTGGTTATGGGTTTTCTAATGTAAATATAAATTCTTCAGTCACTGACTCTGGCCTACAGAACCATTTCTGGATCTTCCCCCTCTTACCTTCACTCTATCTTTTCAAAATACACTCCGACTTGTTCACTTCGCTCTAGTGTTGATCGCCACCTGGTGGTTGCACCTCACCGAGGAGCTCATTCTCACTCCGTGGCGTTCTCCACTGCAAAATGGTGGAACGTTCTTCCCAACTCTGTCCGTAAGGCAGAATCACTAAACAGTTTTAAGAAACTACTGAAGACGCATCTCTTTAACAAATACCTGTAAAAAAAAAAAAAAAAAAAGGGGGGGGGGGGGGGGCAGCATCGAATAACAATCAGGTTTGATGAATTTACAGTATAGTTGGTTTTCTCCATAACTTCTGACTTGTGGTGTTCTCATTTGTAAGTCGCTTTGGATAAAAGCATCGGCTAAATGTAAATGTTCTATAATAACAGTGTTCTATTGTAAGGTAAATAGTTACCTCCTGTGCCTTTTCAGTTTTTCATACAAGCTGCGTTAGCTTGAAGGGAACTGAGTAACAATTTCTGCGTTTAAAACGTTGTGTACTTCCCGGACTTGATTTAGTAAGTCTAAATTGCTAAGTTCACTCATAACAGAGGACAATTTGATCTAAAATAGCCTTCTCCCAGCTCGGCCACAATTGCTTTTCGAACCCATGCGAATTGCAAGTGTGGCTGTGGTTTGAGGGACCACACGTAATTTAAGCGCAGACCAGAGACATTTACCAGGGTTTAAAGTGCAGTGACCTTAAAGCCTCGTCACATATAAAGAGGTAACGTGTGGAAGAGCGGAATGTGATTCTGCACAGATTCTGTGGAACTGTGTTAATTAAGATGTCTTGGCCTAACCTGAGCTCAACATCGTAATCCGAGGCTTTGTCAAGCGACAGGACGTTTTTAGGGCATTTTGGGACATGTAGGTTACTCAAAACAGAGGCGGCGAGTCATTTCCTTTTTTTTTTTGGTGAACCCATGTAGGAGGTTGTTCATTGTTCAGGTTCGTGAAGATGAACCAGGACATCCTGACGGCTCGAAGAAGACCGAGCTTGATCAGCATTAAAAAACAGGAAACAATATTAACGACGTATGGTTTTAATATTGGACATCTGTCGTAGACAAACTATTGGCTGAACCGTGGGTTATGGTTCTTTATATTCGTATGTACTTTAGGGAGTGGTAGCTCAGTGGTCAGGGCGTTGGGCTATCAATCTGAAGGTTGGGGGTTCAAATCCCAGGTCCACTGAAGTGACCAATGTGGGTCCTTGAGCAAGACCCTTAACCCTCATTGCTCCAGGGGTGTTGGGATTAACTCTGTGCTCACCTTGGAGGGGAGAACGTTTTGGGTGCTGGGCAGATACACCCAGGACAGGACGCCAATCTATCGCTGGGCACATACTCACACAGACACACACACACATACAGACACTATAAAATCAATTGACTTGATCCATGTTTTTGGACTGTGGGAGGAAACCGGTAAACCTGGAGGAAACCCACGCGGACACGGGGACAACATGGAAACTCCACCCAGATGGGGATTCGAACCGGGAATCCCTAGAGCTGAGAGGCGAACGTGCTAACATTGGTTAATTTCATTCATTCATTCATTATCTTCCACTTTGTCCAATATTAGGGTCGCGGTGGGGTTCCCCATGCCCATCCAGGGGAGAACGTTTTGGGCGCTGGGCAGATACACCCAGGACAGGATGCCAATCTATCGCTGGGCACACACTCACTCCCACAGACGCACACTATATGGGCAATTTGGAGAACTCAATTCACTTGATCCATGTTTTTGGACTGTGGGAGGAAACCGGAGAACCCGGAGGAAACCCACGCAGACACGGGGAGAACATGGAAACTCCACCCAGATGGAGGTTCGAACCGGGAATCCCTAGTGCTGAGAGGAGAACATGCCAACCACTAAGCCACCGTGCCATCCCATTGGCTAATTTATTCATTATTATTAAGATGGCCACGTGCATAGAAAACATGCCAAATTTCACATTGACTTTGATCTGACGCTAACTTGCTGATGTGCACTGATATGACCTGTATCATGTGACCCGACGTTCCTCAAACAATCCGACTTCTCCATGATTTTGTATTGTGATACTAAAGGAATTTACATATCAGTTCTCTAAACATGACACATTCTTAAAATCCTTAAAGAATGCATCATCAAGCAGAAAGGACGAGGACGCTGAGGGGGACCGGCTGCACCGTACACTGCATAGTTTGTTAAACTGTACTCACTGTAATTGTCGGAGGAGAACAGTATCATTTAAAGTGGCCAACAGGAAATGCCATGCTGCAGATAGGTCGTCCCATGGGGCAGTGCTCTCCTATTTCTGCCTGCGTTTATGTGCTCGGGATGAATAGAATTGAATGTCTGCGCTTCACAATGAAGTGAGAACGTTGTTCGGTGGTTATGTAGCCGTTATTTATGTTCGAGCTAAAATCAGAACTGTGTGTTCTGTTAAACGTTGATGTTTGAGGCCTCGATTGTATAAAACTGTAAGACTTTCAGAAACCATTGTTCCAAATTGTCTTCTACTAGGGACCAGGGTTGTTAGAGGATCCCTATATGTGTGTGTATATTCACATACACACACATACACACACATGCATATATACACACACACACACACACACACACACATACATATATATATATATATATATATATATATATATATATATATATATATATATATACGGCGGCACGATGGCTTAGTGGTTAGCACGTTCTCCTCTCAGCACTAGGGATTCCCGGTTTGAATCCCCATCTGGGTGGAGTTTCCATGTTCTCCCCGTGTCTTCGTGGGTTTCCTCCGGGTTCTCCGGTTTCCTCCCACAGTCCAAAAACATGGATCAAGTCAATTGAGTTCTCCAAATTGCCCCATATAGAGTGTGTCTGTGTCAGTGAGTGTGTGCCCAGCGATGGATTGGCGCCCTGTCCTGGGTCTATCTGCCCAGCGCCCGAGATGTTCTCCCCTGGATGGGCATGGGGAACCCCACCGCGACCCTAATAGAGGATAAAGCGGGAGATAATGAATGAATGAATGAATATATATATTAGGGGTGAGCTGCAATATTCGCTGATTCGACGATTCGATTCGGAGAACCGTAGTCGACTATGAACCTCATAGTCGAATGTACCATTTTGACCACATGGGGGCGCCCATGGCTGCTGCTAAGCATTAGTTTTTACATGAAATGTCTTTGTTTTCGTTATATATATAGCCTTTTGTCAAATAAAATCATCCTAATTTCTAGAAAAAAAAAGAAAAAAGAAAAACAAAAAAAAAGGTTTTCTTTTGTTAGAAAAACAAGTAAAATATAAAAAAAAATCGTTTTTTTAAAAACTACGCTTATAGCGTCATCTTGTGGTGAAATTTTAACTGATTCGACTATCAGATTCGACTATGAAAATCTTTAGTTGAATACAGCCCTAATATATATATATATATATATATATATATATATATATATATATATATATATATATATATATATATATATACACACACATATATATATATATATATATATATATATATATATATATATATATATATATGTGTGTGTGTGTATGTGGAGACGTTGTTTGGTGGTAATGTAGAAAATC
>JAFMOC010000349.1:180000-215000 GCA_019802505.1 Corydoras sp. C115 | reverse complement strand
GGTGTAAGTCATAATTAGGTCCGTGACACTGTGCTCATAATGAGAGGCAGTCGTCGGCTTGTGGTTAAGGGATCAACCTTGCCACCTGAAGGTCCAAGTATATTCATTCATTCATTATCTTCCGCTTTAGGGTCGCGGGGGGGGTTCCCCATGCCCATCCAGGGGAGAACGTCTCGGGCACCGGGCAGATACACCCAGGACAGGGCGCCAACCTATCGCTGGGCACACACTCACTCACACACAGACAATTTGGAGAACTCCAATTGGAGAATCATTGACTTGATCCATGTTTTTGCACTGTGGGAGGAAACCGGAGAACCCAGAGGAAACCCACGCGGACACGGGGAGAACATGGGAACTCCACCCAGATGGGGATTCGAACCGGGAATCCTTAGAGCTGAGAGGCGAAGGTGCGCCAGAAGAATCCATCCATCCATTATTACCCGCTTTATCCTATATTAGGGTCACGGGGGGGGGTTCTCCATGCCCATCCAGAGGAGAACGTCTCGGGCGCCGGGCAGATACACCCAGAACAGGGTGCCAACCTATCGCTGGGCACACACACTCACTCATTCACACAAACACACTCTACTGTATATGGGACAATTTGGAGAACTCAATTGACTTGATCCATGTTTTTGGACTGTGGGAGGAAACCGGAGAACCCAGAGGAAACCCACGCGGACACGGGGAGAACATGGAAACTCCACCCAGATTGGGATTCGAACCGGGAATCCCTAGCGCTGAGAGGAGAACATGCTAAACACTAAGCCAGCGTGCCGCCCTTCCGCGTATATTGTGTTTCGTATTTTCCAGTTCTAGAGCATTTAATTTCATTATCCGGGAGTTTTTAAAAAAAAAAAAAAGTCTCTTTAATTTGCAGGATGAACAAGACGTTATTAACGTGCAGAAGATCCGTCCCGCTCTTTAATCCCGACCCGTTTGAGTGTTTATGGCAGAGCTATATATAATTGGGTGACTCTGCCGAGGTACAATGTGCACGCGTGCTGCTCTCGTATTTAGAGCTGATGTATTATTTTGTAATGTAAGACCCCGACGTTCTAAACATAGATCAGAAGTTTCTCAGATTCTGGGATTAATTTAGTTTGTGCTTCAGTATGTTCTAGACAGCGTGTTCCTTCTTTTGTAAGGCTGTCTATATAAGGATGCGAGGTTTAGGCCTGGTCCTTGTTTTTTTTGCCCGAAGCAAAATCCCAGAAACGAGTCTGAATGTGCTTGTTTATTGTCTGTGTTATTCTGTGTCGTCGTTTGTTTGGTGGGGGTGAGGTGGGGGGCAGTGGATTGGTGCCGGATAAAATCTCTATTCTTTTTAGATGCAATCTTTATTTATATATATATATATATATATATATATATATATATATATATATATATATATATATATATATATATATATAATGTATGTGTCTATATATGTGTGTGTATGTACATATTAAAATATATATATATATATATATATATATATATATATATATATATATATATATATATATATATATATATATATTCATTCATTTTCTCCCGCTTTATCCTCTATTAGGGTCGCGGTGGGGTTCCCCATGCCCATCCAGGGGAGAACTTCTCGGGCGCTGGGCAGATACACCCAGGACAGGGCGCCAACCTATCGCTGGGCACACACTCACTCACACAGACACACACTATATGGGGCAATTTGGAGAACTCAATTGACTTGATCCATGTTTTTGGACTGTGGGAGGAAACCGGAGAACCCGGAGGAAACCCACGCGGACACGGGGAGAACATGGAAACTCCACCCAGATGGGGATTCGAACCGGGAATCCCTAGTGCTGAGAGGAGAACGTGCCAACCACTAAGCCACCGTGCCGCATATATATATATATATATATATATATATATATATATATATATATATATATATATATATATATATATATACACACATACATAGACACATTATGTATACATATGTGTGTATATATACAGAACATGGATCTCAGTGCTGAGAGGTGAACGTGCCTCTGACCGCTATTTGAGTATAGTATTTTATAATTATATTATTTATACTTATTTATATTTTATTTATATTATTTATTTATAATAATAATTCGAGGCCAAAGCTGTTATGAATGTTCAGGTTCTATGCAGTAGTTTATTAGTAAAGTTATTCCGTTACTATTAACAGAACTAACAACTAACAGTATGTTTTGTGTATCTCCTCAACACTGATGATACATATCCACCTGCCGCAGTCCTGCTGACTTTATTTGTAGTTCTGACTGCTTTACTTCCTGTCTTAAAGTCTCATATACAATGTGGGTCCTACTGAGGAGCATGTTTCCTGCCGTAAGAATAGATCAGGAAGTCAAGATAATCCATACAATAGAGACATTTCGTTCGGACGGAACGGTTTATTTGGTCTGTGTTTTGAATTTTCTTCCTGTCTTCTCCGACAGACCGAGGCGGATATTGAATGCTGATGGAACTAGGCTTTGAATTGGGAAGTAGTTTGTTTACAGAGCTTTGTTCCCTGTGCTAGAAAAAAAAAACATTTACATAAAATTGACTTGGGGCGGCGCTGTGGCTTAGTGGTCGGCACGTTCGCCTCTCAGCGCTGGGGATCCGGGTTCGAATCCCCATCTGGGTGGAGTTTCCATGTTCTCCCAGTGTCCACTTGGGTTACCACTTGGTTTTTCGGTTTCCTCACACAGTCCAAAAACATGGATTCAATGTACATTGAATGCTCTAAATTGCCCCATGTGGTGTAAGTCATTGTGAGTGAGTGTGTGCCCAGTGATAGATTGGCGCCCTGTCCTGGGTGTATCTGCCCAGCGCCTGAAACGTTCTCCCCTGGATGGTATGGGGAACCCCTTGAACCTAGTAGAGGGTTAAGTGGAAGATGATGGATGGATGAGATTGACTTTGTCAGACTTATTGTCGTTCAATGGTCTCTGTACAGTGCACATAAGAATGAGATTTCACTTGATGGGGCAAATTGATTGCTTTCACTTGATGGGGCAAATAAATATATGTATATAAATATGTAGTTGGAGTGTATTATACGTTGTAGGTCATTAAAACGAAAGGAGCAGCATTTGATTTTAAATTCAGAGGTTTTATGACATGTGGGATTGTATGGTCATATTAACTTAAGCTTAAACTTAATGTGCAGTTTATCCATCCATTATCTTCAGCTTTATCCTCTATTAGGGTCGCGGGGGGGTTCCCCATGCCCATCCAGGGGAGAACGTTTCGGGCGCTGGGTAGATACACCCAGGACAGGGCGCCAATCTATCGCTGGGCACCCACTCACTCACACAGACACACTCTATATGGGGCAATTTGGAGACCTCAGTTGACTTGATCCATGTTTTTGGACTGTGGAAGGAAACCGGAGAACCCGGAGGAAACCCAAGCGGACACGGGGAGAACATGGAAACTCCACCCAGATGGGGATTCGAACCGGGAATCCCTAGTGCTGAGAGAAGAACATGCCAACCACTAAGCCACCGTGCCTCATTATGTGTAATATTAATAAATATAATAATAACAATTATAAATAAATAACTGGACACACACTCACTCACACACACACACTATATGGGGCAATTTGGAGACCTCAATTGATTTGATCCATGTTTTTGGACTGTGGGAGGAAACCGGAGAACCCGGAGGAAACCCAAGCGGACACGGGGAGAACATGGAAACTCCACCCAGATGGGGATTCGAACCGGGAATCCCTAGCGCTGAGAGGAGAACATGCCAACCACTAAGCCACCGTGCCCATGTGCAGTTTAGTCTTTGTATTTTTGTCGTTAGTCTCTGTGGTAATTGATGTATGGACTGAACAGTGTTGATGATTTGTGTGTTTGACTTGAGTATCGGTGCCTGACAGCCTGATAACCTCCAGATCTGCTGCTGCTACTGTGTGTGTGTGTGTGTGTGTGTGTGTGTGTGTGTGTGTGTGTGCATGGTTAAAATGTTGGACATGTGTTTGATTGTGTTATCTTTACTAAACAGGCCTGTTTGGGGCTTCATCACCCTCCAAGGCTTGGAGCCTTCCTTCCTTCCGTCATGGACACACACGCACACACACACACACACACACACACACACACTCCGAGACACACACATCATCAGTGTATATTTGTGGCTCTGTTCCTCTCCCTCTGAAGTGCAATCATACATGGCGGTAATTTCCTCACATGGTCGTCATGACGAACCAGCAGCAGCTTAATGGTCGTCAAAGCAGCTCACCAAAACAAGACTCTGATTTCACGGCGAGAATATTGTTTCTTAAAAAAACTCATGAAGTCTTTAATATTCTTATATATGAGCCTGCATCATTCAAAGAAACTGTCCCAGCGTATTATTATTATTATTATAATTATTATTATTATTATTATTATATTTATTATATTTATTAATATTACACATAATGAGGCACGGTGGCTTAGTGGTTGCTATGTTCTCTTCTCAACACTAGGGATTCCCGGTTCGAATCCCCATCTGGGTGGAGTTTCCATGTTCTCCCCGTGTCTGCGTGGGTTTCCTCCGGGTTCTCCGGTTTCCTCCCACAGTCCAAAAACATGGATCAATTCAAATGAGTTCTCCCAATTGCCCCATATAGAGTGTGTCTGTGTGAGTGAGTGTGTGCCCAGCGATGGATTGGCGCCCTGTCCTGGGTTTATTTGCCCAGCGCCCGAGACGTTCTCCCCTGGATGGGCATGGGGAACCCCCCCGCGACCCTAATAGAGGATAAAGCGGGAGATAATGAATTAATAAATGAGCATGCATCATTCGAAGAAACAGTCACAGCATATTATTATTATTATTATTATTATTATTATTCATTATCTTCCGCTTTATCCTCTATTAGGTGGGGGGGGGTTCCCCATGCTCATCCAGGGGAGAACGTTTCGGGCGCTGGGCAGATACACCCAGGACAGGGCGCCAATCCATCCATGGGCATACACTCACTCACACAGACACACTCTATATGGGACAATTTGGAGAACTCAATTGACTTGATCTATGTTTTTGGACTGTGGGAGGAAACCGGAGAACCCGGAGGAAACCCACGCAGACATGGGGAGAACATGGAAACTCCACCCAGATGGGGATTTGAACCGGGAATCCCTAGCGCTGAGAGGAGAATTTGCCAACCACTAAACCAGCATGCCGCCTATTATTAATATTATTATTATTATCTTTATTAATATTACACTTGGTTCAGATTCCACTGTCGAGCAGCTGATTCACAAAAACTCTTCAGCATCTGTAAGTGAATCAGTGTTTCCTGAATCTTTTTGTTTTGTACTGAGGACCCTTTAAAGGGGAAAAAATAACCCGAGGACTTGGTTGTACTTTTGCATTCGTTTGTTGTCACTAAATACCTATTGTTTTACGAGCGCGTGAGCTCATGCACAGCGCGTTGCCGTGTGGCTGTGTTAACAACAAAATTACAAAAATGACTTTACATTACATTTATATTCAGTCATTTAGCAGAAGCTTTAAAAGAAATTTTTTGCTTTTAAGAAACTACTTAAGACGCATCTCTTTAACAAAATTAACAAACAGGTTTGATGAATTTACAGTATAGTTGGTTTTCTCCATAACTTCTGACTTGTGGTGTTCTCATTTGTAAGTCGCTTTGGATAAAAGCGTCTGCTAACGTTCTCCCCTGGATGGACATGGGGAACACCCCCCCCCCCCCCCCCCCCCCTCCGCGACCCTAATATAAGGTAAAGCGGAAGATAATGGATGGATGGTTTATTGTCTTTATATTTGCATCCATCCATCCATCCATCCATTTTCTTCTGCTTTATCCTCTATTAGGGTCGCGGGAAGGGGGGGGGGGGTTCCCAATGCCCATCCAGGGGAGAACGTCTCGGGCGCTGGGCAGATACACCCAGGACAGGACGCCAATCCATCACTGGGCACACACTCACTCACTCACACACTCTATATGGGGCAATTTGGAGAACTCAATTGACTTGATCCATGTTTTTGGACTGTGGGAGGAACCCGGAGGAAACCCACGCGGACACGGGGAGCACATGGAAACTCCACCCAGATGGGGATTCGAACCGGGAATCCCTAGCGCTGAGAGGAGAACATGCCAACCACTAAGCCACTGTACCGACTTATATTTGCATATTATAATAATGCAAATGAAATTGATTACAGGTTTGTAAGTGCAGGATGTGTGTGAGTTTGTTTTAAGCTGTTAACCGGTTTTCTGATCACGCTTTCCTGCCGGTTCTTAATCCATCAAAGTTTTTTTTTTGTTTTCTTTTGTTTTTATTAAACGTGTCGTGGCTTGAATTATTAACAGAGGGAGCTGAAAAACTTCACCTTGATTTAACGCCACATGCTTGAGAGAATACAGAGAACTCTGTTACACATGAACTTCATTCATTATCTTCCACTTTATCCTCTATTAGGGTCGTGAGGGGGGGGGGGTTCCCCATGCCCATCCAGGGGAGAACGTTTCGGGCGCTGGGCAGATAGACCCAGGACAGGGCGCCAATCCATCACTGGGCACACACTCACTCAAACAGACACACTCTATATGGGACAATTTGGAGAACTCAATTGACTTGATCCATGTTTTTTGGACTGTGGGAGAAAACCGGAGAACCCGGAGGAAACCCACGCGGACACGGGGAGCACATGGAAACTCCACCCAGATGGGGATTCGAACCGGGAATCCCTAGCGCTGAGAGGAGAACATGCCAACCACTAAGCCACCGTGCCGCCCCACATGAACTTGAACTCTAATTTAATTAAAATGATGTACACAAGGCGTCACGGTGGCTTAGTGGTTGGCATGTTCTCCTCTCAGCGCTAGGGAATCGCGGTTCGAATCCCCATCTGGGTTTCCATGTTCTCCCCGTGTCCGTGTGGGTTTCCTCCGGGTTCTCCGGTTTCCTCCCACAGTCCGAATACATGGATCAAGTCAATTGAGTTCTCCAAATTGCCCCATATAGAGTGTGTCTGTGTGAGTGAGTGTGTGCCCAGCGATAGATTGGCGTCCTGTCCTGGGTGTATCTGCCCAGCGCCCGAGATGTTCTCCCCTGGATGGGCATGGGGAACCCCACCGCGACCCTAATAGAGGATAAAGCGGGTGATAATGAATGAATGAAAGGATATACACAAGGCGGCACAGTGGCTTAGTGGTTGGCACGTTCTCCTCTCAGCGCTAGGGAATCGCGGTTCAAATCCCCATGTGGGTGGAGTTTCCATGTTCTCCCCGTGTCCGTGTGGGTTTCCTCCGGGTTCTCCGGTTTCCTCCCACAGTCCAAAAACAGGGATCAAGTAAATTGAGTTCTCCAAATCGCCCCATATAGAGTGTGTCTGTGTGAGTGAGTGTGTGCCCAGCGATGGATTGGCGCCCTGTCCTGGGTGTATCTGCCCAGTGCCCCCCCCCCTCCCCTCCCGCGACCCTAATATAGGATAAAGCGAAAGCTAATGAATGAATGAATGATGTAAACATATCTCAGGATATAATCCATGTATCTTTTGCTGATATGGCGTAAACCCCGAATAAACTTTCCAGACATTGCATCAGATTAACCCACGGGTCGGTTTCAGCTGGTTAATGTTCGTTAACTCCTAAAAATGTGTAATTTATGCAGATTAAATCATTTATACTGCAGATTTTCTAATACACACACTGCGAATACGGAAGAACTTGTGTAGCAGAGCCACACATGATTCATGAGCGGTCATAAGATTTTATTTTAAGGTTCCCTCGCACGTGTTTCTGTTTAATCCCAGTCTCATCCTCGTTCTTTCTGGAGTGTTTGGTGCGCAGGTCTCTGCATGTTGTTGATTAGCTTTAGGTGGACAATACCACGTTTGTGCTGCTCACTTTGTCCCACATGTTAAAAAGACGACTGCGGTGTGACTGACATTATTATTCTTCCCGTCGCCCGCCGAGCTTTACGGTTGGACGTGGAGCGCTCCGGTTCTATTGTGGAACATTAATCCCGTCTATGGGAGAAAGCAGAGCACATTCCTGCTTTGAGAACCGTTACAGGTTTTTGTGATCTTTAAAAAGCACATGTGCTGTATGGATGAGACCACGCTGATCCTATATTAACTTTTAATAGTCGGTAACCTGAGGTGCTTTGGCTCACTTTAAAGGCTTTATTGAATTTCCTTGAGGCTGCAAGTTGGGTCTTGTACAGACACAAACTGTATAGGGGCAATTCAGAGCAACCAAGGGCGGCACGGTGGCTTAGTGGTTGGCACGTTCTCCTCTCAGCGCTAGGGATTCCCGGTTCGAATCCCCATCGGGGTGGAGTTTCCATGTCCTCCCCGTGTCCGCGTGGGTTTCCTCCGGGTTCTCCGGTTTCCTCCCACAGTCCAAAATCATGGCTCAAGTCAATTGAGTTCTCCAAATTGCCCCATATAGAGTGTGTGAGTGAGTGTGTGCATAGGGATAGATTGGCTTTATACTATATTAGGGTCGCGGGGGGGACGTTGGGCACCCAGGACAGGGCGCCAATCTATCGCTATGCACACACTCACTCACTCACACAGACACACTCTATATGGGGCAATTTGGAGAACTCAATTGACTTGATCCATGTTTTTGGACTGTGGGAGGAAACCGGAGAACCCGGAGGAAACCCACGCGGAAACTCCACCCAGATGGGGATTCGAACCGGGAATCCCTAGAGCCGAGAGGAAAACAGGCTAAACCACTAAGCAGTCCAAAAACATGGCTCAAGTCAATTGAGTTCTCCAAATTGCCCCATATAGTGTTTGTATGTGTGAGTGAGTGTGTGCCCAGCGATGGATTGGTGCCCTGTCCTGGGTGTATCTTCCCAGCGCCCGAAACGTTCTCCCCTGGATGGGCATGGGGAACCCCCCCCCGACCCTAATATGGGACAAAGCGGAAGATAATGGATGAATGAATTAGAGCAACCAATTTACCTTGAATCCATCCACCTCCAACCCGGAGAAAATGCACACGGACACAGGGAGAACATGTAAATTCTAGGGGGGGGGTGGGTTCCCTTCCCCTACAGGGGAGAACGTTTTAGGCGCCTCGCAGATGCACCCAGGCCAGGGTGCCAATCCATCACTGGGCACACACACGCAAACTATATAGGGGCAATTCAGAGCAGCCAATTTACCTTTAATCCCTTTAACTACAACCCGGAGAAAATGCACACGGACACAGGGAGAACATGCTCTCCCCTGTAGGGGAACCCACCCTAGAGTTTACATGTTCTCCCTGTGTCAGTGTGCATTTTCTCCCGGTTGGAGGTGGATGGATTAAAGGTAAATTGGCTGTTCTGAATTGCCCCTAAATAGTTTGTGTGTGTGTGTGTGTGTGTGTGTGTGTGTGTGTGCCCAGTGATGGATCTGCGAGGTGCCCAAAACGTTCTCCCCTGTAGGCGAACCCACCCTAGAGTTTACGTTTTGGGCACCTCGCAGATCCATCACTGGGCACACACACACACACGCAAACTATATAGGGGCAATTCAGAGCAGCCAATTTACCTTTAATCCCTTTAACTACAACCCAGAGAAAATGCACACGGACACAGGGAGAACATGTAAACTCCATCCAGACTGGGATTCGAACCTGGATCCCCAGTCGGTAACCTGGGGTGCATTGGCTCACTTTAAAGGCTTTATTGAATTTCCAGTTCACTCTGAGGCTGCAAGTTGGGTCTTGTACAGACTTCATGATTTTTATTTTATTAAAATCTGTCATCAAGCCGAGGGAAGCTCAACTCTTGGCACAATATTAAAAAAAAATAGTTAGAATTAATTTGCATTTATTTCTAAAGCTTTTTGACTGACGGTTTTATGAGATGATGTCATGAAGTGCAATAACAAGATTTCTGTGTTTTTCATAACTTATTATTTTATGTAAATAATTATTTTAGCTCCTTATGCTTAGTGGAATCAAGATGCTTCTGGAGCCTATCCCAGGATTCACTTAGGAAAAGACAGAAATAACCTTCGTCGGTCCATCTTGTTTGTAAAGTCTGAGTCTAGGGTCTCAAGATGGAGCTCGTCAATGCAGTTTGGCCGTTCCTTACGTCCGTTAGTTTAAAGGTGATGTGTATTAAGGATTATTTTCCTTTTTCTTTCTTTCCTTTAGAGAAGCTGTACAACTCCCATGGACCGGAACTCCGTCGGTCACTCTTCTCCCTAAAGCAGCTGTTTCAGGTGAGTCACGCTAGAATGAGTCAAATTAGAATGACTGATATTAAAGAAAATTATTCAAGAAATTAAGGGGTGGCACGGTGGCTTAGTGTTTAGCACGTTCTCCTCTCAGCACTAGGGATTCCCGGTTCGAATCCCCATCTGGGTGGAGTTTCCATGTCCTCCCCATGTCCGCGTGGGTTTCCTCCGGGTTCTCTGGTTTCCTCCCACAGTCCAAAAACATGGATCAAGTCAATTGAGTTCTCCAAATTGCCCCATATAGAGTGTGTGTGTGCGTGAGTGTGTGCCCAGCGATGGATTGGCGCTCTGTCCTGGGTGTATCTGCCCAGCGCCCAAAACGTTCTCCCCTGGATGGGCATGGGGAACCCCCCCCCCCCCCCCCCCCCCCCGACCCTAATATAGGATAAAGCGGAAGATGAATGAATGAATATTAGGGTCGAGGGGCGGCACGGTGGCTTAGTTGTTGGCATGTTCTCCTCTCAGCGCTAGGGTTCCCGGTTCGAATCCCCATCTGGGTGGAGTTTCCATGTCCTCCCCATGTCCGCGTGGGTTTCCTCCGGGTTCTCCGGTTTCCTCCCACAGTCCAAAAACCATGGATCAAGTCAATTGAGAACTCCAAATTGCCCCATATAGAGTGTGTCTGTGTGAGTGAGTGTGTGCCCAGCGATGGATTGGCGTCCTGTCCTGGGTGTATCTGCCCAGCGCCCAAAACGTTCTCCCCTGGATGGGCATGGGGAACCCCACCGTGACCCTAATATAGGATATAGCGGAAGATGATGAATGAATGAATATTAGGGTCGAGGGGCGGCACGGTGGCTTAGTGTTTAGCACGTTCTCCTCTCAGCACTAGGGATTCCCGGATCGAATTCTCATCTGGGTGGAGTTTCCATGTCCTCCCCATGTCCGCGTGGGTTTCCTCCGGGTTCTCCGGTTTCCTCCCACAGTCCAAAAAACATGGATCAAGTCAATTGAGAACTCCAAATTGCCCCATATAGAGTGTGTCTGTGTGAGTGAGTGTGTGCCCAGCAATGGATTGGCGTCCTGTCCTGGGTGTATCTGCCTAGAGCCCGAAACGTTCTCCCCTGGATGGGCATGGGGAACCCCCCCGCGACCCTAATATAGGATAAAGCAGAAGATGAATGAATAAATATTAGGGTCGAGGGGCGGCACGGTGGCTTAGTTGTTGGCATGTTCTCCTCTCAGCGCTAGGGTTCCCGGTTCGAATCCCCATCTGGGTGGAGTTTCCATGTTCTCCCCGTGTCCGCGTGGGTTTCCTCCCACAGTCCAAAAACATGGATCAAGTGAATTGAGTTCTCCAAATTGCCCCATATAGAGTGTGTCTGTGTGAGTGAGTGTGTGCCCAGCGATGGATTGGCGCCCTGTCCTGGGTGTATCTGCCCAGCGCCCGAAACGTTCTCCCCTGGATGGGCATGGGGAGCCCCCCGCGACCCTAATAGAGGATAAAGCGGAAGATAATGGATGGATATTAGGGTCATGGGGGTGCCATCCAAGGGGAGAATGTTTCAGGCGCTGGGCAGATACACCCAGGACAGGACACCAACCTATCGCTGGGCACACACTCACTCACACAGACACACTCTATATGGGGCAATTTCGAGATCTCAATTGACTTGATCCACGTTTTTGGACTGTGGGAGGAAACCGGAGAACCCGGAGAACTCCACCCAGATGGGGATTCGAACCGGGAATCCACCACTAAGCCACCGTGCCGCTCTTGGTAGGGAACAGTGCAGCAGATAGTTAGTATGCAGTAAACAGTATCTGTGCAGAAAGATTGTTATGATTCTGATTTAAGAAATGAGGCTCTATGTGGTGCATCATGATTGTTTAGGTTTAGACTCGGGGACTTTTAAATCAGCGTACTTTTTACATGTTCACTCTTCAGATTGCTGCTTGCTGACCCTCTGACCCGAACATTCTGTCCAGCGGTGCTTTAAATACATGTTAACGTTCGTTCAGACTTGTTCAGCTCACGTGAGAGCGTTCGTGTCTTTGTTTATGTTTCAGGATGATAAGGACTTGGTGCCAGAGTTTGTCAATTCGGATGGACTGGCCTGCTTTATTAAAGTGGGTGTGGAGGCTGACCACAATTACCAAAACTATATACTCAGAGGTGAGAATTCAAACAGTTTTCTATGGAGTGGAATGTTTTTATCTGCATTTTGCAGTCAGTATGAAATCTGTTTTGGTGTCTTCTGTTATTTAGCATTGGGGGGGAACTGAGGCTTGAGCCGGCGACATGTCTGGACATGTCTGGCCCTGGACATGTCAACAGTCTAGTGCAGTGTAGAGATATAACACATTAGCACTTATTCTTTTAACACTTTAGTTCAATTAAACCATTGGTTGAAATGTTCTCCTCTCAGCACTAGGGATTCCCGGTTCGAATCCCCATCTGGGTGGAGTTTCCATGTTCTCCCCGTGTCCGCGTGGGTTTCCTCCGGGTTCTCCGGTTTCCTCCCACAGTCCAAAAACATGGGTCGAGTCAATTGAATTTTCCAAATTGCCCCATATAGAGTGTTTGTCTGAGTGAGTGTGTGCCCAGTGATGGATTGGCGCCCTGTCCTGGGTGTATCTGCCCAGCGCCCGAGACGTTCTCCCCTGGATGGGCATGGGGAACCCCACCAGGACCCCTATAGAGGATAAAACAGAAGATAATGGATGAATGAATGAATGATTGAATGAATAAACCATTTGGAATATGCAAAATGATTCCACACTCAGCAGCACGGTGGCTTAGTGGTTTGCATGTTCTCCTCTCAGCACTAGGGATTCCCAGTTCGAATCCCCATCTGGGTGGAGTTTCCATGTTCTCCCCGTGTCCGCGTGGGTTTCCTCCGGGTTCTCCGGTTTCCTCCCACAGTCCAAAAACATGGATCAAGTCAATTGAATTCTCCAAATTGCCCCATATAGAGTGTGTTTGTGTGAGTGAGTGTGTGCCCAGCGATGGATTGGCGCCCTGTCCTGGGTGTATCTGCCCAGCGCCCGAAACGTTCTCCCCTGGATGGGCATGGGGAACCCCCCCTCCCCCCGCGACCCCAAATAGAGGATAAAGCGGAAGATAATGGATGAAGGAATGAATGAATAAACCATTTGGAAACCGGAGAAACCATTTGGGGTGTGGTAGCTCAGTGGTCAGGGCATTGGGGAAATCAATCTAAAGGTTGGGGGTTCAAATCCCAGGTCCACTGAAGTTACCAATGTGGGTCCTTGAGCAAGACCCTTAACCCTCATTGCTCCAGGGATGTTGTGATGAACCCTGTGCTCACCTTGTAAGTCGCTTTGGATAAAAGTGACCAATAAATGACCGAATGTCATGTAATTTGGAATATGCAAAATGGTTCCACACTCCTGGGAAACAAACCAGGACTTTCTTGAAGTGAACTGACTTCGCTTTACACCATCACACCATTTAGATACGAATGTTTTAGCCCTTTGGAGCTTTGGATTTTTGGCTTATTTGCAATAACAGGATGTTTATGCAGGAAACAAAAAACCACCATTCTGTAAGTCTGCAGCATCATAAGGCTGAACTGGAAGCTTATCACAACTTGGAATGCAAATACAGATGGTTCTAAAGGATTTACTGTTATGTTCTATCTCTGTGATTGTGCTCGTCAGCGTTAAGCCAGATCATGTTGTACGTGGACGGAATGAACGGCGTCATAAACCATAACGAGACCCTGCAGTGGCTCTACACTCTCTGTGGCAGCCTGGTAAGTGACCGCAGTGTTATTTAAATGCCCCCACCCCTCCTTCACGTGTCCTATTACGTTACCTGAACACATGGTTGCATTTATATACTGCCCTCATATTGTGGGAAGCAATTTCTTCGAGAAAGCTCTTCAGTGTTGGTAACCGAATGGAAAGGCGGCGCAGAAAATCAAAGGGTCGCTGGCGTGACCGTAACGTTCCACTCGTCACGGCCTTTGGGATGGACGCGCCGTTTCATTCGTTCGGAGCCATTTACAGGCGGGTGCTACTGTGACCTTTAACAATGACTTGAGGGATTCCAGTGGTGAAAAGTCGGCAGCAGAAGTGGCTTCTGACTAAATCATTACATATGTGTGGAAATAAAAAGTGTTTTCTAACCAAAGGCAGCCGTCTTAATGCCTTTGCCAGTGCTGTGTCATCCCCTTTTTATTTTTTTTTTCCTTTACAGTCTGCGCTGAGCATACGTAAGAACGTCATTGTATCTGATTGCAGCTGTTTAAATTTGACATTATTAAAGAATATTTCCGTTTGACCACACCCCCTTTTTGCTCCACATAATGTCCATTCGCCGTATAGATAAAATTTGTAGTTCGACAATTCTAGTCCATCTCTTTGTGGAATACAGTCCATACTGTGTACTCTGTTCTAATGGTCAGGACCCCATTAGTACCTCCACAGAGCAGGGGTTATTTGGTTGGGGCATTAGTCCTATCCCAGCAGTGTCACTGAGGTGGAGAAATGAAACTACAATAAACCCCCCTCACCACATCAGTGTGACTGCAGAACTGACCATAAACAATCCACCACCCAAATGATACCTGTTCTGTGATGCTGGCCAATAGAGAACAGAGAACCAACAGGGGACTAACAACAACAAAGAACACAGATAAGTGGAGGAGATATATGGTGAAGGAAAGGGCGTGTCCAAACTTTTGACTGCTTCTGAATGTATGAGTATCTATATATATTCTATATATATATATATTAGTAATAATGTGATGACGAGGATAATCCAGTAGAGTCATTGTTTGTGCCCTTTTGCCCCATTGTTTCGACACCCTCCTGCCCTGTCACAACAGTCATCTGCCCAGAAGGCATGAGCCGTTGACTGAGATCTTGTATCGATGGTGAGGGAGTCAAACATCATGTGGTCTTGTCTTAGCAAATCAGGCTTTGAAATCATGTGGGAACACGATTCCTTGGGCTTCCTTCGAATCACTCTTCCAGAGTTTGAACCCGATAATGTTACCTTCTCCGGGATTCTGCTCATGCCACCAGCATAGAACAAGATCCGCTAATTGGATCTCTGGTCATTCGGTACATTCAGGAGCTCCGATGACTTTTTCACATCATGCCATTGAGACCTGATCTGATTATTTAAAGTAACTTCAGATCATAATACTACTATTTTATTTTATATATATATATTTCATCCATTCATTATCTTCCGCTTTATCCTATATTAGGGTCGCAGTGGGGTTCCCCATGCCCATCCAGGGGAGAACGTCTCGGGCGCTGGGCAGATAGACCCAGGACAGGACGCCAATCTATCACTGGGCACACACTCACTCACACAGACACACTATATATATGGGGCAATTTGGAGAACTCAATTGACTTGATCCATGTTTTTGGACTGTGGGATGTAACCGGAGAACCCGGAGGAAACCCACGCAGAAACGGGGAGAACATGGAAACTCCACCCAGATGGGGATTCGAACCGGGAATCCCCAGCGCTGAGAGGCGAATATATATATGTATATGTGTATATATATATATATATATATATATATATATATATATATATATATATATATATATATATATATATATATATATATATATATATATATATATATGTGTGTGTGTATATATATATATATATATATATATATATATATATATATATATATAATATGACAGGTTATTTATTGTTAGGATGAAGATAAATGAGTTCTCATTGAAGTTAGCTTAGAATTAGAAGATTGTAGTTACATTAGCATAGTATTTTCATTTTCGAGTTGAAATTTGCGGTTCAGGCCGAAAAATGTGTTCTGTGATCTCGATTTAGGAACTGAAAGTATCAGATTTTGTAACTTTGTGCTCCTGTGACTCTAAATATAGGATCACAACTCCCTTTTTGATACCGCCATCTAGTGTTGAAAGGGTTTAATGCAAGGTATTGTGAGATCATTTTCCCTTTTTCTTTCTTTCTCAGTCTCGGCTGGTTGTGAAGACAGCCCTGAAGCTCCTGATTGTGTTTGTGGAATATTCTGAGTTGAACAGCCCTCTGCTCATTCAAGCGGTCAACACTGTGGATGGCAAACGAGGTACTACTCTTCTACAAACCTGAACACGACCACCTAAGAAACTGTTATATTATTTAGTAAATATTTAGTAATATACATTATATTATTTAGTTTTTAGTCTTTGTGTGTAGTTGTGGGTCTATTAAGCCTCACTGTGAATGTGATGATGCAGGTGTGAAGCCCTGGTCATACCTAATGGGGATTCTGGAGGAGAAGAACGGATCAGATACAGAGCTGCTGGTCTTTACCATGTCACTTGTAAACAAGGTGGGATATGAACACACACCCACACATATCAAGCAATCAGTTAGGCAGATAATACATTATTAATCTGGTCATTAATCCATCCATCCATCCATTATCTTCTGCTTTATCCTTTATTAGGGTCGCGGGGGGGGGGGTTCCCCATGCCCATCCAGGGGAGAACGTTTCGGGCGCTGGGCAGATACACCCAGGACAGGATGCCAATCTATCGCTGGACACACACTCACTCACACACACACTCTATATGGGGCAATTTGGAGAACTCAATTGACTTGATCCATGTTTTTGGACTGTGGGAGGAAACCGGAGAACCCGGCGGAAACCCACGTGGACACGGGGAGAACATGGAAACTCCACCCAGATGGGGATTTGAACCGCTGAGAGGGGAACATGCCAACCACTAAGCCACCGTGGCGCTGGTCATTAATCCAATATTAATAAATCAATAATAAATAATTGTCGGGCGGCGCGGTGGCTTAGTGGTTGGCATGTTCTCCTCTCAGCGGTTCGAATCCCCATCTGGGTGGAGTTTCCATGTTTTCGCCGTGTCAGCGTGGGGGTCCTCCGGGTTCTACAGTTTCCTCCCACAGTCCAAAACAAAAACATGGATCAAGTCAATGGAGTTCTCCAAATTGGCCCATATATAGTGTGGCTTAGTGGTTGGCATGTTCTCCTCTCAGCACTAGGGATTCCCAGTTCGAATCCCCATCTGGGTGGAGTTTCCATGTTCTCCACAGTCCAAAAACATGGATCAAGTCAATTGAGTTCTCCAAATTGCCCCATATAGAGTGTGTCTGTGTGAGTGAGTGTGTGTCCAGTGATGGATTGGCGCCCTGTCCTGAGTGTATCTGCCCAGCGCCCGAAACGTTCTCCCCTGGATGGGCATGGGAAAGCAAATCATTTTCTTTATGTTGTGGCATGCACACTGTACTAATGTACTGTGTCTCCCACGATGTGTCGTGGGTCTTGCACGCTGTTCTATGTGCTTGATGGCGTTCACTACATACGATCAGACGAGTTGCCCTTCATCAAACCTATTGTAAACATTATTGACAATCAAATATTGATATTGGTAAATCAACAGCGTTCGATTTAAGCATGAGGAAAATAAACTGGCACATGGCACACATGACCGCCACAGTATGACCATAATCTGATTGTCAACCCAAACCAAAATCACAGGTCTTTGGAACAATGTTCTTAAAATGGCCTCTGACCCGAAAATCATTCACCACAGACGTCCTGCATGAGGAACTGAAGGGCAGGACTGGAAATGCTCAAGTTGCTCAGGAGAAGTTTTTCATGTTCTCATCCCCAACAAAGTGTTATATTGTCGGTACTTTGTCATTGTTATTGAGGTTTCAGATTTAAATCAGTCACAGAGTGATGAGGGTATAGTTTGTCGTATGATGAATACTGCTGATGCGTCAGATTGTGTTTAAATAAAGGTTAAGTAAAGGTTTATTTAGTTTTCTTTTGTATTAGTGTATATCCATCCATTCATTATCTTCCGCTTTATCCTCTATTAGGGTCGCGGTGGGGTTCCCCATGCCCATCCAGGGGAGAACGTTTCGGGCGCTGGGCAGATAGACCCAGGACACCAATCGATTGCTGGGCACACACTCACTCTCTCACACAGACACACTCTATATGGGGCAATTTGGAGAATTCTATTGACTTGATCCATGTTTTTGGACTGTGGGAGGAAACTGGAGAACCCGGAGGAAACCCACGCGGACATGGGGAGAACATGGAAACTCCACCCAGATTGGGATTCGAACCGGGAATCCCTAGTGCTGAGAGGAGAACATGCCAACTACTAAGCCACCGTGCCATCCGCTATTAGTGTGTATATATATATATATATATTTAGTAAATATCCATCCATCCATTATCTTCCACTTTATCCTCTACTAGGGTCGCGGGGGGGGGTTCCCCATGCCCATCCAGGGGAGAACGTTTCGGCCGCTGGGCAGATAGACCCAGGACAGGGCGCCAATCTATCACTGGGCACACACTCACTCACACTCTATATGGGGCAATTTGGAGAACTCAATTGACTTGATCCATGTTTTTGGACTGTGGGAGCAAACCGGAGAACCCGGAGGAAACCCACGCGAACATGGGGAGAACATGGAAACTCCACCCAGATGGGGATTCGAACCGGGAATCCCTAGAGCTGAGAGGAGAACATGCTATATTAGTAGACGCTTTCATCCAAAGGGACTTACAAGTATCCACAACTTAATTTTCATCCATGGACCCACAGTGGTAACATCAGTGGACCTGGGATTTGAACCCACAACCTTCAGATTGATGACTAACCACTGAGGTTTTTTTGGTTTTCAGACACTGGGAGCTCTGCCGGATCAGGATTCCTTCTATGATGTGACCGACTGTCTGGAGCGGCAGGGAATGGAGGGCATCATGCAGAAACACATGAGCAATCGGAGCATCGATCCGGACCTCAAACAGCAGTTCACTCTGTATGAGGTATCAGACGAGGAGGAGGTCCACACTCACGGGATGCAAATCCCCAAAATGTGTCTCATGTAGTCATTCTATCTGAGCCCTGAGTCGTGTGGTGTTTGTAAATGTGCAGAATTCTTTAAAATACGAGGATGGGGATTTGGACGAAGCGTCTCCACATGTCCGTAAGGAGAGGAGGAAAGCGGCTAGTAGCGAGCAGGAGGGCAGGAGGAGTCGACGGTCATCTGCTCAGAACTTTCCTGACATCCCGCTCAGCTTCTCTGTGTCTGCTTCGTCTTCCTCCTCGTCCAGCAGTCCCACCATGGGTTTGTCTTTAGTTCTTTTATAATTATATAATTAACATCCATACAGTAACTGCACATTTTAGTTAAATTGTAATATAAATGTTTATAGCGGGGGGCTTAGTGGTTGGCATGTTCTCCTCTCAGCGTTAGGGATTCCCGGTTCGAATCCCCATCTGGGTGGAGTTTCCATGTTCTCCCCGTGTCAACGTGGGTTTCCTCCGGGTTCTCCGGTTTCCTCCCACAGTCCAAAAACATGGATCAAGTCAATTGAGAACTCCAAATTGCCCCATATAGAGTGTGTCTGTGTGAGTGAGTGTGTGTCCAGTGATAGATTGGCGTCCTGTCCTGGGTGTAGCGCCCAAGACGTTCTCCACTGGATGGGCATGGGGGAACCCCCCCCCCACCACCCTAATATAGGATAAAGCGGAAGATAATGGATGGATGGATGTTTATAGCTTCAATTTGTAATATATAGTTAATAGTTAATTAATCTATACAGTAATCCATCCATTATCTCCCGCTTTATCCTCTATTAGGGTCGCGGTGGGGTTCCCCATGCCCATCCAGGGGAGAACGTCTCGGGCGCTGGGCAGATACACCCAGGACAGGACGCTGGGCACACACTCACTCACACAGACACACTCTATATGGGGCAATTTGGAGAACTCAATTGACTCGATCCATGTTTTTGGACTGTGGGAGGAAACCGGAGAACCCGGAGGAAACCCACGTGGACACGGGGAGAACATGGAAACACCACCCAGACGGGGATTCGAACCGGGAATCCCTAGTGCTGAGAGGAGAACATGCCAACCACTTAGCCACCGTGCCGCCCCTATTTAACTCTTACTGTGAAAATGCTTTAAGCAAGACATTAATATTATCATCAGAATTATAATATATATAGTAAAATTGAGGGCATGTTCTCCTCTCAGCACTAGGGAATCCCCATTTGGCTTTCCATGTTCTCCCCGTGTCCGCGTGGGTTTCCTCCGGGTTCTCCGGTTTCCTCCCACAGTCCAAAAACATGGATCAGGTCAATTGAGTTCTCCAAATTGCCCCATATAGAGTGTGTCTGTGTGAGTGAGTGTGTGCCCAGCGATAGATTGGCGCCCTGTCCTGGGTGTATCTGCCCAGCGCCCGAAACATTCTCCCCTGGATTGGCATGGGGAACCCCCCCCCCTCCCCGACCCTAATAGAGGATAAAGCAGAAGATAATGAATGAATGAATAAATGAATAGTAAAATTGATTCTTTTTCGTCTGTATTTTTTTTAGGTTCCCGTTATAGCAACTCTCCCCCGCCCTCGGTCGCCGCACGCATCAGCCCTGAACCAGTCAGTCCTTCGTCCAGTACCGCCGAGTCCCTGAGTCCCGTATCTTTGGTGCCCACTATTGTAGAACATCCTTCCAATGACGCCGAACAGGAACACAAGCTGTAAGTGTGGTGTTCACGCTTGTTACCTTTCACATTCACAGAAACGTCATTTGCATAAAGGGAAAACGTCCACACACAAAAACATTTCTTCTAGAGTATACGGCCTTTGTGAAAAGAAACCCTGATCATGACGATAAGTTCAAGTTATTTATTTATAGAGCACTTTTCACAACAGTACATCGTCATAAAGCAGCTTTACAGAATGAAAAGCCTTTAAACCCCCAAAGAGCAAGCCGAAGCGACAGTGGCAAGAAAAAACTCCCTTTTATGTTGTTATTAAGGAAGAAACCTTGGGAGGACCGAGACTCAGTGGGGGACTCATCGTCCTTGAGCGGCCGGGCGGCAACAACAGTGTAGGACAGCCATGTACAGAGCCATGTAGGGAGTGGTAGCTCAGTGGTCAGGGTGTTGGGCTATTAATCTGAAGGTTGGGGGTTCAAATCCCAGGTCCACTGAAGTTACCAATGTGGGTCCTTGAGCAAGACCCTTAACCCTCATTGCTCCAGGGGTGTTGTGATGAACCCTGTGCTCACCTTGTAAGTCGCTTTGGATAAAAGCGTCCAATAAATGACCAAATGTAAATGTAAAATGGAAAAACCCTAACAAGTGGAAAACTATGAGTCCATTAGGGGGCGTCCTGCAGGACGGCCAGTCCAATTAATATTCAGATAGCCTCTGATCTCCTGGCAGAAGGTTTTGCATCCCTGTCTGCTGGTCAGCTTTACTACATCAGCTAATTTTTACCCTTGTCCTGTTCATCTGGGCATTTTCACCTCCCACCCCATGCATACTGTATATTCGGACATACTGTACTGGCCATTCTAACATCTAGTGGACTGCTTTTGCATCCCGGCCTAAATCAACAGCCTTTATTCAGATGACCGGTGCTATTTACATCTGCAAATCCAGTGTTTTTAACATCATCCTGTTTTCATTTGGTAAAACCTGAGAATGCCATCCTCCTCCTGCTGAAGCGATTCATTATTAAAATGTCCACGCAGTATCATTCATTCATTCATTATCTCCCGCTTTATCCTCTATTAGGGTCGCGGTGGGGTTCCCCATGCCCATCCAGGGGAGAACATCTCAGGCGCTGGGCAGATACACCCAGGACAGGGCGCCAATCCATCGCTGGACACACACTCACTCACACAGACACACTCTATATGGGGCAATTTGGAGAACTCAATTGACTTGATCCATGTTTTTGGACTGTGGGAGGAAATGGAGAACCCGGAGGAAACCCACGCGGACACGGGGAGAACACGGAAACTCCACCCAGATGGGGATTCGAACCGGGAATCCCTAGCGCTGAGAGGAGAACATGCCAACCACTAAGCCACTGTGCCGCCCCATATTATATATATATATATTCATTCATTATCTCCCGCTTTATCCTCTATTAGGGTCGCGGTGGGGTTCCCCATGCCCATCCAGGGGAGAACGTTTGGGCGCTGGGCAGATACACCCAGGACAGGGGGGCAATCCATCGCTGGGCACACACTCACTCACACACACACACTCTATATGGGGCAATTTGGAGAACTCAATTGACTTGATCCATGTTTTTAGACTGTGGGAGGAAACCGGAGAACCCGGAGGAAACCCACGCAGACACGGGGAGAACATGGAAACTCCACCCAGATGGGGATTCGAACCGGGAATCCCTAGCGCTGAGAGGAGAACATGCCAACCACTAAGCCACCGTGCCGCCACGCAGTATCATAATGTTATTAATAATAACCTTTTCAGTGCTTTTTTTTTCTCAACGCTCTGCTCTTTAATCACTGTGATGGGTCATGCTTGCTGGTGTTGTGGGTCTTTTTGTTAATGTTTTGATCCACTGCTCTCTCATGTAACCGGACATCGCTATTCCACTACTCTCTCTCTCTCTCTCTCTCCTGTTCTTGCTCCTTTCACCAGGGGGCACTCTTTTATGAGTAAATACATGGCTCATATGGGGATTTCTAGACGGAGGTTAAAAAAGGCTGGGTCAATTGCAAAGGAGCCCTCCACTTCCTCTAACAGGTCTGTATAACATGGCATCTTCATTAATGCAAGTAAAAGTGTGTATCACGTGCTCATTGGCTAAATCGGCTCACGGTTCGGTTTTAAGGGCTGAACTTTTACCTGCTGCTTACAAACTAACTTTACTCATCACATGGGTCTTCTGTGGTCATCTGTTCTGATCAGTAATCCTGTAAAGCTAAAGTTCATTCATTCATTCATCATCTTCCGCTTTATCCTCTATTAGGGTCGCGGGGGGGTTCCCCATGCCCATCCACGGGAGAACGTTTCGGGTGCTGGGCAGATACACCCAGGACAGGGCGCCAATCCATCGCTGGGCACACACTCAGTCACACAGACACACTCTATATGGGGCAATTTGGAGAACTCAATTGACTTGATCCATGTTTTTGGACTGTGGGAGGAAACCGGAGAACCCGGAGGACACCCACGCGGACACGGGGAGAACATGGAAACCCAGATGGGGATTCGAACCGGGAATCCCTAGCGCTGAGAGGAGAACATGCCAACCACTAAGCCACCGTGCCACCCTTTTTTAATTTGTTATTGTTATTATTTTTTTTTCTTTCCCTTACTTGTTTGTTTATTAGGTGGCTTAGTGGTTAGCATGTTCTCCTCTCAGCATTAGGGATTCCCGGTTGGAATCCCCATCTGGGTGGAGTTTCCATGTTCTCCCCGTGTCCGCGTGGGTTTCCTCCGGGTTCTCCGGTTTCCTCCCATAGTCCAAAAACATGGATCAAGTCAATTGAGTTCTCCGAATTGCCCCATATAGAGTGTGTCTGTGTGAGTGAGTGTGTGCCCAGCGATGGATTGGCACCCTGTCCTGGGTGTATCTGCCCAGCGCCCGAAACGTTCTCCACAGGATGGGAATGGGGAACCCCACCACGACCCTAATAGAGGATAAAGCGGGAGATAATGAATGAGTGAATGTTTGTTAATTCTTTCTGTTCTCTTTGGATTACAGTATCACTCTCATTGTTCATATCGTGGGAAATTAATCAGAAAATTCAATAAAGTAAATGTTACAAAAAAAAAAACCTCAATCAGGCTTCAAAAAAAGCTGTAATCATATTAGAAAACACCGTGTTTTTGCCTCGGATGGGCTGACGTGATTTAACGACCTGGAAATTATAATCAGACAGAACCTGTGTGCTCGTACAGGTTCTCGTGCGTCTCAGGCTCTTCGTCCTGTATGATATGCAGCAGCTTTCTCAAATCAAATGCTCTTATGTGCTGTTTACAAAAGACGTCCGGCAGATTTCTGAGGTCTGGGTCTTAAGTCGTGCCAAAATGTTTAGCAACACTTCGGAAAATAGAGGTCTTTGGGAATTCTGCGTGACTTTATTGTTTACATCAGGAGACATCCCCCTCCTCCCCACTGACTGAGAACCTAAGTGGATGAAATGCACCATCGGGTCTCAGACCGAAAGTCTGCTGTTTATCACATTGTACAAACATTTTCCATATTCATCCTTTTAATTCATTATCTTCTGCTTTATCCTCTATTAGGGTCGTGAGGGGGGGGGTTCCCCATGCCCATCCAGGGGAGAACATTTCGGGCGCTGGGCAGATACACCCAGGACAGGACGCCAATCTATCGCAGGGCACACACTCACTCACACAGACACACTCTATATGGGGCAATTTGGAGAACTCAATTGACTTGATCCATGTTTTTGGACTGTGGGAGGAAACCGGAGAACCCGGAGGAAACCCACGCGGACACGGGGAGAACATGGAAACTCCACCCCGATGGGGATTCGAACCGGGAATCCCTAGTGCTGAGAGGAGAACATGCTAAACCACTAAGCCATCATTATATTATATTGTATTATTCATTCATTCATAATCTTCTGCTTTATCCTATATTAGGGATGTGAGGTGGGGGGGTTCCCCATGCCCATCCAGGGGAGAACGTTTCGGGCGCTGGGCAGATACACCCAGGACAGGACGCCAATCTATCGCAGGGCACACACTCACTCACAGACACACTCTATATGGGGCAATTTGGAGAACTCAATTGACTTGATCCATGTTTTTGGACTGTGGGAGGAAACCGGAGAACCCGGAGGAAACCCACGCGGACACGGGGAGGACATGGAAACTCCACCCAGATGGGGATTCGAACCGGGAACCCACCGCGACCCTAGTAGAGGATAAAGTGGAAGATAATGGATGGATGGAAAACAAACAAGCAAAAAAAAAAAATAATAATAATGGGGGGGGGGGGGGGGGGGGGGAGGGCAATCTGCTGGCTTAACCTGAAGTGCATTAAATTATGACAGAAAAGAGTTCCATTTGACAAAGAAAGCGACGGTATCACCTTTAATTGTAAAAACCTGATCACGAGAACTTTCTAAACAACAAAATATGATGTCTCGCCAATAGAGATGTAAATGCAAGAATCTCAGATTGGACAGTGGTGAGTGGGGACACATCAGAGGACATTTTTTTTTTTTTTTTTTTCAAAGATGAAAAGCTCTGTGTGGGAGTCAGACGTGTGTTTTTAGTGAGGCGGTGATGACCAAAGACATGACTCTGGTTTGAGACAGTGAACTCAGACTTGCTTTGATTCTCTGGCTGTGAACATCAGACTGAATGCATGTCCCCCCCCCCCCCCTCCCTCCCCATCCAGACTCAGTGCATCTCCCGCAGACTCGCCGTCCCCGGACCAGCAGACAGCACAGAACGAGATCCGCACAGAGGGGAAAGGGCTGTTTAAGTGAGTACTGTTCCTAAATTGGTTTGAGATGATGATTTATTATTATAATATATATATAATATAGATATACATATATATATATATATATATATATATATATATATATATATATATATATATATATATTACTAACCTATATGAAAAAATGGATTGTTTTTTATAAGATTATGGGTGTGAACTGTTTATGTGTAACTTTTTTGTTACTGTGGATATTATAAAAGTCTGCTGACGGGTTCACGACGACGCAGGCTGTATAACAAATCCCAGGCTTGCTTAATATAAGCAAAAATAAAATGACGCCGGATCTTATCGGATGAAATGTAGGATTTTTTTAGGATTACTGTTTATGATTACGTTGTTAAACATATTTATTTAGAGGGTTTTTAAGAGGAACACAAGTTACATAGTGATAATGAAAGATGCTGATTTTTAATCTATATTATAATATTATTTTGTTATACAAATGAAAAGAATTTTTTTTTTAATTAAATTAAAATGTCATTTATGAGGCAGGGTGTCAGAGTTATATTGCTGCAGAAGGTTTTGTCCAAAAAAGACTTTATATATATATATATATATATATATATATATATATATATTATATATTATATATATATATGTGTGTATATGATTTTAGCCTTGTAACAATTTACAACATATAACCGTACAGTGCATACTGTGTACGTCCCCTTTACTCTGTTCTAATGGTCAGGACCCCAATAGTACCCCCACAGAGCAGGGGTTATTGGGTGGGGGCATTATTCCTATCCCAGCAGTGTCACTGAGGTGGAGAAGTGAAACTACAATAAACCCCCCCCCCTCACCACGTCAGTGTCACTGCAGAACTGACCATAAACAATCCACCACCCAAATGATACCCGTTCTGTGATGCTGACCAATAGAGACCAGAGAACCAACAGGGGACTAACAACAACTAAGAACACAGATGGACTACAGTCTGGAATTGTAGAACTACAAAGTCCATCTATATAATAAGTGGAGGAGATAGATGATGGAGTAAGAAAGGGGCGTGGCCAAACTATCCTAATATTGCATCTATATGGGCATATATATATATATATATATATATATATATATATAATGCGTAACATTTATATGGGTATATTTATATGGGTAACGGGTATATTATTATACCCGTTATTATATATTATACGGGTATATTTATATGGGTAACATTTATCTAATAAATATAAATCTATCCAAAAACTATTGCACATGCTGCCATCTTGGTGAACTGTACATTCAGCTCTCTGTTTGTAGACTGTCACCACATTTTGGGAACTTTCATAAACATACTGTTGCCAGCATCAGTCCAACTCGACAGCCATTTCCTCCTCTGTTTTTCTCTGCGTTTGGCTGAAGTCCTAATCTTCATCCTTCTTCCTGCAGCTTGCAAACTTCTTTCTCTCTCTCTTTTCTTTTCTTTTCTTTTCTTTTCCCTTTCATAGACTGCATGAGACAGACTCTGTTTGGTAAGTAGCTACTGCATGGCCAAAGAATGCAGTCTTTAGTCATGAAGTCTAAATCATGAATCATTTGGGGAATAGCACTGACCTGCGTTACTCACGAACGTATACAGTAAATCAGACACATGAACACTTAAAGTGTGTATTGTTTGCTGTTCAACAACCGTGTGTCTGTTTGTTCCATCTCTTTCCGTTCGCGTTATTCTTTAGCGTCTGATGCTTATTCATCGTTGATTGATATGGAGTTGTGTAATGCTGTAGTTGGAAATAATCATTTTGAAATAAGAACTGCATACAATTCTTTAATTACTCGTCATGAAAGTGACTAAATCTCGGGATGAACCGAACGGAATGTCTTAATAAGTTCAGGTGCAAAAGCTCAAAAATATTTTTTTAGTTTTGTCCATTAAAGGAAATCTCCAGTGTGTTTTCATGGTGGTCGCTGTGTTCTGTATTTGCAGGGATGTATGATTATCACAGCTGAATATTTTGACACATTTTATTATATTTGGGAAAGAACAATTTGGGAAATAAAAGTACTGAAATCTTGTGTACATTCCATAACCTTTAACTGCTCACAAAAAACGTCAGCCTTAATTAAGACAAAGGGGGGGAAAAAAAAAAAAAAAAAAAAAAAAAATAAAGATATATATATATATATATATATATATATATAATATATATATATATATATATATATATATGTATGTATAGCCCAGCGATAGATTGGCACCCTGTCCTGGGAGTATCTGCCCAGCGCCCGAAACGTTCTCCCCTGGATGGACATGGGGAACCCCCCGCGACCCTAATATATAGGATAAAGCGGAAGATAATGAATGAATGAATATATATATATATATATATATATATATATATATATATATATATATATATATATATATATATATATTAAAATATATATTTTATTTTTTTTTTTTTTGTTTACCTTATTTGTAATTTCAACTTTCACCAAAAAAAAAAAAAAATAATAAAAATAAAATAAAATAAAAAAATATATATATATCCATCCATCCATTATCTCCCGCTTTATCCTCTATTAGGGTCGCGGGGGGGTTCCCCATGCCCATCCAGGGGAGAACGTTTCGGGCGCTGGGCAGATACACCCAGGACAGGGCGCCAATCTATCACTGGGCATATATATATATAATGAAATATATTTTTATTTTATTTTATTTATTTATTAATTTTTTTTAGCTTACCTTATTTGTAATTTCAACTTTCACAATGCATGTGATAAATTAACTTGATTCGATTTTAATGAAAACATTACTGGCAGTTAGTTATGATGCCGTGTTTAGCTGAAAACAATACTCAACAGATTTAACCGTGAGATTTATTTTCTATATAAAATATATTTAAAAGCCATATTTCAAATTTATCTTGCTTTCCCTTTTTTTTTTTTTTTATAATGCTACATCTTTTTGCAGTAACACTGAGATGAACATCACGTGTATGAACAGCAAACCTGGTGCTGCTTCATTTTAACATTTTAACATTAAATCATTTAGAGACAGTTATCCAAAGGGACTCACGGAAAAAGCAGCTACACTGTCAAATTATAAAACCTGATTATCCTAACCCTCCCCTTTCTTTATATAAAATGTTTGTTTCACATTATGCGGGCCTTTTATAAACGTTATCAGTTCTGCTCACATTCCCCGAAATGTTTTTCTGTAGCATGGAGGAAATTGTGAATAAAGATCGACCTGTACTCAGAAAATATGCGTAAGTAAACTGCTGTGCAGTCCTGACTTGGTGGTGGAGGTGGTGGAGGTGGTGGGTGGAGGTGTTTCTGGTGATGGGACGTGCTCATTGATAATGATGACGATGATGTCGTTAATAATAATGATCAAAGACTAGGGGCCATACATTTAAAAATGTTAACACAACATTATCAATTAACATAAAGGTCCTTAATCTTAGAGGACTGATTAAATGATGTGGTTTCTGCCCCTGTGGGTATTAAAGACATATTGGTGATTCAAGATTATTTAAAGCACATAGAACATGATCTTATATTTTTGACTTAATAGAATAATTTGCGGCGGCACGGTGGCTTAGTGGTTGGCATGTTCTCCTCTCAGCGCTAGGGATTCCCAGTTTGAATCCCAATCTGGGTGGAGTTTCCATGTTCTCTCCATGTTTCCGCGTGGGTTTCCTCCGGGTTCTCCGGTTTCTTCCGGAAAAAAATATAGAAGTAATATATATATATATATATATATATATATAAGTTCATTCATTCATTATCTCCCGCTTTATCCTCTATTAGGGTCGCGGTGGGGTTCCCCATGCCCATCCAGGTGAGAACGTCTCGGGCGCTAGGCAGATAGACCCAGGACAGGGTGCCAATCCATCGCTGGGCACACACTCACACAGACACACTCTATATGGGGCAATTTGGAGAACTCAATTGACTTGATCCATGTTTTTGGGCTGTGGGAGGAAACCGGAGAACCCGGAGGAAACCCACGCGGACACGGGGAGAACATGGAAATTCCACCCAGATGGGATTCGAACCAGGAATCCCCAGCGCTGAGAGGAGAACATGCCAACCACTAAGCCACCGTGCCGCCATATATATATATATATATATATATATATATATTATATATATATATATATATATATATATATAATTAAAATATAGAATATAGCAGAAGAATGAAGATGAATATTACAGAAACATGTACGGCTCCTGGTCCATGGTTTTTCTAATTAGAACGAATGGACTGATTGGGAATCAGATCTTGGTGGATGTTTACATGATGTGTGATGGTGGCTGGGCTTTAAATGGTTGCATGGTGTAGAGGGGTGTATGTATGTTTGGATGTGTGTGTTATTAATCTATTAACGGTAATTAAATGGATGTAATCAATCTAACGAGGTGCATTATTGATGGCATGTTGTGGGTAACTTTTGTATTGCTTGATGTTTGTGAAAGAAACTTTTAAGCAACATCCTGGGAAGATTTCCAAGGGATCTTCTCAGATTCAGTGTTTCCATGTACATTTTAGATGATGGATGATCAAAGCATCAGTTATTCTTCGGAACACTTGCTTCCAATAACCGAAAACCTCCTTGTTTACTTAAGGAATACTGATTTTTATTTGAATTGGGGGCAAAAATGTATTTGCTGGATCCACAAGTGCCACATTTTGCTACTCTGAAGTCAACTGCCGGTCAGTTAGCCTGATTTTTATGGTCATGTGACATCAGGAGTCGCAAATTAATTTAAAATGATTTATGTAAATTGGGTGATTCATTTAAAATGATTTGTCAAATAATTAAAAACAAAACCCAATGACAACACTGGTCAAAATATTTTTATATATATAATTTTTTTAGATATTATATTATTTACATGGCTTCACGGTGGCTTAGTGGTTGGCATGTTCTCCTCTCAGCACTAGGGATTCCCGGTTCGAATCCCCATCTGGGTGGAGTTTCCATGTTCTCCCCGTGTCCGCGTGGGTTTCCTCCGGGTTCTCCGGTTTCCTCCCACAGTCCAAAAACATGGATCAAGTCAATTGAGTTCTCCAAATTGCCCCATATAGAGTGCGTTTGTGTGAGTGAGTGTGTGTCCAGTGATAGATTGGCGTCCTGTCCTGGGTGTATCTGCCCAGCGCACGAAACGAGTTTCCATGTTCTCCCCGTGTCCGCGTGGGTTTCCTCCGGGTTCTCCGGTTTCCTTCCAAAAACATGGATCGAGTCAATTGAGTTCTCCAAATTGCCCCATATAGAGTGTGTCTGTGTGTGTGAGTGTGTGTCCAGTGATGGATTGGCGCCCTGTCCTGGGTGTATCTGCCCAGTGCCCGAGATGTTCTCCCCTGGATGGGCATGGGGAACCCCCCCCTCACGACCCTAATAGAGGATAAAGCAGGAGACAATGAATGGATGGATGGATGTCACTACAGATGATGAGGAACGTTA
Source organism: Corydoras sp. C115 (assembly GCA_019802505.1). Taxonomy (NCBI): domain Eukaryota; kingdom Metazoa; phylum Chordata; class Actinopteri; order Siluriformes; family Callichthyidae; genus Corydoras; species Corydoras sp. C115. The sequence goes on along the minus strand of JAFMOC010000349.1, from coordinate 184,100 downwards.
ATCTAAATGTAACTGTAACACCGCCGTCTTTCTGCTACTTTTGCAGAGATAAGTTTTTACGAAATCTGGAAGCAAAGGAATGGGAGAAGAGGCAGAGTCTGCTTCCCGAACCGAACAGTGAAGCAGAGCAGCCAACCTCGGAAGGTGACATCAGCCGCCTTGTGTTCTTCACTCATTGTGTTTCCTCACTAGACGCCTTCGTCTAATCTTCCCTGCTTTATTCTGTTTAGTGATATGTTTCTCCAAATTGCCCCATATAGAGTGTTTTTGTGTGCATCGTCTTCCGCTTTTTCCTCTATTAGGGTCACAGGGGGGGTGGGGGGTTTCCCCATGCCCATCCAAGGGAGAACGTTTCGGGTCCTGGGCAGATACACCCAGGACAGGGGGGCAATCCATTGCTGGGCACACACTCACTCACACCAACCCACTCTATATGGGGTAATTTCATCCATGTTTTTTGGACTGTGGGAAGAACCCGGAGAACCCGGAGGCAACCCACGCGGACACGGGGAGAACATGGAAACTCGTCTCGGGCGCTGGGCAGATACACCCAGGACAGGGAGCCAATCTATCGCTGGGCACACACTCACTCACACAGACACACTCTATATGGGGCAATTTGGAGAATTCAATTGACTTGTTCCATGTTTTTGGACTGTGGGAGGAAACCGGAGAACCCGGAGGCAACCCACGCGGACACGGGGAGAACATGGAAACTCCACCCAGATGGGGATTCCCAGCGTGGGTTTCCTCCGGGTTCTCCGGTTTCCTCCCACGGTCCAAAAACATGGAGCAAGTCAATTGAGATCTCCAAATTGCCCCATATAGAGTGTGTCTGTGTGAGTGAGTGTGTTTCCAGCGATGGATTGCCGCCCTGTCCTGGGTCTATCTGCCCAGCGCCCTAAACGTTCTCCCCTGGATGGGCATGGGGAACCCCCCCGCGACCCTAATAGAGGATAAAGCTGAAGATAATGAATGAATAAATGAAAAGCTTTATTTCTGCTGTTGTAAATCCACAGATAGATTAGATTAACCAACGTGGGCCGACTAGAACATAATAACACGTCTTCGGTGGTTTATTATATCGTTCTTTTTTTTTTAAAAGCTTGTTGGCTGAACACTATTATAGAGTTTTGTTGGAACAGTTCTCGTTTGGGATCGTTTCTAAAGTGTGTAGCTGTCGGGATGCTGGGATAGGCTCCAAGGTTTACAAAAGCTTTGTAATTCCCATGCGAGATGTAGACACTTAAACCCTGGTGTTGACAATCAGTCTATAGAGAGGGGCATTCGGGGATAAAAAACACAAATGAAGGACTTGGGGCAACTTGTTAACTCGCATGCATGAGCACACACACACACACACACACACACACACACACACACACACACACACACACACACACTCACACACACTCCAGGCTTTGTGAAGGATATTTGGCAGTAATACGAGGGCTTAAAGAGACTTATGATGGGTTTTGAGTTTGGCTCAGATTGAAACCCAGGGGGTGAAATCAGACAATCCTCACCAGGTTGTGTGCTTCGTTACCAAATGGCTGGTTCTGTGTGTGGCCTTCATACTGATGCCTTCCTCTGTGTATATGATTGTTTAGTTTGGGTTTTATATGATTTGTAAGGAGATCGTGTGTGTGTGTGTGTGTGTGTGTGTGTTAGAAATGGGTGAGGGCTGCGATCAAGTTCTCCAGTCCACAGGGGGAGACAGAGACAATAGCAGCATCTCCATGAGCAGCATCACTCTGGAGCAGCCAAGAGAACCGAACACAGCCGGTCGAAACGAACCAGGCAAGACATTTCCTTCATTATTATATTTACATTTGGTCATTTATTGGACACTTTTATCCAAAGCGACTTACAAGGTGAGCACAAGGTTAATCACAGCGCCCCCTGGAGCAATGAGGGTTAAGGGTCTTGCTCAAGGACCCACATTGGTAACTTCAGTGGACCTGGGATTTGAACCCCCAACCTTCAGATTGATAGCCCAACACCCTGACCACTGAGCTACCACTCCCTCACACCTATCCCTTCGTTATATTTATTTATGTATCATATCTTCTTGGTTAAGACATTCACAATGGCGTAATAAGTTTGTTACTGCTCTTAAGTCCTCTTCGAAACGTGGGTGTCCTCCGGGTTCTCCGGTTTCCTCCCACAGTCCAAAAACATGGAACAAGTCAATTGAGTTCTCCAAATTGCCCTATATAGAGTGTGTCTGTATGAGTGAGTGTGTGCCCAGTGATAGATTGGCGTCCTGTCCTGAGTGTATCTGCCCAGCACCCGAGATGTTCTCCCCTGGATGGGCATGGGGGAACCCCCGACCCTAGTAGAGGATAAAGCGGAAGATAATGACTACGAATAACTGTTGGTTGAAAATATAAAACAATGTTAGAAATAGTGGTATTGCACTAGCACTTATTTATCCATCCATTATCTTTCACTTTATCCTCTATTAGGGTCATGGGGGGGGGGGTTCCCCATGCCCATCCAGGGGAGAACGTTTCGGGCGCTGGGCAGATACACCCAGGACAGGGCGCCAATCTACCACTGGGCACACACTTACTCACACACACACACTCTATATGGGGCAATTTGGAGAACTCAATTGACTTGGTCCATGTTTTTGGACTGTGGGAGGAAACCGGAGAACCCGGAGGAAACCCACGCGGACACGGGGAGAACATGGAAACTCCACCCAGATTGAAGTTGCTGGAACAAACCCCCCCGCAAACCTAGTACAGGATTAAGTGGCCGATAATAAGATGACTGAATGGATTACATTTTTTAAAGCTTAGCTAGCTCAGTGCTTAGAGTGATGGACCAGCAGAAGTTTGATGGTTCCATTCCCAGATCCACTGAAGTTGAGTGGATCCTTAATCCTCATTGCTCCAGAGGGTTCTGCATGACCAACCATGTGTTCTGACCCCATCCAGGTTAGGATAAAAGCTTCAACCTAATGACCAAATGTAATGTAATATGGAATGGACTACTTCTCTAACAGAGCTTTTGTTTTTTTTTACCTTGCCAGCAGGGGGCAGCGTCCATGGGAACAGCACCCTTTCCAACGACAGCAAGTTTTTACTGGAGATGCTTTACTCCAAGTCCTCCACCTCCGGCAGTTCAGAACCTCTAAAAAGTCCGAGTGGGGAGGACGGCGGTGTGAAGGATCGCGGCATATCCAGCCTGGCCGGCCGTCTCTCCAGCTTGCGCTCCCACCCGTCCCAGTCCAGTGAGGATGCTTCGAGGCGGGCCGAGCTCGAGGGACTTGAGGGGAGCGCCCAGGCGGCTCGAATCAGGCTGGCCGAGGAGCAGAACCGGCGGTTGCGCCCGCAGTACAGTATAGACGCAGAGACTCACTCTCGCACTCTGGAGAAGACCATGATGACGCCACTTACCCGAAACAGCAAGGACGCCTGGGATCAGCTGCAGCCCAGCTCCCGAGACCTGCGCATCAAAGACCTGGACTTCTCCGACCTCCTGGAAGAGGAGGACATTGACGTTCTGGATGTGGACAATTATGAAACCAGCGTGAACAATGGCAACCCACCACCTCCTCCTCCACCTCCAGGACTGGGATCCCTCCCTCCACCACCACCGCCTCCTCCTCCTCCTGCTACTGTCTTTGTGGGCCAAGCTCCCTTTAGTCCACCTCCTCCTCCTCCTCCCCCTGGAGGCCTGAGTGGACCTCCTCCTCCACCACCACCACCTGGAGGGTCTTTTCTTTCTCCTCCTTCGCAGGATTCAGACCCACTTTTTCTCAAGAAACGCAAAACGGTTCGACTGTTCTGGAAGGAGCTCAAGCAGCCCGAGAGCCCAAGGAAATGCAAGTTTGGCCGTGGCACGGTGTGGGCGTCCCTGGATAAGGTCGCCGTGGACACTAATAAACTGGAACACTTATTCGAATCCAAGACGAAGGAGCTTCCAGTGGCGAAGGTAACGGATGTGTCCCAACCTGAATGTATGATTAGACAATATCTTATCTTTGGTGGGGTGGAAGGTGGCTTAGTGGTTGGCATGTTCTCCTCTCAGCGCTAGGGATTCCCGGTTCGAATCCCAATCTGGGTGGAGTTTCCATGTTCTCCCCGTGT